>JAFBJU010000683.1:2716164-3261164 GCA_016785305.1 Colistium nudipinnis | reverse complement strand
ACACAGGAGCATACATTACATCTTTGTAGGCACAAACACAACGCACACACATCACATGCGGCAGTCACACACCACAGAGACTTCCAGTCCCCTCCCCCCAACTGAATAGTCTGTTCTGACAATCCACAGGACAGCCGGAGCATTGACGTCAGAGGCAGGCCCATGAAAATACAGGGTCCCTGGGGGGCTGAGGGAGTTATGCACATCTTCACAGCTTGGCTCGCAACTAGTCCAACAACCAGTGAGCATATAACTGCCCGTGTTTACTCTTATTTGTCAGAAAAATGAAACAATAAAAAAAAAGGAAAGACGAACAGGAGCTCCACATTTACACAAAGCCTGGCATGCACAAATTTGCATGTGACTGCAATGCGGATCATCTCTACTGTGACGTCAATAGACGTCATTGCACTGTGAGCCATTCGGACAAATGTGAGATAGGTGCATAATTTCGGTTAATGGTAATGCAAATCACAGCACATTATCTGCCCTCCGTTGTCCTAATAATTGCCACTTGAAATAACTGTTGTCAGACAATAGCATATTAGACATACCCAGAGGAAAGGCTTGTTGCTCGCCCAGGCATCCTCATGCTCCCAGGAGAAAGTATGACATCTTTGTTTATCACTCTATGTTCTGAACCTCTTTCTGTTCTTCTCTTTTCCTCTTTTCGTTTGTCTTCTACCTCTAAGACATCATCAGGACATCAGGGCCATAAACAAATATACTGTATATAAAATACAGTAGAGAATATGCTTTGTGGGGTCTCAGTTGTGTTCTTGTTAAAAGCCATCCTACACGAATAAAAAATGTGGTTGTGTATATTTTTAACTGAAATACTATCGCGTCTCACACCACTTATTACACTTACAGATGACCTGTAATTTGAGTTAGATCTTTGACTCCATCTCCTCTAAGCCGACGACCATCTCAAAATGTTCTGTGTGACTAGGCACACGGTAGTCCTATGCCTGCAGTGTGTGCTTTGCACAGATAACACATACACAAACTCGCCGGTGTCTTGGAGTCCTGTGCAAGGGAAACATTTGTCATTTGTTTGTCCGCCTCGTTGCATCAGTGAAAGTATTGTGATTGATTACACAGCAGGGATTACATGTTGTGATCCCAGAGGCAAGTGTCTCCTAGAATACCCTGTCTTTTTAGTGATACAGCAGTGGCTTGTCAACAGGAAACAGGCTGGTCTGGTGAAAGTTGCCTTTTATGGACTCACTGACAGTAGCGGCATGCTCAAGTAACCTGAGGAGGACGGGGGTTTGAACTTTGCTGTGGGGTGGAGCTGATTAAATATAACACAGTCCTGTTCTATCATTATGGTGCATTATATGATATAGGCTACTGCCCTGGCCTGCAGTTATCTCAGACACACAACCTTGCTGCCCTTTGCAGCAGGCCTTTGCACATCCGACATTGACTCTGTGACAAGCCTCTTGCTAAGAGGTGTGTTTCAGGGTCCCCAAAATGGCAGAGCTGAATACTCTCCATTTCAAGACCTTTCACTAGTGCTTCAGAGCTTAAGGATGACATTTTATGTCTAGTCAGGCTGATTGGGCCGATTGGGCCGATTGACCAAATGATTCAACAGAGTATAATACCAGACTATAGACGATGAAAGCCAAGGTCAAACTCATGCTTTAGTCTCCCGCCAACAATGTACATTTTTCAGTGTAGTTATAATCAGTCATTGAACAGGGACTTTATATTTGTTTCCCTAGCATTCGTTCAACCATTTGTTTCTTAGTAGGACTTTTATGGACATCACAGGAAATAACCTGGTTATTATTATTTATCATAACCAGAAGAGATCAGAATAATCCTTAAAGAAAGTTGTAATGAACCATATTTTCCTTTCACCAGTGTGCAATTTCCTACTTGGGGTCTTTGAAAATAAGCTGCCTCAAATTCAAATTCAAATTAGCTCAGTAAACCAGAGACACATAGTGGTGGTGTGAAAGGTTAGGCTTTTTGTGTTTTTTTAAATAATTTAGCGATGTCACTCAAAACTTAGAGATGAATTCATTTTCATGTCATTTGCAGATGTCATTCTGAATAATTAATAACTGCAGGCAAAGTTTCATCATATAATTTTCCCTATATCTGTGTGGAGGTCACAGGTCAGGGCAAACTGCATCACCGCTGGTAGCTGGTGGGTTTTTATATGGAGGCCCCCAAACATTAGCAACAGTTTTGAAGGGCAGCACTGAGGCAATTGTAAATGTTCTTATATTTCAGTATCACACTAAGGAGTTAATGTGGAGCAGATCTTTTAAATATACAACTGTGCTATAACTGTGGTTAAATGGTATTATAATATTTGTGTTACCTTTGCACCCAAACTTGCAATAACTTTTAATTTACAGTTATGGGTTTCATCATTTTAAGGAAAGACGGTCAAAGACCTTTTTTCATAGTAGTAATAAAACAATAGTTTTGCCCTATACCAAATGCAAAATATCCTTTTAACAATTAATTATTCCGGTTTGTTTTTAATTCACTAGATCATCAACGTAAAAATACAAATTGATAAAATAACTAATTGTAATACATTTAAACATTTTATATTTTTAAAATCTCTGATATTTAGTTTGTTTTTAAAGCATGTACATGTCATGATTGCTGATATATGCATATACTGCGCAATTAAATTCTGAAGGAAAGATGATTAGCATGGATAATAAGGTGAGAAATATATGAATAAAATGCTGATAAGGTTCTTGCATCATTGCACGAGAGAAAACAGAGAAAGCACATCCACAACGCACCCAATGGACAGGTGGTGCAGATATGTGATGGGGCGCTGCAGTGTACATGGATAAAAAAACCCAACAACATTTAAATAGGTGAAAAAAAACGTGATGAACGAAGTGTGCAGGGGGAGAGGTGGGGGTATCTGCGTCAGAGCTGGAGCCAATGAAGTCAGAGATGGGGCAGGCTCAAGCAGGGGAGATGCTGTTACTGCCACTCAGAGCACCCGTCTGGGCCTCATGTCCTCCACGTCACAGAGCTGGCACAAATTAAGCCACACATAACTTGCACTAACACACACGGTGCAATGTAATTTATGTGCATTACACGCATATACCCCAACATTCAATGGCATTTAAATAAGCGAACCAGCAGAAGTGTATTTTATTCCCCCCATAGTAAGTTATTTTTATTCCTTTAATTAATATTTCAAAAAACAAAAAAACACGGTACTTTAAACAACTCAAGATTTCCCAAGATTTTAATTTAGGATTTTATATATAAAATGTTTATGGGATATATATATTTTTTTTAGGGCCATGACGTTAAAATAACAGCCTTATTTCATTCAGAAATGCATTAAAAAATATTAACACACACATTCACATGCAAATCCTGGTTATTTATAATAAGGGGCAGTGTTTCTGTGGGTACATCTGACCCAGATTATCACATCCGTAATTCTAGAGGATGATTATGATGATGAGCATGTGGTCGGGGGTCTGTTGGGGGTGAGGGGAGAGAAAAACAGTGTTCATTCGCTTTGCTGACGTCACTCGACCATGTAAAACGCTTCACTGTGCAATCGTGTTAAAACTGCAGACAAAACAGGGGGTCAAACATGTGTCTTTAAATGTGCACACAAAGACCTCACGTGTTGAGCACACATGCGGAGAAGCGCACACACACACCTCCAAATATTGTCCAACTAAGAAAAAATTGGAATTATATTGTTTCCGCACATGTCCTTTATTTCTTTTCACCCGGAAGAATTTGCTGTCCAGTGTGATGATTTGAGGGGTTAAAACATATTTGCGTTTTTTCTTTGTGCTCCTGACGCCGCTACAAAACGCTCTGCTGGCAGTGAGCATCCTATAGGTGATGACGTAAGCAGAAGACGTGAGCCATGACCTCACCAGCTCCCAATCACACCATCACTCTGCTCTGTACGCACGCACACACACGCACAAACTCACGCGCACACACACACGCGCACACACACACACTACTGGCTTTACAAAAGGCAAAGTCTTTCTCTGGGTACCACACAATGCCAGCACTTTGCTTGTTAAACACATGTGCACTGATCTCCGAGCTGGCATGCTCACAAAGTCCTGGTCAAACAGATGCCTTTTAAGTACTGCACACTCATCCGTACCCACAGCTGAGTGATGTCACGCTGCCTGTCAGAGTGTATTTCGTGAACGGTGCACGGTGTGTGTACAGTGAGGCGCTGCCGACTGACTATTTGACACTGCTTGTTCAAGCATTACAGTGTGGACACACCAAGAGGAAACAGTTTCCGACACAGTTTTTAGAAATTGTTCATTTAAGACTTTCACATCGACACCGAACTTCAGATAAAACGGATGGAATTATTTACCAATTATCTAAGCGGCGCAAACTTTGTATTTCCTCCGAAAAATAAACAATCCTTTTGTTTATCTGCTAATTTGATGTAAAAGGAAGATACACGAGAAAACAAGCGAAGTGACTGAAAAAGGTAGAGTGAATGAAATGTACCTTTTGGATTTGTATTAGCATAAATCAGTTTATTCCTCATTCAAAATGCTTTTAAAAACACATAGTGAGAGATAGAGGGAGAGAGAAATATATTGAGCTCCATTTTGAGCTCAAAGGATTTGGGGTGTGGCCGTGGGGATGAACGATAGCTGGCGCCCTGAAGCCTTCATCTGGAACCAAACAAAGTCACTATGAATCACAGGTGAGAAATATGGGTGCTGACATATCGATCTGTCAATCTCTCAGCGCACCACACATCAGAACGGCCCAGCAGCTAGATGTCAGGTTTGCCTGTTTACTGATAGCACAGGGACACAATCCATTCATGAACACACACACACACACACACACACACACACACACACACACACACACACAACAGACTCTAGCCCTTGTCCCTTACTCAGGCTTGAATCCAAACACAATATCAATGCTCAATATTTATTATTATTATTATATTTATCTCTTTAATTTATACTTATCTCTCATGTTGTGTGTTTTGTGTGTTTATTCACTGGCGATGTACACCAAGTTAAATTCCTATGTACCTGTACATTTGGCCAATAAAGCAATTCCGATTCCGATATTTGAAGTTCCTTTTCTGGTATTCTGTATTTTGTTATTCGTTTCTAGTTCTATCCATAATTGTTGAGATGAGACTAACATTCCTTCAGCACTGCAGTCACATATTTTTCTTTGGCTGTCATCTCCTTTTTCCAACACAATAATGAAACGTGCAGTGGCATAACAGAAGAAAAAAATAATATCTTAATTTACTGAGTTACTTGTTGTAGATAGTATGGTGAATCGCTCTGATGCATTTCATCTTTATACTTTCCCCCCATCTAGTGTCCATGTGAGGGTCTGCCTTCCTGTCTTTTGGTTAACAGTTAAACAAGTAAATCGAGGTTGAAAGGCACATTTTATGAACATTGTCTTACATGCTCACAATTGTGACCTGCAATACTCATTGGGACCCGAAGTGATATTCTCTATTCTTAGAGTCAAGACAATTTGCAGCAGTCTGCAGTTCAGGCCTCCAAGTACAAAGCTGGGAGCAGCTAGATAAAAAAAAAACATTTCAACTCAAATGTGACTGTTCAATTGACTGTTCCAATCGCCTGTCTCAGAGGAACAGTGTCTTTTTGTTACTGAGTTATGGCCATTTTGTGGTTTGCTTCATGTATTGCTAATAAGGTGGGAGTGTCACTTTTATTACAGTGGGGCGGATGTATGGTGACCATTTGGTCTGAATGCTCAGGTGCATCGAAAAAAACACAGATGACCCACTTTTATATTCTGCACAACATGAGCTGTACATTTTTTAAAGTTTTCTGGTTGCAGAAACCTTCCATGGACTCTTTTGTCCTCCTCTTTAGCATGACTCATATGTTTCAATTTGTTTTTTTGTTGCAAACCTGTGTACCAGTGCCCCCTGTCTATATATATATATATACTAAAATAATTGCAAGTTTTTACTTTCTGCTTTACCAGGAACAATTTGAAAAAGCTACATTTTACAATAGATTTGTAGATACCAAAAAAATAATGTTTTCTGCCCATGTTTGCACTGGTGTAATGAGAGTTTGGTCTAGGGTGCACACCAAGAGGGAAGACAAACAATTGTTGTGGTCCTGATATGAATTTCAATGCCCCTGAAATTAGGGTTAGGGTTTAACAAAATCCTAATTCCAGGAATATAACCCCTTTTACTGTGGAATTAGGTGTTAGGGTTTTAGTGAAGGGTTGCTGCTAAAAGGACGAAAGTTAGTACTGAGGGGTTTTCAGGAATGCCGAACGCGCTCGTCTTGGTCCCGTGTCGCTCAGACATCGGGAAGTGGGTGAACGGTCAATCTTGCACTTTCGAACACGTTCGAGTGTTTTGAATATTTGACGACGTAATATAATATGACGTTTTCACTTGTTTCACATTTTTTCGCATCTACCCTATTTTTAGGCACTGACAATGTTACTGTTCGAGTGTCGAGTGTTTTGAAATTTTTGACTTTTTGACCAACGTAAGGCTTTAGTAAGGCGTTTTTGTCAATTTTTTTTTTTTTGACGACATGCTATACTATGACGTTTTCAATTTTTTACTTTATTTTTGCATCTACCCTATTTTTATGCCCTGCCAATGCTACTGTGCTAGTTTCGAGTGTTTTGAAATGTTTGACTTTTTGGCCGACATAAGTCTATAGTAAGGCATTTTTTTGTCACATTTTAGAATTTTTGAAGACATACTTTACAATGACGTATTCACTTTTTTCACCTTATTTTTGCATCAACCCTATTTTTAGGCACTGACAATGTTATTGTGCGAGTTACGAGTGGTTTGAAATGTTTTACTTTCTGACCGACATAAGGCTATCGTAAGGCATTTCTTAGTCGACAAACTATAGTATGACGTTTTCACTTTTTCACTTTATTTTCGCATCTACCCTAATTTTAGAACCTGTACACCTCCAGGACCCTGAGGAGATCAAGGAAGATTGCTGCCGACCCACCCTGGACAAGGGCTGTTTGTAAAATTCCCCTCTGGCAGAAGGCTCCGGTCTATCAGGACTAAAACCTTTTGCCACAGAAACAGTTTTTTCCCCACAGCAGTGAACTTTAAAACTTACATTAACGCCCCTCCACAATGCTCATTTCACTTTATTGGACATTTAACTGCCACCTGCACTATTTGTAGTGTCATCTGTATTTGATTAATCTCAATCCCTCAGTTATGTTGTCTTTCTCTTAGTTCTGTTGTTTTCACTTAGCACTGTTTCACTTAGCCTATTACAATCAGTTTCTTATCGTTAAAATGTTAACGTTTACTTCCTATTTGATTCATCTGGCCCTCATTCCCTTCTCTTCTCAAATCTATTACACTCAACCTACCACAACCATTAGTTCTACACTCATTACTTTAATGTTTACGTTTTTATTTAATGTTGAATGTTTACGTTTTTATTTAATGTTTACTTTTTTTATGTTTAATGTCACCAACACACCAAAAAGATTTCCTTGTAATGTTACTATTACTTGGCAATAAAGACTACTCTGATTCTGATTTTTTGTAACACATGCTATATTATGACATTTATTTTGACGACATGCTATACTATGACGTTTCGACTTTTTTCACTTTATTTTCACACCTACCCTATTTATACGCCATGTGATGCGATAGTGTGAGTTTCAGGTGTTTTGAAATATTTGACTTTTTGGCCGAAAAGGCTATAGTATGGCGTATTTGTCAAATTTCTGAAAACATGCTATACTATGACGTTTTCACTTTTTTCACTTTATTTTCATGCCTACACTATTTTTTAGGCCCTGTCGAAGCTGCTGTGCGAGTTTCGAGTGTTTTGAAATTTTTGACTTTTTAACCGACATAAGGCTATAGTAAGGCGTTTTTTGTCAATTACTAACATTTTTGATGACATGCTATAATATGACGTTTTACATTTTTTCACTTTATGTTTGCATCTACCCTAATTTTAGGCCCTGCCAATTGCTACTGTGCTAGTTTCGAGTGTTTAGAAATGTTTTACTTTTTGGCCGACATAAGGCTATAGCACGACGTTTTTTGTAAATGTTTTAAAATTTTGGCGACATAATAAACTATGACATTTTCTATTTTTTGACTTTATTTTCGCAAGTACCCTATTTTTAGGCCCTGCCAACACTACCATGCAAGTTTAAAGTGTTTTGAAATTTTTGACTTTTTGACCGACATGCTATACTATGACGTTTTCAATTTTTTTACTTTATTTTGACATCTACCCTATTTTTAGGCCCTGCCGATGCTACTGTGCGAGTTTCGAGTGTTTTGAAATATTAGACTTTTTAACCGACATAAGGCCATAGTAAGGTGATTTTTGTCAAGTCTTTGAATTTTTGAAAACACGTTATACTATGTTATTTTAACTTTTTTCACTTTATTTTCGGGCCTACCCTATTTTTATGCCCTGCCAATGCTACTGTGCGAGTTTCAATTGTTTTGAAATGTTTGACTTTTTGGCCGACATAAGGCTATAGTAAGGCGTTTTTGTAAAAGTTTTGACGACATGTTATACTATGATGTTTTCACTTTTTTCACTTTATTTTCACGCCTACCCTATTTTTAGGCCTAGTCGATGCTACCGTGCGAGTTTTGAGTGTTTTGAAATGTTTGACTTTTTGGCCGACAAAAGGCTATAGTTAAGCGATTTTTGTCAAGTCTTTGAATTTTTTAAAACACGCTATACTATGATATTTTCACTTTTTTCACTTTATTTTCAAGCCTACCCTATTTTTAGGCCCAGCCGATGCTACTGTGCGAGTCTCGAGTGTTTTGAAATTTTTGACTTTTTGGCCGACATAAGGCTATAGCAAGGCGATTTTGTCATTTTTTTTAAATTTTTTACGACATGCTATACTATGACGTTTTTTTTACTCTATTTTTGCACCTAACCTATTTTTAGGCCCTGCTGATGCTACTGTGCGAGTTTCGAGTGTTTTGACATTTTTGGCCGACATAAGGCTATAGCAAGGCGTTTTTTTTATCAATTTCTGAAAACATGTTATACTATTACGTTTTTACTTTTTTCACTCTATTTTTGCACCTAAGCTATTTGTAGGCCCTGCCGATGCTACTGTGCGAGTTTCAAGTGTTTTGTAATTTTTGACTTTTAGACCGACATAAGGCTATAGTAAGGCGTTTTTTGTTAATTTTTAAAATTTTTGACGACATGCTAAAACTATGACGTTTTCAATTTTTTGACTTTATTTTCGCAAGTACCCTATTTTTAGGCCCTGCCGATGCTACTGTGCGAGTTTCGAGCGTTTTGAAATGTTTTACTTTTTGACCGACATAAGGCTATAGTAAGACGATTTTTGTCAAATTTGTGACTTTTTGAAGACATGCTATACTATGATGTTTTCACATTTTTCACTTTATTTTCGCGCCAACCTTATTTTTAGGCCCTGCCGATGCTATTGTGCAAGTTTCGAGTGTTTTGACATTTTTGACTTTTTGACCGACGTAAGTCTATAGTAAGGCATTTTTTGTCATTTTTAAAAAAAATTTACGACATGCTATTTTTCACTTTATTTTCACACTTAGCCTATTTTTAGGCCATGCCGATTTTACTGTGCAAGTTTGGAGCGTTTTGACATTTTTTTGTTTTTGTCCGACATAAGGGACCCACTCAAATTTCTTAATTTTTGACGAGATGCTATACCATGACATTTTCACTTTTTTTTTTGCATCTACCCTATTTTCAGGCCCTGCCTATGTTACCATGCAAGTTTGGATTGTTTTACTTTTTGACCGACATAAGGCTATAGTAAGGCGATTTTTGTCAAATTTGTGACTTTTTGAAGACATGCTATACTATGATGTTTTCACATTTTTCACTTTATTTTCGCGCCAACCTTATTTTTAGGCCCTGCCGATGCTATTGTGCAAGTTTCGAGTGTTTTGACATTTTTGACTTTTTGACGTAAGTCTATAGTAAGGCGTTTTTTGTCATTTTTTAACATTTTTGACGAAATGCTATTTTTCACTTTATTTTCACACTTAGCCTATTTTTAGGCCATGCCGATGTTACTGTGCGGGTTTGGAGCGTTTTGACATTTTTAACTTTTTGTCCGACATAAGGCACCCACTCAAATTTCTTAATTTTTGAAGAGATGCTATACCATGACATTTTCACTTTTTTTTTTTTGCATCTACCCTATTTTCAGGCCCTGCCCATGTTACTATGCAAGTTTGGATTGTTTTATTTTTTGGCCGATATAAGGCTATAATAAGGCGTTTTTTGTAAAAAAAAAATTATTTCTGAACTACATGCTTATGCTATTCTATGACATTTTTTTTTTTTACTTTTTCACCTCTACCATATCTTTTCCCATCCCTTGCTATGCATGTTTCAAGATTTTATTTGAATTTTGAATTTTTTGACCTTTTTTTTCCATCATATTTTTTCGCATTTCTGATTTTGCTATGCATGTTTAAAAAATGTTCACTTATTTAAAATTTTTGGTCAACTTGACATATTTGTCAAATTTTGGACGACATGCTATGCATGTTTCAAGTCTTTTTTTTAGTTTGTTTAACTTTTTTGACATTTTTGGACAACATACTTTACTATGACAATTCACCTTTTCCCTTTTTCATATTTATGGCATACTATATTAGGCTTTGGCATTTTGGTGATTGGGGAAACCTCACCTTGCCTCACAGTGGATAATTTTGCAAACAGAAACTATATCGACAAGAAAATAAGAGCTTGAGCACTTAGCGGCGAACAGTGACTGGAACAATGACAGTATCGGCACCATACAGTGACGTATTGCTAATTTTCGGATTTTATTAATGAAAACACAAACAAGTAACAGCAGCCACTTAGTTTTAATGAATAATTGTATCACAAAATAATTCAACTTTAATCTGGCTGAAAAGAACCAGAACCGCATACAGTATTTTGCACAAGCTAAATAGGTTTATTGTGTACACATTTTATTTATAATCTCAAATCTTGACAGTGTACTAGAAAGGACTGAGCCTGAATGAAAGCTTGCATGGCAAACTCTTGAGTGGGAAAGTTTCAGTGGGTGTGCCCCCCCCCCCCCTAAGTGGTCACATATGCCAGGCACAGCTGGTGAAGGAAGTGCCCAGCTCTCCTTCCATGTTTGCCAAGGGAAACTCTCATTTGGGATATGGCTCCAAACGGAGTTTGTGTAGGAAATGATATGTGTTTGTGTAGCTGTGTGTTGAAACATGACTTAAATATAAATATTTCTTTCCTAATTCTGCATTTTTCAAGAGAATCCACAGGGCTGGCAGAAACTGCTGTTTTCTGAGAGATGTATTACTGACATTTCAAAGATGGAATAGTTGAATGCTTTGAGCACCAAAAAAAATCCTTTTACCTATATTGTGATGGTTGGAGGCAGAGTATTCACTGATGGATATCTAAAATCCTGGGCAAGTAAAAGCATCACCACCTGCATGCCTTGATATTACATGAGAGGAGTGAGAAAATAATTTTGAAGGTATCATATGGCATGTTAGTCAAAGTTGAATCAGTGCATTTTAGAGGTGAGCTGAATATAATATTTCTAAGTAAATAAAAAAAGTAAAGGATAAACAGAGATTAAAAGGCCGTGAAGTATATGATTAGGTATTCTGCATGCCTAAAATTGTCAAATGCAGCTTCGCGATCGTATATACTGAATTTCAAACTTGAATAATGATAATGCCAAAGAAACATCACACGTCTAACTGACATGTAAAGCATTTTCTTTCCATTGCTGCGGCACGATTCAAGCATGCAGGCACAAATCCTGTGCTTGAAGGTAATGTTGTTCTTAGCCTTGAACCTAAAAACCCTTTTGTGTGTTTGCCAGAATAATAGCAACCACGTTGCCAATTGAGGTATTTCAAAAGAAAAAAAGGGTAATACTTCAGTTTCAAACGAAAGGATGAGCTGTACCAGTGTCGGTAACTACGCAATGAGGGACGCAATAGAACAAAACAAACCCTGCTCCCTCGGTTTAGCCACGTAAGTCATCAATATGCAAGCTAAGGGTATACATGAAAGAGAGATGTAGGTTACATGAGTTCAAAGGTGAAGGAGAGTAAAGCAGAACATTCATGAGAACAAGACAGACTTTAAAGTTGCATTCATCATGCAACACCTTTATATTTTCTACCGCTATTATCCATGACGGCATTACTTCCTCTACATGCCCCAGAGGGTTCGCTGTCAAAGACATTAGACCTGTAACAACACAGTTTGTTAAAGTTGGTCGCCTCATTATGTGTCTTTTGTTCGTGTACCTGATGCTGAGAGCAGTCGGCGGGGTGTCAAATAACCCCCTTCTAGTCTAAGTCTATCAAACAATAAGACCCATGCCGGCAGGGAGTCCTGGGGGGCTCAGCGGCGACGTGCCCCCCTCTCGTTAACCCGTCTATACTGAAGTCAGATGATGGATTGATTACTGAAAAGACCCAACCAGTACAGTGGACCTGAAGTGAGTTGCAACAAACACGCAACCACAAAGAGACAGACAAGCATAAAGAGTGACAGGCAAACTCCACCAGGCAAAAAAAACATGTGAAACAACTACGAATGAGATGCCAAACAACAACAAAGAGAAGGAACACTTTTTTGTGGATCACCCTGATGGTATATCCAGATGTGACGGTCCCTCCGGAAGTCATACTGAGAAAAAAACGGATCATTTTAACAGAAAACAAAGGTCAAACAAAACGTCAGCAGCTTGTCTCAGTTTCTGGATGAGCAGGACATTCTTTGTCTGAGCGAGAAGATCTATTAACAGCATTGCTCAGTTCACGTAGATTGCTTGACTCTGGTGCCACCCATTGCATTTAAGCACAACGAACTTCCTGGCCCAGCTGAAAATGAAAAGTGCGTTCAGCAGGCAATCCTGCTGTCACACAAATGTGACTCCACTGGAAACTGAGGGAGATTATAAAAAGTCATCGGCAGCAACACACAAGATCCTTTTCGAGGGATAACACAAAAAGAACTATCATAAAGGAGAGTTGAGTGCACGGCAACATGTACCTGTCCCTGCCCAGCTTTAATATTGTGCTAATCCATTACTAGCGACTAATGAAAACTAAGTCGTTAAATAAACCCTGGGAATATCACACACTTGAACCCTGGCAACGGGTCAACTTTCAGACTGACATTTGTGTCTCCTACCTTGGTGGCTGCATCCTGGAGGCAGAGATTCCTCGAAGCCCTGCTCGCCAGGAATTTTCCGTTTCCTAGACATTTGCTGCTCCCCGTCCGAGCGACGGATCTACCCACCGATGAATAGATATCTGCTGACAACGTGAGCCACCTTCAACCAGCAGGATACACAACGCGAGAAGAGGGGGGCGAGAAGAAAGCGGCGAATAAATCTCAGTCCCATTCATTCAGATCCCATCTCTCTCCTCGTGTCATCTTTCCAGCATGATGCGTGCGCAAAGTTACGGTGTGGTGGTGGACAGCCGAGCATCTGGAGACGCAGCGCAGCATGGAGCTGCCAATGGTTTCCCGTCGAAATCGGAAAAGATGTTTATCCACGGACAGTGCGGGGTTTACTTCACGTGACCAACGAGAAATATTTTCAGTCGACCGCGTGCGTCGCGGGTTATGCTGGAACCCAGTTTAGATGGAAATTACGCACAGGAGGCAACTTGTTGATCCGCGTCTCTGGTTTCCGTCACTCCGGGTGGATATTGGGAGGGTTAAAAGTAATTTCAAATGTTCACCAATCTGTGCGGTGGAGTTTTTTGTTTTTTTTTTCCTGCGTGGCGCGCGGCGACGTCACGCTACAAGTCTAATCAGGCATAGATGACGCACAGCCGACACAACGGGAACTCTCACGGAGTCGGCTAAAGGCCAGTGTACACGTTTGAGCTGCACACTAAGTCGCCGGTAGAAAGTGCTCTCCGGCAACATCTGGCAACGAAGAGAAGATCCCTCCCCCTGCGAGAGAGTGGAGCCGGCGGTGCGCGACAGATGTGGTTCTGCCTTCTCACTTACAACAGCATCAGTCCAGCGACGAGTAGAAACCCATCGGCTCTTCTGTGACACTTCTTGCGCAAAACCTCCCGATGCACGTGCCAGGGTGGCATGAGGCGACCAAACACGCATTGTGTCGTGGAGAAAAACCCGTTTCTTTCACCCCGGTGCGCGGGAGGGCCACCAGCAACTTGGGCGTAAATGTAGGGGGAGTTAGGTTGTCCTACAGAGGAGGCAGCCGCTCGGTGTCTATCAAAGTAGCTGATGGTAGTCTCGCCCCGGTCGACTCAGCTCTGAATGCCAGAGAATAATCAGCACTCTCCTCTTTCACCGACCCAACAAAGGGGCTGCGCGTGCACTCAGAGTTATCAGATGCATCACTGACTTGTAGTTTGACTCGTTCATTTTCCTAACACCAGTTGTTTACACACGCACGCACGCACGCACGCACGCACACACACGCGCGTTTTTTTTTCTTGTTCTCTCATATGCTGATTTATTTATGAACACTCCCGCGTCAGGGGGATCATATTCTATGTGCAACGTTTGGCTTCGTATATACTGCATATACTGTCTCTCCAGAAATGCGTCATCTGCGACGTGTGGACAACGGCTCCGAATTCAAAAAGCAGCATTATTATGTGTTTTTTTGTTGTTGTTGTTGTTCATCCACGCACACATCCGCGGCGCCCTTCTTGTAAAGATGTGCGGACACATGCATGCCAGTGACGCTGGTATTTCGTGGTATTTTCTAAGGGCAAACACATTTCCCCTCCTCCCCTCCTCCCATCCCTCATTCACTGCAGCTACTGACGTCAGGACATGCTTGCGTCAATGCTCCCTGCTTTGGCAGAGAGCTTTTTTTTTTCACCAGGATCATAATGGGATTATTTGGCACAGAGAGATACCCTGCCATGGTTGTTTGTTTATATTAATATATATATATATATATATATATATATATAATCTTTTCTTGCTTTAAATAATATCCCATAAGAAAAAGACTACAACAGAAATAAGTAAAGACCAGACATATACTACTCTCCTAAAGCATCACAAGTTGAGTTTGACTCTATATCATTCCGCGATATGATGCTGCTTTTTCCTATCACATTTGTAATGTGTTCGAAACGGATGCAGACAAACAAAACACATAATAAATATCCTATTTCTTTGTGGACATGGATCTGCACCAACACATGAAGAGAGGACGCCTCTTGTTTGTTTCGAGACAGATAGTCCACCGTCACTGTGTTGATTAGTTTGTCACCTTAAATGTCTCTACAGACAGAGGTATTTGACACACCCAATACAACACTTGACTGTGAGATGCTCAGAGACATGAATGAATCAGCCAGTTGTATATTTGAATTTGGCGGATTACGTGTCTGTTCCTTCCTGTCAGTCTGTGAGTTGTGTAACAAAGAGGATGTCATAATGTCCTTACCCACTGACCTTGATCTTGTGGGCTGAATGGGCTCTTTGACTGGCCTGGCCTCACTTACACCATAATGTCTTCCCTTACACTTTCACAGCTATGCCCTATGTTTCACACTGTGGGATATTATTCAGCCATATGAATTTTGAAAACTCAGTTTCATCTTTAAATATGATGCGCCCTGTTGTGAGTTGCACCAATACTTGTACTTAAAACAGTTCAAACAACCAAAAAAAAGATGTGTAATGATGTGACATTAAATAGTTTAAATATGTGTAAAGGGTTCCATTTTAAAAATACAGTTTGAACACATGCTGTTGTGTGTCCTAGGGTCCTATTCATGTCAAGCGCAGCCTGATTTAATACATTTTTTTCACCTAATTGACAAAATGCCTGTCTTTCTTGCACTTTCACAGGGCAGTGCTAAAAAGCTTTAATCCCAGTTGCCAAATATGTCAGGAATAGATGGATGAATGATGGGAATATAAACTGATTTAAACACACGCAGATACTATAGATTGTCCAGAAGTCAAAAATGTGTCTTTGAAAACATATTTTATTGAGCTTTGAAGATATCAAAAAAACATGGGGCTTTACACTGAGTATAACTTGACACAGTATCTCCCTGAGTAAATACACAGGAGACCATCACAAGATCCCTGACATGGGGGATTGTCATGTGTGACCAATAACCTCCAGGAGAAAACTGTCCACATGTCAGGGACATGTGAATAGGAGCAGGGTGAGAGGGTTAAAGTTGATCTGTGAAGGTTATCGCCCTGACATCCAGACAAACAGCTGTCATTTCTCACCCCTGTGTGCAAAACACAGCCTCTCTTATTCTTAAACAATGAGGAGCACGAGTTAGCGGAACTAAAACTTTTTTGTGGTGTAAACAACACAAAAATGGAAACCTAGTGTAAATAAAAATGTGTTTCGTAGTTTTAAAGTGCAATATTGTACGTACAATTAGTTTGGCCTATTCAGCAGTGCAGCTCTACTAAAGACAGCTGATCAAATGATTTTGACAAAGATAAACCCCTTTCAGTTTTTTTGAGGGTTTGTATGTGCAATATTCAACAGAAATGTGGCTGGGCTTTAACACTCAGTGATTTTTGCTGAAATTATGGAAATATATCTCTAGTGTCCAGTAACTGATACAAACCTCACAAACGTAACACAGTTTAAATTAAAAACCATGCATAAACAACTATTTTAAGTTTTGCACAAGTAACACTTCTATCACATCCTATGAATGGATGCAAGATGTTTTCTGTCCATCTCTCTGAACAGTCAGTGGACTAGCCTGTGGTAACTCACCACTGACCCCCCTGTCAATGTCTCCATTCCAAAAGTCACTGCTCTACAAAAAAACTCTTCTAACTATATTCACATGTAAATCCTTGACTGCTTTCTCATTTACACAATAAACAATGTCTACGATTGTTTGCTTAATGTTGTCAATACAATGACTTTGTGCTTAATATAAGCAGGTTCAAAATGGTAAATATAATAAAACATTATAATAATGAAATATAAGTTTCCTTGCTGTGCTGAGCAACATCTGATCATCAAAATAAAAATGATGTTTACTTTTTAGTTGTAAAATATATAGAATCTCTAGGATAACTTATACAATTATTACAGAATACACATTTAAAGGGCCCACTCAGGAACCCAGAGCGTATTTTTTGTAATTCACACTCACTGAAAAATAAAAAATCTTGAACTGTAAAGATCTTAGAGGAATTTGTGCTCTCTGGGACTGGGAGCAGTCCTTCGCTTGTGATAAGTAGAGTTGTATACAAAGGAAACCAATTTGCTATGTGATGGATCCTTCCATTAAGTCACATCAGAAATAAACACCCCTCAGTTGACATTGCAAATTGCAGATTCACTTACATCAGAGGGACGGAGGGGTAACAGGGGTCCAGGCTGAGGGCAGCCGCCCGTGTGGAGGGGTGTCGTACAGAGCGGTGTCGTGCACTTCAGTGGCTGTGCCGCCGTCATACATGGGAGAGCCAGAGGAGGGCACTGTGGCTGAGTGAGACGGGCCTGGGTAGTGGGTGCTGGACCCTCGAAAGAACTGGGAGCTCAGGCTGCTGTTTATCCCTCCGTTGCCCTGGGACATGGGTGTCAGGGGCGAGTTACTCACAGACCACAGGCTGGTGTACTGGCTTTACAGAGAGATGGAGAGAAAACACCTTACTCATCTATGCATGGGGATGTAATGGAGGTGCTGCTCAGGCGGCAAAACCTAAAATTATTGTCATAAATGATTCATACACGACATTATGTTTCGTGAGTTTTTTTATGAGTTACTAGACATAGAAAGATGATATTAAACCCATGTTTACATAAACAAGATGAACATTTAAATACTTGACAACAGTACATTTAGTCCTATTTGTTTCTTATGTTTCTCAGTAGACGCAACAAAACCTATAAAGAGACACTACACAAACCTAGAGTTGGTGCCAGGGGTGGAATTGTGGGCCATGGGCATCATGCTGGAGTGTGTTGGCATCTGCAGACTGGACCAGTTGTCATGGCTTGAGAGCATGGGAAGGCCGGCTGGAGAGTTATCGGAGTAACCAGCTACAAATGGAAGGGTTTAGAACGCACATGTATGGTCTCACGTTTTTTAGTCAGAAATCAAAAGTTCAGCCGCCATGGCAGTTCAAGCTGTGAATCATCTGCCCATACATTCCTTCTTTTAAAAAACAGCCATTTACAGCCCTGAGGCTCCACTCACACAAAAGCAGTAGGAATGCAGAACATTCCTCACCCTGCAACATTTGTTTGCGTTTCTTGTTAATAGCCGGGCAGGGAGTGGTGTAATTCCTGGATGTATACTAAGGTAAAAGGTGCACACTCACTGGGCGAGTTGGTCCGATGGGCATAAGGGCTGGCGTAGGGGGCAGAGCGGTGGTTCCTCAAGGTGGAGTAGCGTTCACAGCCATGGGACGGCGAGAGGGAAATGGGACTCCCAAACTGGCCATGAGGACCGGCAGGAGGGCAGAGGGAGCCTGTGCCAGGAATAAACCAGCCACCTACTGGCTCCAGAAGACAGAATAGGTATGAGGGAACGTACTGAGCAGGATAACGAGCGAAAAAACATACTGAACTCTGCACTGACACAACCTATAAATAATTAATAGTGTCTACTTACATTGAGAGTAAGTCGATTGTTGGTTTTCAATGGCATCTTCTCTGATGTCTTTGCCATCAGTTCTGTAAGAATAAAGCTTCATTCATTTCCACGAGTACTATTGTTGTACGGAATTATTGACACCTTGTAGACATCGATCTGAATAAAACTTCACAAGTAGTCTTACCTATCCTTTGCATCGAGGAAGGCCTTGGCAAAAGGATTGTATTTTATTTTGAGAGCAGTTATCTAAAACACGAATAAAAATGACTATAATTAATATTGTGTTTGGTATCTTTCAAATCCACCGAAGAAAAAACAAGACGCGCGCAAATGACGCACATTTTACGCGCATGCAAGAAACAGGATCATCGTGTACATTTGATCCATTTTCATTTGAAATCTGTGTTCTATGCACAACAGTTCTTAATGCCAACCTCTTCGTTCTGGTATGCTGTTACTGCAATGAACTGCGTCTCTGGGAACGAGTGGCTGGTGATCATCCTCCTCGGGCCTCCTACGCGCACAATATGGATGCGTGGCTCGTACTTGTGCAGAGAATTTAACATAATCTGAAATAAAATAAAATAAATCACGTCAGCAGAGACGTGGTCATTTTCGCGTTTTTCACCTTTGAATTGTAACTTATGTCGCCTTTCAAACGCGGATTTGTGAATACAAACGATTACAAATAGGTGGAGAGGACCCTAGTCTTATGGGAAACAGAAGAAAGAAAACCATCGAGCATGTTACCTGACCACCTCCGTTGAGTTTATTGGTGAGCTTGACTTTCCCAAAGGAGACCGGAGCTTTCATCCAGTGCGCTCCGAAGTTGGGAGAATCAGGGTGGATGTACACACAGCTGGGAGTCTGGGGTTCAGGCTTTCCTCCGGGCACCCACTCCCCGTTCACATATTTCCACCTGTGGTTGTCTGCGGCGGTGAAGTCCAGCAAAAACGAATACATGGCGTTCGGGTCCAGTCCAGACGCGTTGACTTTCAGCACAGGGAACATGCGCCTGGATCAGAAGGGTAATAAAAAAAAATATATACTTTTATTAGATTCGAAAGTGCAGCGATTGACTCGTCTATCCAGACACGACACGTTGTTGGTGCCTATGTCGAGCTCACCTGCCGTTCTTTGTGACGATCATTTCATTTATAAGGTCCTTGAACCTCTGCCAAAGCTCGTTCTCATCCAGGGACACCTTCAGCTCCCTCTCCGTGGGGTCGCCCTTCTCACTGCCGGCCTGCAGCTCACTCTGCACCGCACTGAGGAGGTGGTCGACCCGGTAGTGACCGGCCTTCCCGGAGCAATCTCCAGCGCCTGTGGCCATCCTGTCCAATAGCTCCAGGGCTAACAACTTGTAATAACCAGGCTTGATGTAAACAATAAATAAATAAATAAAAATATCGAAAATAAATTGTTTAGTCTTCCCTCAGAGACCGGTTGGAGTTGTCCCCGGAGGTGAATGTCACGAATAGCTGCAATATATAGGCTGGAGAGGGGCTCCATGTCAGGATGGGTGTTTGGAGCAGTGGTGGTTGGCTCCTCTCCTCTTTGATCTGTGCAGACCTCTCATTGATTGGCTGGGGGAGGCCATACTACGGAGGTCCACCGTGTTTTGAATGAAGCAGTCGACCTGTAAATACTGACACTTGGATCAAAGCCACACCTGCAGAAACTCACTCGCTATATTCTGACTGGCTGCAGACTTAGAACGGCATAGATTTGTTTCCGATTCTGCTCCATTTGTGTCCAAAAAAGAGTTTGAAAACAAAATTGGGTGACACCTTCCCATAAGAACATGAACATGGCCATTGCTGTTTATTATGGGCCGCACTGCATACAATGTCTTGCTGCTTTAAACAGTGAAATAATTGCTCATTAAAAAATAAATAAATCACCAGCTCTGTAGGTCTCCATCAATGACACCCAGCTGTAAAAAAGAAATTACAGAAACTATAGATTAGTAACCCATTTTATACGTCGATTTAAATGTCATTTGCAGAAACGAATAGGGCTGCATGGCAAAGACAGACTGACACCTTGGAGGTTTAGTCTTCCATTGTATTCCTTTGATAACAAGTACAATATAGCGCAATCCAAGCCTCCTGATTATAAAAATAATAACTAATAATGCATTAGCTATTTAACTGAAAATAATAAAACAAAAACGAATGTCCATAAACCATCTTCAGGCATTAATGTATTATAGTCTAACGATAATATCATATTTCAACAATATCACACATGAGTTATGCCTTTTTGTATGAACAACTAAAGCCAGTGAATCAACTGAAACAATTATAAATTGTACAATTACAATTATAATTAATCATTTACCTATATTTCATTATGTAACATATTTATACGACAGTTTAAAAATATATAATATAGATTAACAATTGGGACAAAACATTTAACATATTCCCAATAAGAAGGTCTTTTAGTGGGGATTTCTTCAGTGGTTGTATGTTCTGTATAGTTTTGCCATATTTCTAACCTGCTGTCAATGACCTAAAGTGTGGAAGAAAAAATAATTTTAATTCTATAATCTTTACAAACATGTATCAGTAGCAGAAATCACTTTACCTTTATGTACTTTTTGTTTTACACACATCTCCAATGGATAAAGGATCAGGTGTTTTGCAGCAGCATTCTGCTTGGTCCAATGCCAGAGTCTCAAAACACTCGTGCCTGCCAAGAAAACACCCACACTTGAAATATGCCAAGTGACACACCCTTTGTGTCCAACAACAAATATAAACAAACAAAAATCAGATATTGCATATTTGTATTCACGCACCTGGCTGAGGCCGGTCTGCTCGGCTTTTGGAGAAGTAAAGGTTTCTGGACACTTGTTGGATGTTTGACAGAGTTTAGAGGGGGCTGGTTGTTTTTGCTTGTGTTCCCTTGTTTGGACTCAATACTTGGAAGAACCTAAGGAGAAGAAAAATGGAAAACATATGAGCCAATTTACATCCATGCATGTGCCGCACACTCACAAATAACCAGTGTATGCAGGTATTTCTATTTAGTCTCCATGGTTCCTTAATAAGAAAATAAACCCTTAAACCAAAGATAGTGTGACAACTAAGTGTTAAGTTCCAGAGAGCTCTGTAGTGTTGAGTTGTGTTGTGGCTGGTTTGCGTTACTAACCAAATCTTGGATGCCGCGCACCTCCCGCCAGCACAGCGAGTCTGTCTGTCTGTCCAACAGTCTGGAGCAGAGTTCACAGCAAGAAGAGAAAAACAAGCCACCCACAGTTTAAATGCAGGGAAAAGACTCTCTGAATTCTGAATTCAGGTTGCTGAATTACCAACCTTTGGGAGAAAGACATGTTGACTAAGCAGAGGTGATGCATTTGTCTCAGTCGTCTCAAGTAAATCTCTGCTTTCCTGCTCTTTTCGGGAATTGCAGGCATAGTCTAGTTTGAGAAAGAGGTGGAAATGAGCATTGTCTTCTGCTGTGCTGTGCTGGCCAACCACACGCTGGAACCAAAATGCAAAACCGATGGCCGACCTACCAAGTCAGGCATCTTGCTTTGGAAGTTCCTCATAATGTTCGGCTGTAGAGTTGCAAACGCGGGGACTTTCATCTATGGGTGGCACATGTAACATTCATTTATCGTTTCCTTGTCCATTCATAATTTGGTCATTTATCAAAGACACTCTCAAATCTCCGGCCCAGTGTAGGAGCTGAATTAGCCACGGCGTAAAAGTCAGATGTGTAATGACCAGTGTTATTTCCCACAGTCCTAGTGTCCTATTTGGCACCTTTTTTTCTCCCTCTCCGACACCCCACCTAGTGTTAACGGTCACACTTGGCCACTTCCTGATGTGAGACTGCGGGTCCCGTGAATTAACATTAATGCTCTGAATGGTAGATGCTAAAGATCTCCCCGCCCTTTGCCTCACATTTCCGTCATTTACCCGAATTAGCCATGCAACGCGCTGGATATTCGACAAACTTGCAGAAGTTATGATATCACTGTCAACGTCCCATGAACTTCGTCTGACATTGTTGCACATGAAAGTTAGTTTGTGCGTAGAGTGAAAATATCAATCAACCTATTATAGTCTTTAGAGATAAATGTAACAGCAGTTACATAAACATTAAATAACTGATGATATCATGTTATATAACATGACCTAAAAAGTTGAGCTCACACCTCACTGACACCTAATAGAGCTTGACTGGTGCAGACTGGTGTCCCAACACAGGAAGGAACTGATAATGTTATTCTTTTTAAAACAGTTGACTATAATTATTCTTTCAGCGACCGCGGGGAGGCGCAGGTCAAAAGATAAGCGAGACACATGGAAAAACCTAAATACCTTACAATGTCCATAATTAACATGCTTTGGACACACATTGCGAAAGTGCGGCGGTGGGGTTTCCTTAACGTCACCACCCCGCACAAATACTTGCAGTTCGCACTGTGGGTGCCTCAAAGCCCGAACATTGGGCATCGACTCAAAGATGCAGTGACTAACGCTTTGACCAGTCCTGTCCGAGCACTGTTTGCCTTCCCCTCCACCCGGGCTCATCCTCTGTTTGCTCAGGCCACTTTGACACCGAGGTGAGGGAAAAAATGAGTCTTGCATGCTTTTCTGCATATGCTCACCTCAGCACCTGAGCATTAGCTCGTCTTTCATCGTACTTTTAGGCTATGAGGGTCGCATCGGGGCTGTAATGGCGGGGTACATTATGGAAAGGTCACCAGTCCAACGCATGGATGACGTACGGAGAAAAAACAACCGTTCTCGCTCACATCTCCAATTAACAGAATCAGAATGTTTTTGGACTGTGGGACAGAGCTCGAGAACCAAGAGAAATCCCACAGGCCCTGGATGGCCGGTAGCTTCAAACCCACAACCTTCTTGCATTGATGCAACAATGTGGGAATAAACTAAAGTTCACTATGAGACAGGGTAAGTTTGGCACAAGGAAAATAAATAGTTAATGCTATACTAATCCATCTCCCTGCTGCCCAGTGAGGCTCTGAAGAGGCAGTTGTGTGATCACTGCTCCAGGTGCGTTTGCCTATCACTGCCCTTGTTAAGTGGGAATAATGCTCCTGCTGATTTGACACCAACCTTGGGAAACATTGGCTCAATTTCGTCCTTCTCCTGGCTACTGCTGAAGGTCAGCTCTGATGAACTCTCCCCGGGACCAGTCCCGTGCTCCAAAAACCTACGCACACATTTCGGATGAGTCAGAAAAATCTATTAACCCTTTACAAAAGTGGAAAGAAGAAAAACCTCTTCATCAGCATCCCTGCTGCTGTGACTTGCAAACAACGTGTCAAGTTGTTAATATATTCCTGATGATGTGCTACTTCACAAAAGTTGCCATTTTGTGGTGCTGCTCACACCCGATAACACTGCACACTCGGGTGACAACACACTTTGTCTGCTGGTTGCAAAGTGGCTCCAGGGAGAACTCCTGAGCAGCGTTTAGTCACAGGACAGTGTGTGAGCTGTGCACTCATATATGTTCAATATCAGTCCTGACATGTTGACAGGTGACACTATGTGTGGATATTAAAAACTCAATTTAATTAACGAAAAGAAAATGTTGCCTAGATATATCCTACAAAATAAGAAGGATATGGACCGATCCATCTGAAGAACATTTTCCACTCATTGACGTCAATTTGTAGTAATAGACATGTTGTGCTCTGGCCAATTTCATTGAACTTGCTGATCAGTACTCCATCCTTGTGAAATTCAACACAATGAAGAGACTATGACCAGACAGCCACAAATATAGAGAATTATTGTCCAATAAATCACAGCAGCTGAAAAAACACGTATAAATAGCCACAGAGCCAGACAGATTGGATAAAGTTGCTTGTTCCAGAAAAAAAATAACCCAAGACTTTGCCTACTCCGTATTTTCGCCTCAGCTGTAATTGCTTTTATTTTTGGGTATTTCTCATCAACGTGGGGAATGTGCCTATGTGCGGCCTGGGCGGGCAGGGGGCCGCTGCCTCCATGTTTGTCTGTGGAGCGGGGAGATTTCACACTGATGAAGGACTCGTCAGCGCAGGCTTTCACTTGCCTTCTTACTAGGCTCCTAATGTCCCCAAGTCAATGTGCAGTTTCACAGCGGCAGCCTCGTACGAACATCATACATGCTCCTACTAAACACAGGTCAGGCCTAATGAACCAAATAACACTGTTCGGTTATACATTCACAACATGTAAACACAAAGGACACTGAGGGTGACGTGAACTAGCGTGCCTTCAGTGGAGTATTATTTATTTCCATAAAAAGCAAAACATTTCAAAGGTATTTTATTGTATTATATTCACATCAGTATTTCAGGGGTGTGTGAGGGTCAGGGTAAAGAAGGTAAATCAAAGAGTTTATCTGTGCTTGCTGCTGAGCTGTTGAATTTAATATAGTAATGGTAGTGGGAAAAGTTGAAATAAGTATTTGAAATTTAAAATGAAATTGAAAAGTTTAATGTTTGTTCTCAGTGAAGCTGAAATGTGATTTGTAAAATAAAATACAATGTCAGTTGAGTGTTAGCAAAATCTTCAATAAAGTTTCTAAAGCTAAACTATTTTGTTTTCATAACTGGGAGAGTACTTAGACTATTGATGAGTGTAGGCTCTCAGATTATCTCTGCCACTTTTGGTAAATGAAGCACTGTTTGCCTGGAGGCCAATAAAGCTTTAACAGAGTACAAGCTCTCCAAACATTTCAACATCTGCTCACAGTGCTGGCATGAAGTGACACCCCTGGCCCAATTGCTATATCTCTTTTGTAGTGGACATAATTACGACATTTTCCCCTGGATGATGTTTGCGAGAGTCAGAGTGGCCGTCCGAAGCGCAGGGGTCAGGCTGTGTTTGACCATCTCGCTTCCACGTGAGTAATCAACTCTCTCCTGCAGGAGGGTCTGTGCTAAACAAGCCTCCGGAGGAGCCTGTGTTTGCACTTGAAGGCAGCGCAAACACAGTTCGAGAGTATGCACAGTATGTCTCTCTCTGTGCCGGCTCACCTCCAATACCAGCTCTGTCTTTGAAACATATAACCTCAAATGTACTGAACTAACTAATTGTGAATGTCAGATAAAGTCAAAGGTACATGTTGAAGTACAAACGCTTTGGTGCCAGGGGGACATTTAACGCTTCTCTGGACTGTGGCGTAAAGGTTTATATAATCTATGGAGCAGAAAGGATTATTTGGGATTTTGAGAGCTTTATCATGAAATATATCCACTGAAACATCAGAAAACAGTGATGAATGTCAATTGTGATCAATACAAATACTAACACAGACCTGGAGTGGCTATCTTCTTTTTCCTGTTCTCCATCAATGTCAGTGCAGGGAGGTTTTTCTGCTGTCCTGTGCTGCGATGTCAAATCTGCTGCAGACCTGCTCTCCAGCACTGTGGGCATTACGTCAACATTTGCACATAGTCACTTGTGCTGCTTTCACATATACTGTAGAAAAGGAAAATCAACAGTACGGTGCCGTGTATGGATGTGATTCTCAACTGTTTTTCCTGACATCCTGCAGACTTCTCTGCGTCTTTGATGGGCCGCTGTTATACTTGAGGCAACTGTAAAGCTCCTCCAGTTGGTGCCGAGTTTTCAGATGTCCATGCTCGACCAACTGCTTCTGGATTTCAAAGATCTCAGAAAAGAATGAGGGACAGATTACAGATGTTTAAGGATTTGAAGGATAAGATGTCAAATCAAATATCAGGGGTGTAATAAAAAAAAAAAAAAAAATACATTAAATTGTGGTGTAATCATATTTTCCGTGCAGGAACACTATCTACCTGGTAATAGTTGGTTTTGGGGAGAGACTTGAGGAATGAGTCATCGTGTTGCAGTTTGGAGAAGGGCCGCTTCCTTTGTCTCTGAGTGAAGGAGAAAAGACGAGTCAGACAGACAGAGACAGGAAACATGTGAACAGAGAATTTAAGTGAGCCTCCCTTCTTTCAAGGGCTGGGAAACAGAGCACACACAACAAATGAGGAGTAAACATACAGCCACAGGAAGTCATTCAACTTCAGCAAGCACCAATTAGGTCCCAGCAGGTGTCCTGGCCTTTGGCCCGGCCTTACCTCTGCGACGGGGCTTCTCGATCCGAGTTTAGGAAATTTGCTCAGCAATTTGAAGCGAAGGATTCCTTCTAAAGGGCCTCTAAAGTCTTTTACGGTGGTGTCTTTAGTCCCCTACCCCAAGTGTCAGTCATTGGAGGGGACAATTACGTCCTTCTGAAAAAAGCTTGGCTTTTATAGGAGGGGAAGATAAGACAGGATCTCTCTCTTGTTAGACCCCCCCCCACCCACCCCATTCAAGTGCACCGTGAAGCTTATTGCTTTTTTCACACCCAGTTAGAACGAAGGCACGACAGTCAATATCAAAGTAAATCACATGGCAGGAAGAGATTTATACACAAGAAATAAAAAAGGGGAAAAAACTACTGAGGTGAAAAGGTTTTGAATCTTATTAGATTCAGTGTTTATTAAAAACTGTTTCTATCGCTAGAGTAAATACCTCAAAGCAATGTCATATATTTTTTGAATAATCCATATTTATGGTTTTAATTCTCATCTTTCAAAGTTTCATCAAATCATGATTTCAGTATTGTTAGTAGGTCAATTATTTGTGTTATTTAAAAATATGTCTTCTGTGTAATGTTCCAATTCCAAACGCTTACGTTAATCCCAATTCATGTTATTGTTTTATCTCACATTCAGTAAAACAAGCATCACATGAATTCCAACGTTTTCTCTTTGTAAATATTGTTGTTTTTCCAACAGAAAGGCTGATGGCATTTTTTCTGCCCAGGTGGTATGATTTCAAATGACACTTGTCCCTATTTGCATTTTTTTTCAGGGTGAGATTAAAACAATACATATAGACAAATATTACCTTTAAGAGCACAAATGTACATTTCACTTGAAATAATTACATGTGAACACCAGATTGTAACCTCTAACACACGTGCATGTGTTTGAATGATTTACCTGATTTGTCTGATTCTGTAACTTTTCCCTTGTCATCTTGCCTCTCTGCTGCAGCAGGGCTCTCTGGGAGTCGACCTTGTCTTTGAGCAGAGCAGCATATCGGTGACAGAGAGCGTCTCTGAGGCGGTACATGTTCCTGTAGGTCTCTAGATGGCGCTGGAAGATAAAGAACAAAAGACGAAGGATGCCAGTCAAAGGCAAATGGAACCAAACCAATATGTAAGGTTATAGATTGCATATATTTGCCTCCTCTGTGAAGACAGACCAGGTGTTTTGGTGTTTATGAAGCATCGTCTCCAATAGTGTACAAAAATAAGTTCACCACTTATCCACCTGGTCCAGCTGAGCCTGACGCCGGAACCTGGCCTCCTGGTCTGGGCTGCTGTCTTGCATCGGCGCCTTCATCCAGGGCTCAGCTTTGATTTTAATCCCAGCCTATCAATAGAAAGAAGAAAAAAATGAAATTGCTCAACCAGTCAGTTTGCTGAAGGTTAAAAAAGTCATGCATTTTTGGTAATCCCTCTCGTCCGTCAGGAGCATCCTCCCACACAACAGGCTGACTGTGTGTTCCTGCGATTCCCGGATAAACAAAAAACGGAAGAGAGAAAGAAACGTAATTTTTTCCTCTCCTATATTGGGAAACGGAGTCTTTAACCTTAAGTTAGTGCACGATGAAGAACGGCGCCCAGCAAATTGTCACAGAGGGAACCTTTGGGCACAGAATGCCCTGCTACATCATGAGGCGAAGGTTGACTTCTTGACCCAACAAAGACTAAGATGTAAAGAGAAAATATAAGAGAGAAAGGAATGCAAACTGTCGAGAATGTTACAAAAAAATGCAAGGCTAAGAAGATTAACTTCACCGGCAAACATGGTGCTCCATGCTTTTATGGCCTTTGAAGAAGGAAGAATAAAACACACTGGAGCTTTTATGGGAGGACTGCACTCTCTGATCTGCCTTCCCGCTGAGGTCGCCCTGTCCCTGGGAAATGTCTCAATTCTTAACAGGCTGCCCAATGGCCGACCACATTAGTAAAGTTTATGTGCCGAGTCTGTTCAGGAAGTGTCCGTTTTGTCTTTTTCCTCACAAAAGCTGCTGCAGACGCAGGATTCATCAGTTCCGTTGCCACAGCAATGCTGTCGCAGCGCACCAAAGGGAAACCTGCAGTGCTCTGCTCTCACTGTTATGTGCAAAGTGTCAGTGACGGGACGAAGGCTGCGTCCATCTGTGCGCCCTGCCACAGTAATTCAGCGGAGGATAATGCAGCTGCCCTTCTGTACCCACGTCACTCCCCCAGACAGTGATCATGACACTGCAGTGAGGAGGACAGAAGCCTCCAGCCGTTGCCGTTTTTACACCCGGCGGATTAGAGACAGGCGCCGCAAAAGACATCAGATGCAGTGTGTAAACAGCGGTTTGGTTTGGCAGCAGAGGATGAAAACAGAGATACCTGCAGTATGAAGCTGATAATGGCAAATTAAAAAAGAAATTGTTGTGGGCCGCTTAAAAAAAGTGTTCCCACTTTTAACCAAGCCCACCGTCTCAACCATCAGCAGGGGCAGCCTTTTTCAATTTTACTTGGATATACGTTTTTGAGCCGCCTCAGACTCAGTGATGCAGTTCCCACCCCCAGGACAGTCGTGAATGGCTCTGCTTCAGGCCTCAGTCTGACACCAATGAACACCATAGTGAGGCACGTAAACAAGGCCATGACTGAAATGGCACAATAGACAAGGATTACACAACTTTCAGTCACCGAGCCAGTTGATAATTCTCAGCACAGGAGCTGCGGAGAAGAGAACGGGTCCTGGTACAAACTGCACCGCATCAGCATGATCTCAGTCGCCCACGTGCAACAATAAATCTAGTTTGTGACACTGAGTGGGAACATGCCTTCAGGACAAGCTGCTGTATTCAAACCACTCATTTGTTCCCTCACACGGGGAAAAAACTGTAATGGCATGTGCTATTCCACATTAGTTGTTCTTACTGTTCTACAGCACTAGGGCTCACCTTTGACTCCTGATTTATTACTCTAATGTTGATCTGCAGATAACAAAAAATGTGAAACTCAGTGTTGTTGAGTGGGTTATTTAAAATACCTTTCCGACACCGACAGGAAATAGGTGCGCATCCAAAGGCTCGGGAAGTGAGCTGGACAGATGACGGCCTCTGAACCCGGATCCCATGGCAAGTCCACTATGAGGCCTCTAGTGGAAACAGGCTTGTTTCACTAAAAGAAAATGATGTGGCATCAAGTTAAAAAAGTAACATCAAACGACAATGTTACCAGAGGAAATAAGAACATTTTCTTAAATAGCTTACCAGTTCTTGGTGCGTGCAATGTCCCACGCGTTACACTCCTATGTCCAAGTTGTAATTAAGCTTTAGAGGGAACCACAGAGTCAAACTCTGGTTTCTAAGTTACAGAGAACAATACAGAAGAGTTAAAGCTTAGTGCAGGCTACCTCCACTCTATACAAACATTTAACTATGTTTGTGAGCCTGAATTTGTGTCCAAGGCTTTCATGTGATTGCTGTTTCCTTTGAGTGGGTCAGTGGTCATTGCATTAAAGTTGAAGGCAGCTGAAGTGAAACAATAAACAAGTCATGAGCAACTTTTTCCACAAGGTTTCTTTTTGTTTTATTGAACCAGATATTTAGATTCAACAGTCTTTAACTGGTGTGCCCTAAATCGGGCCGGTACAAAAATATGGTCCTTTGTGGCTCGGCGAGAACCACATGAGTATGGAGACATCAAGAGTAAGCTCTTAGGTCAAAGTGCAAATACCTCTGCTGCGAATCATAGAGTCCCGGTACATTTTGGTACCAACACAATATTCCTCTTGTAGCTGTGTGCGTTGTTTTGTTCGGTATGACAAAAGAGAAGCAGACTGGGGGTAATTTCCTGAGGGGATCGTGCACCTGGGCCATACAGTAGGCTACACTGATCAACCCTGCTTAACAGGAAATCTAAGAAGCTTAGAAGACTAATGCCCAAATGGCCTCAGGTAGCAACAGTGGCAACAAAGAGCCTGGAAAATACTGTCTGAAAGCTGGCCGGCTGTGTTTAAGAAATCTTAGTGTCATGTAACATAATCATTATAGAGGCACAACACAAATCAGCAACGATTCAAAAGGTTGAGGGACACTTGAAGAAAATACAAAAAAAACAAAAACATTTTTACTTAAAACAGCATTAAATAAAAAGAATCGGCTGCAGAAAGCATATTTAGTCAATATTAAATACTGTACACAACTGATAAATCCCTACAGAGGACAAACTCCTCTTAATCGAGGCAAAAATAAACACTCCAGTTTGGTTTCAGCAGCATCAGGCGCATGTAAAGCCCTGTTGTTGACAGCTTATTGTTCTCAAACACAAAGGAAATGTTTTTGCGGCCATTTACGCAAACCACCAATCCACAGGCCCCCCACTGAAAACAAAATGTGCAAAGGACAAGAATATTAAGGTATTCAATTCAAACTTCAACTAAACATGTAATAGGCATCAAACTCGCCAAGTATGTGAACCAACCAACAAGCGGTGATGGGTGAGCCACGCGGTCTAAAATTCTGGGAAATGTGCTCAAATTTGTCAGATTTTCTCCGTATCCAATGCAATTTACTCCTCCGTTTCTATTTTCTTGGAACACATTTCATGACATCTTTTTTCCCCGGGACATAATTAAGACATAATGACATTCCTTTAGAGACGAGTGGATCATCTCCGCTCGTTTACAATGCGATCGGGTTACAAGACTCAGTTTTGAGATGCCGCTGTAGCAGGCCTCCATCGGTGCACACCTTTTTCATTCATCCACTGAAACACCGACAGGTCAAAGGTCGGGTGTCAGCAGCCCTTAAGGTGCGGGAGCGCACAGAGTTTCTCGACTTTTCCCAAAGCCGCGGCGTTCTCGACCCCTTTCAGCCACTCTTTACATTTCCTCACGACGGTCTCGTCCACATCTCCGTCCTCTTCCTCGTACTCCACGTCATCGTACTTGTATTGGTCGTTCAACAGAGATATTTTGACGATGGCGGTGATGTCCTGCTCGGCACTCTCCACCTTGGCCACGGCGGCGCTGCCCTTGGATCCTCCGTGCGCCTTTTTGGATGGGAAAACGCGCCTGTGCCGAAAGTCCGTAGAGGCGCAGCACTTCTGCTGCTTTGCCAGCATCTGTTTTTCCAGGTTGCGTTTTTGGATGACAAGGATGGCCTCCGGGGTGAGACTGAGGGTGAACTGGATCTCCTTCTTCCCGTCGCCTTTGCCGTGGAGGTGCCTGGCGGAGTCCATGGAGCTGGAGCGCCGGACTACTTCCGATGGGTCCTGAGGTTTGGGCACGGTCAGCCAGGAGCACTTTCCCTGACTCTCCTGACCCGCACCGGCCTTCTGAGGTTGTTTTTTACTCTTCTCTTGCTGAGCTTTGCGCCCCAAATTCCTTAAGTTCGCCGAGGTCCAAGAAGTGGACAGCTTCTCCCTGTCGGACCCCGCTTTCTCTCCGCCGGATTTGCTGGTGAGCTCAATCTGAGGAGGCACTCCGTTGGCTTTCTTTTTCCCGAACAGCTCCCGGCCCGGAGAGGTGATCCGCTGGGGCAGGCTGATCGGCGGAAAAGGCATTTTTTGTGGAGGTCTGGAAGCGATCAGGATATAAAAACGTGCAAATGTTCAAAGTGCAGATGAGCACGTCCTGCGCAAAGCGACGAGCGGCGCTCTGTGGGCATTATCCTGTAAAGCTCGGCGCAGGGAGAATGGAGCGCACCTGAGAACCTCACCACCGACTGGGTTTCACCCACTGCTGATCACATACACAGTCACGCACACACACACACGCGCTCTGTCTTTCTCTCTCTCTGCGTCTCATACACACACACTCAGCCTGCCACAGGCTGCTTTACGACTGAGGCGGCAGGAAGGCGTGGTCAGCAGACGCACCAAACAAAGCCACCAGGACAAACTGTGGTGATGTCATTTGATAATTTCCAACAACTTCCTGAAAGGTTTAGCCACATTCACCTCGTGCTCCCCCAGTCTAGATCCCCTCTGCTCCTTTCACCCGCTCAAAGCGCTTGATTCGTGGATAATCATCCATCAATCGTCACCATTGAGTGATGGTATGGGGACTGGATGGATAGATTTTTGAATGAATGGCATGGGTAATTCACCCATGACACAATAAATTCAAGTAATTTATATAAAAAAAAAAGCAAGATGAGTTAAATGACAAGGCTGAACAGGGCACTGCGATTTGTTTCATTTGAATGATTGTTTTGGCGTGAGAGACCTCTTCTCTCTGACATAAGAATGGATTAGATGTAATGAAGAGGCGACACTAACAGATTGCCGAGGTCAGGGTACATCCTCAAATCAAAAAATGGCTGGAAAGAAAACAGATCACGAAAACAACCCTTCTTTATCCTTAAGATTACTTGGAGAGGGATTTGCTGGCCAAGTTAGTTGAAAAAGTAGTACTGAGGCTAGATTTCATCCATGTTAATCCACGACATTATACAAGCGTCTAAAAGAAACCATGTGGGGCTTGCACAACAGGAAGGAAAACGCTTTTTTTTTGTCAAGAACAAAGAAAGCCTTGAGATATGTCTCGGACCACATTCCGCTGCTAATACATTGGATGATTGGAGTTCTGGTTTTCAAAGATTGATTTTTTTTTAATTGCTAAATCCGGCGATATATTCATATAAGAGACCCAGTCCAATGTGTTCCATCAAGTAAAATATACCTCATCAGTATAATGTGAACATCTGCAGCACAGATGGGGGTAGGCAAAGGTTACGAGTCTTCTGGATGAGGTTGTCATGACAACCACATTCTAAAAGGCTATGCCATCCCACTGATGCAACACGGGGAACCCAATGCAAGATATACTGGGTTATTAGGTCACGTCGAAATCACAATGTTCAGAAAAGCGCAATTAACTGGGTCATTGCTACATGTGCGTACTATCTGGCATGAAATCAAATCTAAAATTAAATTTGTCTATTTTTAGGCAATATGTGGAGCTAAGGGAAGGGAGCAGGTGTCTTCAAATTTGCACTGACTGACGGACTAAACAGGAGCGTTTTTTTTTTATCTCTTTAGCTGGGAAAACTTCAAAGGTGCTGTGGATATCAAATATTCCAGTGCATAAGCAGAGAAGAAATGCCACAGGGAAAATGATCATATATAAACATGGAGTAACATGAGAGATAAATCAGCACCTCATACACTCAGAGAAGGCAGACAGTGTCTTTAATAATGTTTGTGTGAAAGAAGTTATTCCACCTTTTAAAATTCCAGGGGAGAACAGATTTTCACTCTGTTAAAGATTTAAATATACATTATATGACTGGTCAATAGCATACGTGTACTTGTGTGTATAAAGATATACACACACACACACACACACACCAGCACCATGTTAAGGCACTTAAATTGCAAATGACAAAGTATAGCAAAGTCAAAATAATTTCCATGCATTTAAATGGCATACAATTCTTGGGGAATGCAGTATAAGAATATCTTTAAATAAATGTATCACGACAAAAGCACAAGCATGATAAATGTTATGAGATAACAACTGTTACAAACCACCAGAAAGGGACAATTCACAGTATGAAACAGCAGTAGAATTTGGAGCTATAGTGTATAAACAACAATTTATATTTTACAAAGCCACTGTTCTTACAGTTTGTGTATTTGGACCAGTCGTCAAATGAAATTGTGGGCTGCAGTCCTAACTCACACAGGTTGTAAAGCATTTCATCACAGCATCCCTGTGAAAAGACAAGTAAAAAAAATGTCTAGACAAATAACAACCAGCATTCTATGAAATTAGAAAGAAGAAATGAAATGCTGTTCTAAAACTATCAAGGAATAAATTAAACTGGGGGAGGCAAAAATCGATCATGCGCGAGTTATTAAAAGAGACAAAAAAAAGCCACTTCCAGCCTTTAAAATGATTTGGGTGGGGCTTTTCATGAATAAGTGAGTGTGTTTTGGCGGGGAAGCACCACACGTTCATATTGACGGGGGCACCCACAAGCCAGGTAGTCTGTGTTGAAGGATGATGCAATACGAGCCATCACCATGGCAACCACAGGACCGATGCCTATTTTGTTTCCCTTTACACCGTTTGCTCTTGCCATCATTGTGTTGCTATGCAGACTTCACCCGGAGCCACAGTTAAATTTTGTTGGAGGAGGTGTGAAACCAGTCAAGGTTAAAAGGAGACGGGGGGAGGCTGATAGGGAGGGGGAGGAGGAGGAGGTCAGAGGACGGGGAGGATACTTGCTCCTTCAAATGCTGCGTTTAGTCACTCCTGTGTCTATATCAAAATCGCTCAACACCAGAACCCTTAAATTTAGCATGAATGAATTCTATTTATTTTAAGGATAACTGGAGGTTTGATGCTATTTTGCACCCTTCCCCCCCACAGAAAAAACCTGTATGAACAAACAATCATACTCCGAAAAATTGCCTTACTTCTGATCAAATATCAGAGCGACAGGAGTCTTTCCCAAGCATTGTGGGAATTGCATATGCAGCAGGTTTTAGTACCTTGGTCTGAAGGCAAGCGAGATCATAAATAGGCAACAAGGGAAAATACATTAAAGGATCAGGTCCTCCGGCCATGTGGTGTTGATCAGGTACCATCGTTGATTTGACCACACACAGGAATGGGAAGGGCCATGTCTTCTGATTTTTTTTATGTGCTACACAGAGACATAACGGAGGCCTTCAAAAACAATGTGTTGCGCTGTGTTGTTACAAAATATGCAGCTGCTTTGTTACAACACAGCAAACAAAAGAGAGATAATGAAATCTAAATTAAATGAAAAATGGATTAAAGTAAGAAGCTTAAGGAGAAAGGTGGTGAAAAAAATATTATAAAAGAATCAAGAAACCCCAATATCAAAGGTCTAAAAAACAATTGGGCGACTACTGTGATTTCGATGGTCAGCCCTAAAGTAGAAGTCCAATTTGTATTTCTCCATTGGAATTCTGTTTTTGGAAGAGCGAACGGGAAAAAGGTCTTTGTCTCGGCTTCGTATTGTCAATAGCATTTGGGCTGGGGGAGGGGGAGCTTGGGGATATTATAGTGTGTCTCTCAGCTGTCAGAATGGATTATAGGGTTGCCCAAATACACAAGGCACTTGTGGGGGCTGTTGGGGGGGGGGGGGGGGGGGGGGGGCCTCTCACCAAATGACTCATAATGTTGCCTACAGCTGGACTGACAAAACAACATCACACCTCATGTCTGGCTTCTGGAAAACTCTACCAAACCTCTACCAAATGGAACAATTTAAAGTAAGAATTGCTGATTATAGGGGAGTATTTACATTTTAAAATGTACAATTATGTACTGTGGTATACAGCAATAAGATTTCAAGGCTATCTAGCTCTGTACTGGGCATGATCTACTGCAAGAGATTGAGATTGTTATCCTTGTATTTATTTATTAGACAACCGAAATTCTAAATTCAAGTCCAAATTCAGAATTGTTCCTAAACCCTTATAGAGCTTAACATAAGCTCATCAACAACTAATGTAAAAGCTACATAGCTAGTAGGGGTATTTTTGATAAATCTGGCTGAAAGAGCATTATTCTGGAAGAAAAGATTTCATTTAGACATTATCAATAAAGCAAATAGCAGCACAGGGCAAGAGCACAGAGGAGTGTGAAACAACACACTGCCATTTGTTTGACACCGAGCCTCCACTAGTCGTAGGGGGGATTAAAGCCATATGGTGGAGGAAAACAGTGTTTAGAGATAAATAAAAACATGTTTTCGTTGAAGTCCCTCCACATTTCAGTGTACGTCAGTACAGTGTACACTGTAGACAGACACTGCATTACCAAGACATACATGTCAGATTCAAAATTATTTAAGGTCTCCTTTTGAGAAGTAGTTCAAGTAAAAGAACTTTTTCCTGAACGGTGTGTGGGGGGGGCGGGCTATTTTTTATGCAAATAAAACAAAAATCATATCATCATCTTACCTGGCAAATGGAATGTAAGAGATGCTATACCTGAAAGAGAAAAGAGAACAAAATTAATGTTAATTTTCAAGACAACTTACAAACTGTAAAGGAATAGAGAAAAATATTAATAAAAAGAAATATTTACAGCTAAGTTAGTTAGTTGGCTGCACTGATATATAGATAATCCATTACGGAGAATACATTTTCTTTGTAGGTCAAAATATCTGGTATCATTAGAAATGATGATGTGATGCTTAAAGAGATATTTACAAGAAATACGAAAATTAAGTTGGTTTAAATGCTTCACCAAGTTGTAATTATTGGATTGAAGGGGCTTTTCGTGTTGCTCAGCCAAGGGATTAACCAAGCATGATTGTGAATTAATTGGATACTGCAATTTGTTTGTTTCGACTGTAGTCAGACACCACATACAATAAGATCAACCTATAAAGATTAAAGGTAGTAAGTGATTTTAATCCAATACATCATTTGTCTAATTCGGCCACAATATGTACACTACTATGTGTCTACTCGCTGTCCACTCTGTGTGTACACTGATAAAATAAATAAATAAAAATAGCTATCATACACAGCCGGGAATAATTGTTTCACAAAGAAAGTCGTGAGGTCATAAACACAGTATTCTAACAGTACGCTATTCAATAGCTCCCCAACGCTGACACTCTTAAGTTTAGCAAAACAATCTCAAAACAGGTCAAATATGTGAGGAATGAATTGTCCCCAGCATGTGAATTATTAACCACAGTTAAAGCTTGAGCATGACTGTCATCTTATTTGACCACCAGTAATGAGTAGGTTCCATCTTAGCCCAGACAATTATAAACCAAGGGGACGCACAACAGGAGAGACACAAAATATGACAACACTGGTTTGATTTGGTGTAAACATCCAAGGATGGCAGAACGAGCGTCTCCTTTTGAGTAATTATAAGGGGGATTGCTGAATACAAGTTGCTATCTTTCCTTGTTTGTCCCTTTTACACAGAGGCTTAAAAGAGCGCTTGTATGTGGGTCAGAGACTTATTACAGATCCACCTTCACACAGACAACTGAGTAGCCGTGTGGGAGTGCACTATGCCCCCAGTCTGTTGTGAATGAGTCTGGGATGTGTGACTTGTGGTTGCCATGGCGATGTCTCGACGAACGCAGGCAGAGCGGAAGTGAATGTATAACAAGTAGGTGCAAAAGCAGAGTAGTCAGTGCAGAGGCGGAAACATTTCTGCTCAGTGATGCACTGAAAATGTCCCCCCCCCCGAGTTTCTGTTGATTGTGTTTCCATGCACATTCACACACACTGAAACTCTTGCTACTCCTGTGCAAATATGCTCGAATTAATGAACATACAAGTGCTGACATGCCAATACACATCAATCACAGGTGTCATTATTCACCACTATGCTGTAACTGAACCCCAAAGACCCAGTTGGTTTATTCTTTGCCCTTTTTTCTCTCAGCTTGTTTGACGTGTTCAGATTCTGAAAACCGAATTTTAAACATAAAAGTGGTATAAACATCAAGGGTGCTACAACCCATCATTTACATATGTACTTATACTTAAGTAATTGTCTAAGAAAATTGAAATGGAGACAACGGAAATCAGTTTCCTGAACCAAAGTTTTTATAATGCCAACACTATAAATCTGATGTTACACAAAACAGTAACATCTTGTCAATTCATCTGAATTCATACATAAATTAGTCAGACAAGTAGGTGTATGCTGATTATTGCAAAACCTCTACTGGCCAAAAATAAATTGACCTACAATGGCACCTGGCATGACATGCTTACCAGTCTTAATAGAACACCACTAGGCCAACATACCTGTATATCAAGCACATATCACTGACTGTTCACTTGGCATAACATTTACTTTTATAAGTTTGCATTTCTTTGATAATGACGGACACATTTGTTAAGGTGATGGAAAGTTCTCTATCACGGAATAAATGCGAGTGATGAGTCAATTAATAATGCCAGCTGAATTGTTGTGGAGAAATGCGTCGAACTCCCGGTTCACACTTACCATGTCATTGCCAAAAACTGCAGCATACAGAAGATAATAGCCAGTACCTTTCTTTGCCACTGTAAAAGAAAAACACAACGATTATTCGAATAGTTTAAAAAACAATTATAGTGAAGAAGGAGGACTGTGCAGTAACAGGCTTTAAAACGTTGGTAGGATCTACTTACCCAAAACACTGAACAAAGTGTTAAGATAAGGCAGAGCTGGCAGAAGAAGAAGAGACGGTTAGAGTATCTACATGCATGCTTGTGGAATGATGTTTGCAAGTACAACTGTTTTCATAGATATCTCACTGGATTTGCATCATTTCAACCCAAAAAACACAAACATAATAAAACGGTGTAAGGGTGAAATTTGTTATCAGTCACTTTATCATAACTTTATTATCTTTACCCTTTAGAACCACAAAAAGTTTATTTTATTGAAGCTGGCCTGTAAGACACAGTCAGGCAAATAAAATGGTGTGTCAAGGAAGATTTAATGAAACCCTTTTTACACTTTACAGTAAAGTAAGGTAAAGACATGTAATACATTCCAACACAAACAAAAGAGGTATACATATCTAACGAAGTATAATAAGAGTTTATCAGTTGGTATGTTGGTACTTACCAGCATAACAATGGTGGCTATCAGCCTTGTTCGCTCAAACATGCGCTTCAGCTGTTTCAGCGGTCCCATCAGGAAGCAGGTACTTTGGAAGAAAAACAAAACAGACAAATAACAGGTAAAAAATACAGGGACCTGATGAATGAAAAGTGAATCCAAGAAATGAATGTTTCACCTTCAAATCTGGTGCTAACCATCACTTTCTGTGGTATAATTTCATTGCGCTTTCCAGAAGTCCCAAATTAAAGAGTGCAGCTAAAACGGAAATGCGTCAATTTATTTTCAGTTTCTATGGTTGCCACAGGTTTTTGTCATGGCTCAGCATGTTGGCTTTTTTTTTTTTTTGATTTATTTTGATTAAAAACCATTGATAAACAGCTAGAAAATACTATAATGCATTAACCAATACCTTTGTAGAATTTCTGGGACAAAAAATTATGTATTTTCAACAAGTTTTAACATAAAGAATATATACTGTAATGGAACTTCCATGTACAGGCGGTAGGACAGTATGTGTACACACAAGCATCTGAGTGACAGAATTGTCTGACCAACATAATGAATTTTACACTACATGTCGCTGTTTTTACGAGATAAATATTTAATAGCCAACACCACAGCAACACATTTAAAACCTCCTACATGATGCATGCATGACGTCAGCGAATGTAACAAGACAAAGGCTCTCCCTGCTGACGAAGCTCACAGCTCTGGGCTCAGTAGAGCTGTGTGGGTAGAGGGAGCCTGTGGAGCGTCACATCTGTTAAATGAGGCATGAAAGTAGTCTGTGTTGACGCAGGCTCTTTCTACTGGTCAGCTGAGAGATTGGATCCTTTTTTTTTTTCTTTTTTTTTCCCAGATGCTCAGTGTGACAGAGGCTTTAATGATATGATATCTCAGCAAACCTTCACTGTCCGTTAAGCATGTGTGAAGTAATAATAATAAGATAAAGTCCTTGAAATATTAAGATTAATTCATTGATTATGTTTGTCTGGTATTCTTGATTGTCAGTGAAGCAAAACGCATGGCTGAATAAATATCACAAAACAAAGAGAGACATATTACACACATTCAGACAGAATATATAATTAAATCGTAATTCATTATGTTACATCTTTGGTTCACGGCATTTAGAACAATGTGAAATAATGATTAAATGCATGGATAAGGGTTAGGTAAGTATGGTGCTCTGATGCTATAAAAAAGGTGTCATTTAGCTTATATAGTTGAGACAGAACTTTACTAATTTAGGATAGAAAACAGACACTGGTGTCATCTCTACATATAATGGAAACCCAAACTGTTTGGAGAAACAGGCAGTGAGTGTGTTCCTACTGCCCACTTTCAACAGTGTACAATTCTTAAAAAGCAGAATTAATATCATAATAATAATCTCACAATGTACTATGTAATATTAAGCATAAGTGATTGGAGTGCCAGCCCTATTGGATGAAAATACTGATAATTAATACTAATCTGCTTAAATCTTACAGATATTTTAGATCTACTCTGCACCGGGAGATGCCACTATTTATCATAAGCAAAAGATTGTCAATAATTAGTAAATCAGAAGGAAATCATCTCCTGGTTCTTGAGGCCCTGTTAGCCAAAGGGGTGCTGAGTGGAAACAGTAGATTACAGGCAACTTGGTAAATCAGTATAGAAACAAACATCTTAGAAATTTGCACCAAGGAAGGCTATAATTGATTTGTCAATGACAAAAAAAAAATCACAGTGCATTAGTCTGTTGCTCGCCAAAATTTGATTTCCTGCCATTAGAAAAATATTCCACCAACTCAACCTACCTGGAGAGAGCTGCGAGATTCCCTAGTGTGTAGAAGACAGCAAAAAGCTTGATTCCATTTGGGAGGAACAACAATGCTGACCCCTGTAAAAACAAAAAAGGATATTTTTACTTTTTTGTAAAAACTGAAAATTCAAGGAATACTGTTGGCCTATAATGGGTTCCCTGGTGCAACACCACAAGGTTTCATTAAATAATCAATGCCTAGATTATATTAAATTAAACATGAACAAACATGTCCAATAATCAAAGAAGAGGGTACCTCATGTTTGAAAATACATGAAGGGAAATACATTATGAAACTTTTAGAATATGTGTTGACATTTCACAACCAGGTTTCCACAGAGGTTACGTTGGGACTTTGTCTATCTGAATTGCAGCTGTGTTGCGGCTACAGTGTTATCTGCAAGTCACTTCCTGTCATCTTAACTGCAAGTCAACAAACAGAACCTTTCCATGATCTATGTTTAAATTATGTACAAGCGTTGAGTTAATCACTTTAATCTGCAAGTCATGCAAGAACACAACTTGTCAGCTTATAATGCCAACACAGACAGCGCAAGAGAAACTTTTATAGCAGTGTTAGAAAGACTCTGTGATCTCTACATTCAATTCGACCAAATAAAAAGCTGCCTTTTAGAGTGTCAAGGCACAGGCACTCACGAGTATTGAGCACAAGATGCCTCCGGCGAAGCATATGACGAAACATTTCACCCTGGTGCTGTAGCTGAGAGTGGAGGCATCAAGGACCTGGTGAGAACAATGGGAGGATGTCACATGTCAAGCCAGTGACCTGCACGGAGACCCATGGGCTTCCTACTCATGGTTTAAGCATTTGCTGGAACCTAGCACATAGCATTAATTCAGCTTGATGTTAATACACAGACACAGGCAGCACATGTGTAAGATACAGGAGACGATCAATAATCTGATCTGAGGGAAATTAACCAACAAAACCAAACTGCAACAAAGTATTTGTAAAGAAATGCAGATACTATAAGCATTTAAACAAGCACCACCACGTAACATAATAACACAGTTGAAGTCATGACCCTTACCTCATTTCCTCCTTACGAACGCGTGTAAAAAGTATAAATAAACAAAGACATACAATGTATTCAATACTTCCAGCATTATGAGATATCTATTAGACAGTTAACTTTACATGCTGAGGGGAGTAAAAAGATAACAGAAGAACATGTTAATGGAAGATTATTGTGGGCTGACGTTAGCTAGCTGTGAAGCTGTGGTAAACTGACATTTCTACTCTTCAGAAAATAACTGGAAACATAAAACGGCATTAACATTAATAGCTATTATCTGCGGTGATGCTGCATTTCAGGCAGGTTACAAACTTACACACCGTTTTTGTTTATTAGTGTATACATAGATACAACGTTAGCATTAGCACTGTCATACAGTAGCTACCTGTGCGGTCAGACCCAACTCTTCGTTTTCCTCTTGGCCGCTCAGCACTCGACGAAGTTTGTCCATCGCTAGAGCTGATTAGACAGAATGGTGTGGTTAGATATACTGTTTTTTAAACTAATATAACTGAACTTACTCTACATTTACTGAGTAACTATGTCAACAGGTTTTAATCGTCACAGAAGCCACTTTCACTTCCGGCCAACTTCTACCCGTTCCCTCACAGCTGTCTCAGAATCGGTTTGTCCGCACCCACTCTTTGACTTCAAAGTGGGAAGGCGTGTCATACACTGGCCGCAGATCAGCGTATGAATGCGTCTTGGCCAACCCCACTTCCTGGCAAATGATGCTGCCTTTCGGTGCTGTCGGAAAAAAGGGAATTATGAAACTCACTGTGTCCATAAAAACAAATAGACTTTGTCTGTGATAAATTGCTGGTGGGTTCCAGGCGAAAAACAACAACAAAAGGAATTCACTTTTATTGAAACAAATCCGACAGACACTTGTTGGACTGCAAAACAGTTTCTGATCCTTTTTTTAAATATCCAAATGACACAACTAGAGACTATACTTTATGCATTTATGTTGCTTTTTCGCCACCCAGTGGAGATACATCGTACATCACACATTTGCTTATCATGATAAGCCTCGACTAAAGCCTCGACTAAATCCTTGCATTAACCATGTAGGAAATAAAAGCCGCAGCTTCACACACAAATACATTTAGTGTTTCTACTCAAACTGAAACTTTTTCTTTGAATTCAAGCCCAGAAATGGAATAAATGTGTATGTCTATGTTTATGTCTCATCATGTGTCAATGACATAAACTGTACGTACTGAGATTTGCCTGAGGCATCTATTAATGCTGTAAATGGAAGTGCCATGATTTCAGAATGATGATGATTTCCCAGCATGAAATGTGGCATAAAATCTCAGGCATCAAGGCTACATAATGTTACCTTGCCTTGCCTTTATCAGCAACACAACTGGCGCCAAATAAAATTCAGGTATGGGGGGCATTTGACTTTATGTCACACTGTCTTCCTGAGGGACAGTGTCATTGACTTGGATTTTTATGTGTATGCCATCAGAATATTTATTGTAACTAGCCATAAATACACACTTACTGATACGAGAGTGAGTAAACACTAAAAGAAGGAAAAGGTGGCACGGAAAACACACCCCATCGAAACAATCCTGCCTGCAGAAGATCACAAAAAATACTGTTCATTATCCCTTTAACGCTTGCTGTAGAAATGTCAGAACTGAGCAATACATATGATGTAAATAAAAATATAGATGTTTGCCACATAGCTTGAGATTATAAAGTAAGTTATATGCATTGTTTATTGCGCCCTGACTTTACATCAGTCTATGGAAACGAATGATCTAAATATTAAAAGAATGAATATGTGTCTATAGTCACAATACTGAAATGAAAATAAGATACCAGCACACTGAAACATACACATATCCTGCCCTTGAATTTAGCCTTTACTCCACATTTAAATCTGAAGCTGCCATCTGTAAAACAAACAAAAAAACATCCCCCTATTAAAACTGAACATTTTGAACAACTGATTATTGTGCCTTTGGTGGTTAAATGATCCCTGCAGTTTACAAACAGATGATGTCCCTCAGATCCAGTGGAGTCTCTGACGTTATGACAGTTTTGCCCCAGACAAGTTTTGGAAAAACAGCAATATCATTTAACCACAGTCAAGATGCCACTTTCAAGTTCCATGAGAGAACTGAAAGAACAGCAAAGGCTACCGGTCATTTTTCAGCGTTTGATTTGAGTGTTTTAACTGTTTGGCTCAGCCGACTGTGTGGCACACATGAGACACATTGATAAGAATGTGGATGAGAGTCTGCTGCTTCAGCACAAGACACTGTGAGGAAGGGCCACATTTCTCCCTGCACAACATTTAGTGGGCATCCCGCGGCTCCTGTGTGCTCGTACCACCACCAGCCACCATGTGGACGTCGCTGCCAGTGCGACTCTGCTTGTCTGTTTTGCTCTCTATGGAAACCAGGGCGCTTCGGGTTTCCTCTGCCCGAGAGTCTGCCGCTGTCATTCCAACACAATCAGATGCAACAATGCGACAGGGCTCTGCCCTGATGATGGGCCACAGAGATAAAAGGCTGTAAGTACACACCACTGTCATGTTTTTTACATTCAACTTAAGGCTTGAGGTGGTGCGCGCACGATACGATGCCATACCATACACACATGTTCTAATTTATGAGTGACTGATCGACCAGCATAAGTTTACGACACATTATATTTTTAGAATGATATCAGCTATAGTGTCTATTTCTCTTTGTCGGTTGATGCTTCTGTCTCCTGTGATAAGCCATCACCATGGACATTCCGTGCGTATTTACGCACGAAGCCAGCCATCTGAAATATTTTAGCCTGCTTGGATAAACGTCAACATTGGTTTAATTTCAACGTCAAGCTAAATTGACTTTCCAGAGTATCAAAGGGATCTGCCATTTTGGAGTGAAAACTGTCTGCCCTACAACAGCACACTTGAACAAGTACAGCGATTGTACTTGGTTGAGCACTGTTCATTCGCTTCCTCAGAGTTTAAAATGAAAGAGTCTGAGTTTGGCACTATGTTGACAGCTCGTTCCAGTTAGTCTGTCTGCTACCTATACAACATTAAGATTTAGCCTTGCAGCTGAATTTTATTGTCAGGGTTGAGAGAGTTACTTTTAGATTACCTCAATACAAATGCAGATATGCAAATAGAGACCGAACATTTTCCCTTTAAACCAACCCACGAATGGATTTTTAACGACACAGCTTATGAGTAATACATTTAGTATTAAAGTACATTTTCTGTTTTCATTTCTCCATTTACTTAAAGCACTGCCATAGTGCACACTATATTGTCTGCTCTTCATGTGTGAAGCTAAATTTCATGCAAACAAAAAGGCAGCACATGTGCTCTCATTCAAGCACACAGCACATATCCCCAGTCCATAGGGTGCCTAGGCATCAGAGCTTAGTTTTAGAATTCGCAAGACTGCCGCTTGCCTTGAAGTGGAAACCTGACCTCTCCACTGGTAAATCACAAAACCATGAGTTTCTCCTGATAAGTGTCCATAAAAACCAAGGCAAACAGCCTCGAGCATGTTTTAAACTAATTTACACCAATACATACACTCAAGGAACTTTGAGGTGTTTTTAAAATAAACAATATTTGAAGTTTATTAATTTTCCTTCCTTCATTTGAGATGACTTAACTGCTCTATAAGATACTTGAAAGAAAGATAAAATTTCATTGTTCTTATCCTCTATCCAGGTTTCTCAATCACTTGTCTTTGCGCAGTATTTAAAGCCATTCTTTTGAGGGATTGAAAGAAGTCGAGAGGATGTAAGTATCAATTTTCATTTATTTAAAAATTAAAAAAATAAACAATTTATATAAAATATGTGTACTAATACCCCTTATTAATATTTAGGTAACATAACCTTTTATTTATTTATATACTTCTCTTGAGGTTAATTTTACAATTTTTATATATTGAAAACGAGGGGTATGCTGTCAAAAGAAAGGCCCAGGGGGCCACACCAAAAATATTGAAATCAATCTTTTCATGGACAAGGAAGCCTAACAAGGTAACTCAAGAGTTAAGAAAAAAACTGGGTGATAAATATTTGTTTTTAGGGTATTTTATGGCTGATTTAAGACACGGTTCAAAACCGACCCGCTAACCATGGATAGCAACAGAAAGCTAATACAGGAGGAAGGATATACTGGAAATACCACCAAATGCTTTTATTGGAGTTTCAAATGAATACGTTACAACGTAATAAATGTTGTTTATGATCATTCTTAGTCAATGAGATAGTAATGCTTCACCTTAAATCATAATAATGGTGTGACTGATTCCAAGAACCTTTATAACAACGGCATCAGAGAGATACAAGACCATGCCTTCAATGGGACAAAGATAGATACTGTATACTGTATTTTCCCACATTTATCAATATTTTTTTTGTCTTTTATTTGCAACATTAACCATTTCCCCTTAATCCTTTTATCTTTAGCATGTTAAAGAATAACCGAAACCTCAGAGTTATCCATAGCGACACTTTTAAAGGGAGTCCTTTTTCCCTGGAGTCTTGTAAGTGAAATCCAAAAACATCTTAACTTAATTGAACCTTTATTTGCTTCAATTTATCTGGAGAAGGAACGGAGATGTTTGTCAAACTGACCAGTGATCCCAGCTTCAAACCAAATGAATTGATTGGGTGATTTTTGACACATTTCTCTCATGCACTGTACGAGCGGCGCAATGATCACAAAGAGGCTCACACAGCCCCATGCAAGTGCCCTCTTATTTCACAGGGACGTTTCTGTGAGGACATTGCAGGTTTCAGTTTCCTCCAAGTGGCCATTTGGTTCATCAACATACTGGCTATCGCGGGGAAACCTGACAGTGCTCGTGGTTCTTCTTTACCAGCCGCAGCAAGCTGACGGTGCCTCGCTTCCTCATGTGCCACCTGGCCTTTGCCGTCGGGATCCACCTTCTGATGATCGCGACTGTAGACCTGCGCACACGTGGTTACTACAGTCAGCACGCCATTGAATGGCAGACGGGGCCGAGCTGTGGTGCTGCGGGCTTCCTGTCGGTGTTAGCTGTCGGTCTACACTCTTTCTACCGTCACCCTGGAGCGCTGGCACACCATCGCAAACGCTCTGCAGATGAAGCGACACCTGGCGCTGACCCAGGTTGCGATCATAATGGCAGCCGGTTGGGTCATCTGTCTGGGAATGGGGATTCTGCCCCTGAGCAGCTACTCCAAAGTCAGCATGTGCTTACCCATGGACATAGAGACTCCTCTGGCTCAGGTCTTCATCATAATTATCCTGCTCTTTAACGTGGGCGCCTTCGTTGTGGTGTGTGTTTGTTATGTGTTGATCTGTCTGGCCTTAAAGAACCCTGAAGTCCCTAAAAGAGCTGTGCTGACACCAAGATTGCAAAGCGCATGGCTGCGCTCATCTTCACAGAATTTCTCTGCGTGGCACCCATCTCCTTCTTTGCCATCTCGGCCGCCTTCAAAGTGCCCCTCATCACAGTGACTAACTCCAAGATTCTGCTGGAGCTCTTCTTCCCCATCAAATCTTGTGCCAATCCATTCCTCTATGCCATTTTCACAAAGGCTTTCAGAAAGGACGCCTATCAGCTCATGAGTGCAATGGGCTGCTGTGAAAGCAGGGCCAGTGTTTATTGTATGCAGGCCTTCTGTTCAGAAAATGCAGTCACGAGAGTAAGGCTGGCTGCGATTCCAAAGTTATGACCTGAACGAGGAGGGCAACATCACCTGAACTCCCAATGCTTTGAACAAGAAAAATGAATCGTATAATTCCACTATATTCAACTGACAATGGGACAAAGTGAAAAGAGGGCGAAGAAAAACAATTAAAAGTTAATTTGGAGCAAAGTGTTTGTCTATACATCATGTCAAGGCTTTTGGAGAAAATGTATTATTAGCCCACTCAGTAAACATTCTGGCATTTTTTGGAGTGATCATATCCAAGCGGTATCGTGGAAAGGAAAAGCTCTTCCATTTAATCCAGTCACTTGTTAATATCAAATCAAAAAGTGTATTTCATTCAGAGGTTTTAACTGTTTTGGAACATAATGGAGCGCTCCGTGTCCAAAATTGACCACGTGGTGGAGGAGTTGTACAGATTCATTGACTTCACTGCGACAGAGCTTTTGTTAACCTTCTTTTGTTTAACACAACATAAATCTGTTCAGTTTTACAGGAATTGCCCGTGCGATGGGCAGGCGACCTACATGTTGCAAGATGCAGATTTCTGGGATTGTGTATTTCTCTTTCTCAAAATAGAAATTTGAAATCATTCCAAATAAATCAATAATAACACACAAAGTCACGCGAAGCCCCGAGAGTCGCGTTGGTGCGTGACCACCTGTTGTTTTTCTGACCTGTTTTGGTCTCTAGCCCCCCATTATTTCAGCACATTCCACACTGGGAGTCCCGCCTTCGAGGGATCCCTTCAGTGACGCGTGGGTAAAAGGTAAACTTTTTTCCCCCCCTCCGTCCACTCTGCAGCTGAACCAGACCTCGGGCCAACAACTCATCACACAGCTCGAGCCAGAGGCACGGCAGCGGGCGATGTAGGTGAGAGTGTTCTGGATCTGCGTTGTCTGCCCTGGGAATAAAGACGTGGAGGTTTTTTCATCGTGTTGCGGGACAGAGAACAGCCTGCGGCGAGAGGATCTGAGGTCGGGTCATGGCAAAGACGTCAACTCCGGGCTGGTTTGGATTTTTTCTCTCCGCAGCGACCATACTCAGCGCGGCTGGGAGTCCGGACAGCGGTGAGTTGTTTGTGTCGTTTTTGTGTGTGTGTGTGTGTGTGTGTGTGTTGGAGTGTGTGGGGGAGAGCTGAACGCGACCTAAAGCTGCTGCAGCAGTGGGCACGATAGACTGCATCTGGAACCGATCACTTTAAATCTCTTATGGGAGTGCTTTACTGTTATACTTGCGGACAGCCCTCCGCATACTGTATATCTCCGATTAGAGAAAAAACGACAACCAATCCTGAATGTTAAGGCCCAAAGTGTAGCCCTGTCCCTCACTAACTCATGTGACGGTGGTCATAAAATGTTTCTTATCCTGTTGCGGTCAGCAATGGTGTCAAAATGCTGAGCAAACTGTCCATACACACACTGCATATACATACAAGAGTGTGTGTTGTCATTTCTGTTGTTGTTTTACTAAATGTGTTTGCACTTGACAAATCATTTTAAAAATGCTAAACATTTGAAACGTGCTGAAACAGCTTCATTTGATTGGCCACCTGTTCAAGTTTTTTAAAGCATACATTTACCGCAAATGAACTTGTTCCAGATGTTTAAATGTGAGGATTTTTCTTCCAATTTTTCCTTGACTTGTTTTGCCTGGGAAAATAAATTCATGGGTGAATAAAACCAAAGAACTGTGATGGTCATTCATGACTTTTTGACGAATTAATGAATCCACTGGCCACGCAAATAAACAGATTTAGTGCAGAGTATACTTACTTATGATCTTTGAATGCTACTTTATGTGGTTTATTACATTCTGAACATATTTCACAACCCTTTGAATGGCAAAGCTTTCATTCTTATTCGATGCTTGTTCTGTTTGTATATATTTTTTATACTTTGCATGTATGAAATTTCATATTATCTCCTTTTATTTTCTATGGAAGAGAACCTATGTTCTTCGTTCAGTGTGATGTTGTGGATATAACATAACGCCTCCCTCTGGAAACAGGTTCTAGGAGCCGGGTTCACCGACCGATCAGGACCTCGGAGCCTTTTGTGATTCCAGGCCCTGTTGCAAGGCTTTACATGAGTCCCGATCAGCTCCGTCAGCTGCGCTTCAAACCCACCATAGGCTCCATCCAGCTGTCAGAGGGCCACCAATCCAAGTTCAACTGCTCTATCGACATCCCCGACTCCAGGGTGGAGCCCACCATCTTCTGGGTGAAGAACGGCCAGGACCTGGCTGCAAAAGCTCAGGTGCTGATCAACGAGCTCCAGACGGCCACAGATGGGGTTACAACCCTCCTCTCCACCGTCAGGTAAGTCTGTCTAAAGCATGACAGAGAATATGGCAGGCTGCGTATACAGAATGACGTGTGCTCATGTGCTGTTTTACAGCTTTAACAATGTGCAGAGGGCAGATGCTGGGGAGTATCGCTGCAGACTGAGCATCGACACCACCGTGGTAGAATCCCAGCCAATCAGCGTCGAGGTGAACGGTGAGTTTCAACGTGATGCCACCATTGGGGGCTTCTTCCTGCCCATATTTCCCGGTGCGTTCACGCTCCATGGATCTGTTCACAGGTCTGCCGTTATTTATCCACCAACCCGAAGACAGGAACGTAACCAGAAATACACCTTTCACGCTGTTATGCGAGGCCGTAGGACCTCCGGACCCTGTTCAGATCCGCTGGCTCCGTAACGGATTATCTGATAGTGACATTCACTACTCTCCCAGCAGCTACCCCATTTCAGGTGAGACAGCAACACCAGACAGCCCACTTTTTTTCATCTTTCTCTCATATACACACACAGCTTATGTATCTCACAGTCATCTGTTACAACCGTTGTCCTTCACTTTAGGTGAAAAGCTCCAGAGAAAGGAGTCATTTCTTCAGGTCAGAATATGACGCTACTTAAGTCTGAATGACACCTTGACAGGGCAAGAAAGAAGTTGTGCTTTGAGGTTTATCACACACTGAAATGTGTCAGAGCTGCTGAAGAAGTATTTTCCTCTTGTAAAAAACAACGTGTTGCATCCACAAGGGTTCCTTTAAAGTCTGGTCCATCTGTGATAGTGCTTTTTGATCAAGTAAGGAGGACCTTTTTTTACTAGAAGAACTGGCTTTTGTAAAAATGGTGTACAAGTAGAGTACTGGAAATAATGCAGCACAACCTCTCAACCGATGATCTGCTTTAGCTTTGGTTGACTTCCTCACACGTTTGTTGTGGAAACGTTCATTAGCAGAGCCAAAGCAATGTCTGGCTCTCTGATACAAAGCATGGAAGTGGTCTCACTGAGCTCGCATTGCTTTGCTGGTGGTTTCTATTCTGCCTTGTCTCTGCTGCCTCAGCATCTGTACCTTGGCTACTGCGATGGCTTTTATCACGGCGTTCAGCGTCACTGTGGGGATTCTGCAGCACTCATTCAGGAGTGCACAAAATAAATAAACTTCTTAATAAAAGATCTTAATTTGGGTAAATACAGTTGTCCACTGTCAAATTCAAACTCCAAATGGCTTGATCTGGAATTTCAGGCAGTTTATCTTAGAAATTAGTTAGCAATTACTTTTTGTGATTAAATATTTGTTGCTGTCTCATTGATTAGTCAGGAGTGCACCAAGGTAATCTTGATTGGATTTAATAAACATACATGTGAGAGTTCAGCCTAATTAAAACCAGGTCATGTTTTATTATCATATTATACTTAATAAGTACACATACGTGTACGTGGGTTTTTCTTGAAATTCAATAGAGGAATTGTGTCCAAACTACTTCTGATGGGCGGGGGGACAGTGGATTCTCTATTAGTGCAAACATTTGTTATTAGAAAACATAACCTCCCTGCTCTCAGTTGTCTAACCCCTCGTCTTCAGCCTGCTGCAGGCTCAACTCTCCCGCTGTAGTCAGTGAGTGGTGAAAGCAGAGAGGGTTAAAGGTTAAAACCAGTGCTTTGCTCCTGCATGTGCAAGGACCTGGGCCTGGCTTGGGGTTGGAAGGCGTTACCGAGAGTCTGCTCGGGGGTTAACCTCGGGGACAAAGACCTTATTCACAGAATGGCCCTCTACCCAGCGGGGAGGGGCCTGGCAGCCTGCAGGCCACCAGAGCTCTGTGCTGGACCAAATATTGGCACAATAAAACAGTGTAAACCCACTCTTCTGCAAACTGCCTCATGCATACTATGAGAAGAGAGCCTCCTTTTCACTAAATTCTGGAATATATGATAATATCATAGCGCTATGGTAAATGATTGTTGGTTTTATTTCAGGATTGTCTTATGGCTTGTTATCAGGACATTGTGTTTTTATTGTAGAGAGAAGTTGACGTGGGATTTATTTGGGCCATGGATCGTAGATGTTCTGGTTTATAGTGGCAAGGTGAGCACAGGCTTGGCTCTTCGCCATTGAACATACTGAAAAAAATCAAATTGAGGTGAAAAGTTGTGGGCCGAGTTGTAGCCTGACAATGAGTAATTAGTGGCTGTATTTGCTGCAAAGAATAAAATTGGAAAAATAACTCCCAACATTTGATACAGCTCAGGGAGCTGGAGCATTCCCAAACCTGATAATTACAGTCTGCTGGATCTACACAGCAGCACTTCCACATTTATACATTGGGTTGTTCATGTTTATTCACTACTCTACATTTACTGAATTCCTGCATCGTTTCTTATGTTTCCATATGAGAGGCCAACCAAGCTATTTTCTTCTCCATTGACATTTTTTGCATTTTCTTGTCATTTACTCACCAGGTACAGGGAACACAGAAATGGTAGTACTTGGATTATTTTCCAAAAATTATACTATTTTAAGCGCTGTTAGAAGAGTTTGTTTCCATATTTTAACCTAACTGATCATATTTATGTATGGAAAGTGGAGAAAGAGATTATGCTACAGGGGTATTTGGAGAAGACATATTTGGACATTTTTCACCTGGAAAACTTGTCACCACAGGAATCCATAATGTCTTGAAGCATTTTGGCCACTAAAAAACAAACTCAACCCGATGGGGTTGAGTTTGAGTGAAAACATAATTGGTATATTTACATGAACGATTCAATCAGAACATGCACTGTGGAAAGGGAAACATCGTGGTGCACCTGATATTCTTCACGTACAGAAAGTGAGTGACATATACCAAGTTGGTCCCAGTTCTCTCCCACAGGCCGTTCTGTGTTTGGCTTTGTGGAAAGGTTTGTGAGATCGGAACACGAGAAAACAGAGCACAAAAGGGACATTATCTAGCAGCTGTCCCTTTCCTATTCTAACTGGGCAGATCTGTGGCCGTTGAAAGACAATAATTGTGTGTCAAGGGAAAGAGACCACGCAAAAGGATTGTTATGACGGCACGTCACGCTGGTGAGGCTCAACTTGAGGCCCTGCTGTGTGAACATTTGTGGTGTAATAAAGAAATGAGCATTCTTTTTTGTACACATTTCAGTTTTGCTTCTAAGTTCAGGCTGATATGGCAGATTCTCCCCAGATTTACCTTTGATTTAGAGTGACACAGAGTCTGTTTCAGGAAAAAACTGTTGGTGTTGAGCATCAGTAGAGACCACTACCACTTACATAGCTGACGTCCTCTGTTACTCCTCTAATACCAGCTCTGACTTGTGGTTGCTGTGTGATAGTAAAATAGCAACTGGGTGAGGGTTGCATCGTGACCTTGAGGATTGGATGTTTTGAATTGATACAATACGGAAGTGCTACACTGTTTTCTCCAATACGTCAATCGCAGGTGTTGACAAGTACACTCGGTTCAGCTGTGAAGCTTACAACGCGAAGGGCGTCACCATCTCTAAAGACGCAAACATCAACATCAAAGGTAAAACTGTGTTCATGTGGAGTTGTTTGGCATTCCAAGTTGACCGTGTGCTTCCACATCGGGGAGTTAAAACGTTATTATTTTTTTTAATGGTGTTTCTTAGTGCTTCCCAGCCCCGTGTCCAATGTTACTGTGTTGGAAACCCAGTCCAATAAGTTAGTGTTGAGCTGGAGCCCTGGCCACGATGGCTTCTCTCCGCTCACCAAATGCCACATCAGGGTAAGTCCCGCATCTGCACAAGCGAGGTAGTAGTTAAATGTGCTTCGACTGATCCTCCTATGTTCCTCGCTGTGTCTTAAGGTTAAAGAAGTAAGTCGGCGAAAGGGGGAAGTGATGACCACCAGGTTTCGAAATGTCACGGTGCCGCCGTTCCAGTGTGAAGTGCCTGGGCTCCAGGCTATGACGTCCTACAACATGAGCCTTTCCTGCAGCAACGACGTGGGAGCATCACCTCTCACCATGTGGATCCAGGGCAACACCACAGAGGGAGGTGGGTGAGAACAGTGGAGTAATTTGCAGGTTTGATATCATAGACAGATACACCCGCAGATTAGAGTGGAAGCGCAAATGAAATCAGGGGAAATCCAATCCAGTTTATACACACGTTTCTGGCTGTTTGTGTTCAGGAGCCTTAGAAAGTAGCTAGTGTATTTACTTTTAAAGAAGGGCCTGTGTGCTGTGCTCCTGCCCTCTTCTCATCATTGCAGAACCCTGAATTGGTTTGAGGGAGGCAGCACTGTGTAATTAGCCTACTGCTTTCCCATGCACAAAGTGCTTAATGTAAGCCTCCTCGCAGTAGCACTCTATAATAAGTGGAATTTACGGAAGTTGCCCAACTGCTAACTCTGCGTACGACAATCCCCCTTTAGAAGAAAGTCATATCCACGAAATCTCCATTGTTTTCCTGAGGGGTCCCATAGGAAATAGGAGTGGTCTCACTGAAAAAACACCAAGTCCTCACTGGGTGGAACTGCCTTCGATTTCCTTCCTTAAGTCATCTTGGGGGGTATTTTAGTTGAAAGATTGGATATGCTGTGCCAGGAAGTGAATGCATTCCAAGCTGTAATCAAAGATACAATAAGAGGCGCAGTTTTAGTTTCTCTTTTCCATTTCTTTTGTTTCATAGGTTGGCATTCGTTCGAAATCATCCTTTATTCTTTTTTTTTTCATCAGTCTCAATTATGTCTCAAACCACTTGTTTTGCATTTCTTGTCACATTCTCAGTGCCATCAGTTTATCCCAGAAATGTCACAGTGCAGCTGAATGAATCGGGCCTGGTGATCAGATGGAAGCCTCCGCCAGATGATAAGATAAATGGTATCCTGCGTGGTTATGACGTTATTGTCAGACATGGCATACAAGAGAAAAAGGTGAGCTTGTAAACAACAATTTAAGGTTGATGCGGCTGTCATAAATACTTACCAAATATGCAATATGAAGAAAGGAATGTGTACCATGACTACCCTAGTAACAGCAAGTGAATCCAAACTCTTCCACCGAAATAGTCAACTATTAAACAAAAGGTTTATTACAGAGGGGGAAATATAGTACATTGAATTGCTATATCATTTAAAAACTAGTGTGAAAATTAATGCAAATCACACATTCTGGGAATATGTGATCCTCCCTTTGTTCTCTCTACTGAACCAGAGGTTAATTTCCCTCCTCTCAAAATAACAAGTAAGGGAAAGTGCCATTTTTTTTATAGGAATTCAAAGCTCAATTTAATAACAACCTATTTTGGTTACATCAAATGTCAGTGACAATATTCCATGATGCTGCTTGTGCGTAGTCATTCCTCCTTTACTTCATAAGCGCTCTCTAATACAATAGAGTGCTTCCTGTCCTTCCCGTCTGTGTTGTAGTTAAAGGAAGTTGATAGTGTGAAAACTGTTAATAAGTGTTTTTTTACATTTGGCACATGGCCTTGAGTCATCACAGAGTGAATAGAATATGAATACAATGGTGGATATGTCCCATAGACCCAAATATCCAAATGTGCCGCCTAGTCAGTCAGTGATGTCATTACCTACAAAGACTTTGTAATAGCCCTGCCAGGAAATGTGGACAAAGGAAACTTCCCTAATATGTCTAAATAGATGGTAATAAAGCTAATAGGATAAATTGGAGGATTGATAAAAAGGTATAGAATGAATGAATTATTTGAAAAATGTATATTTTCTGGTGTAAGAACTGCGCGGCCACATGCAGCCTTTTGCTTGACACTCACAACAGACCGTTAATCATGAGTTCAACACTCTGTCAAACGGTCAGCAAATTAGTGAAGGAGAGGAACCCCAGATGCTACCGTGTGGTGTTGTGAAATACAGGACTGTGTCTGTCACATGTTCCCCATCATTGCAGCACATGAACTTATGCAGAGAGTTTTCTTCCCTTTTTCGTAGGTCATTTCGTTATACAGGATAATTCCCAACATTAAGTACAGGAATTTTCATTTGTATTTGTCGAAGTGCATTACGTGGAAGGGGAACAACACATTTAGCGTTTTCCACACAAAGACAGTGAATCATTTCAAGATATGTTAGTGAAATCAAATTAGGACACTTGGTACGATCCATATTTCAATTATGATATTGCCAAAAAAAAAGGGGGTTATTGTGCTCAGCTCCAAATTCTGAGCAATGTATGGGGTACGCACAGATTATAATGATGTCTCTTATTGTGTGTTATTTCAGACCCACAGTTACAACACCGTGGCCTTTGTACCTGTGCAGGAATTCAACACAACCTACAGTGTGGAGGTGGCTGCATGCACGCAGGCAGGCAGTGGCATGGTCAGCCCACGAGTCTGGCTGTTTGTGCCAGAGGACAGTAAGCAGCTCTACTGATTTATTTTCTAATCTGGGCACAGTTTGTTTTCTAAACTTGCCAATGTAGTTCAGCTGTTTGTTTTTTTTTGCTATACTTGTACACTGTCTTATTCATAATGATACAGTAGCCAGTGAGGGTTTACACACTGCTCTTAACCGACCCACTACTACGACTGGATTATCACGTTCACTAAATGCTGTCTCTCTAAACTTGGATCCTGATTATTGTTTGTTCTCTCTGTCTCAGAATCAGTCGGGCCCCCACCAATGAGCCCCGACACTGGGGTTCCAGATGCCGTCTATGTTGTGCTGGGTGTGGTCTGTGGCTTCTGTCTTCTGCTGATTATCCTCTGGGGGGCCATCTGTGTACACAACAGGACTTCTGACTACTGGTTTGGGTATGCTGACCTCAGTCATTCACAGTGTTTACTCCGTGACCTTGCTCCAAGTTTGGCCACTGTATTTGTGTACTCTACACCGTATCGGCGCTCTGATTCAAAACCATCAAACATTTGTCGAGACTTGAGAAATCCCCCTGCAGCAGTAGGACCAAAGAAAAAACAACACTTTTGTCAATAAAATGCTTTTGCGTCCTCTTAATCGCCCTTGTCAACAGTAATAACTGAGCAGCCGGAGAACTACCATTGTAAAATCTCCGGAATTCATTTTTATGAAGTCCGTGACTCAGTGTTGCTGCTCAGGATGTGAATAGGAATGTGTCACAGGCTGCTGCACAGATAGGAAAACAGTATCTGAAACAGGAAAGAGACAATTGAAAGGGCTGCCTCACTATGAGTAACTCTTCAGCTGAACGTCATTGCTTGCCTGTGTGTGTGATTCAAAAAAAATGTCGGTGAAAGGATGAGCCGACTGTTATTCCCTGTGCCTCCCCCGTCTCCCCCTGCAGGCAGGTGTTAGGACGTGGAGAAAAGCCACAGCCTGTCGTACAGTACAATCCCCAGAGATCCTACAATCGATCGGTCATGGGGCACACACGTACGTCCTTGCATGTATCTGTGGGGCAAACATCTACCTATGTACAGTATGTATCTATGTTACCCTGTTAAAAGCTTGAGTAACACGAGTCAATCATTCTCTGCAGTTGGGAACCTTGGTATTAGTGAAGAACTCCAGGCAAAACTGCAGGACGTCATGGTCTTGAGGAACTTGCTGTCGATAGGGAAGATTCTTGGAGAGGGTGAGGGAACAGATAAGCATTCGAGGAATGTGTGCTCATGGGACACATTGCTTCCCACATCATTGCACTGTATTCGGACAAATACAGATAATAAAAGATAGCAGAAAATGCAGTATTCATGATTTGCGTTTTCTTTTTCAGGTGAATTTGGCTCCGTGGTGGAAGGAAATTTAAAGCAAACAGACGGAACGTCAGAAAAAGTCGCCGTGAAGACAATGAAACGTGAGCTTTCCTCCGCTAACAGACGATCATCTCCAAACTATAAAACAAGTTACAATTGCGAATATTGAACTTTCTTGTTGTCTTCAAACAGTGGATAGCTTCTCTCAAAGGGAGATTGAAGAGTTCCTGAATGAAGCGGCCTGCATGAAAGATTTCCACCATCCTAATGTCATCAGTCTGCTCGGTAGGTGTGGTGGGGTAGCTTTTCGGTCGCCTGCTCCATTTGGATTTGCACACCCTTACAGTCTTTGTGTGCACTGACTTGTCCTCTTCAGGTGTATGCTTGGAAGTTGGCCCTGGACATTTTCCCAAGCCCATGGTCATTCTGCCATTCATGAAATACGGAGATCTGCATAGCTTCCTGCTGCGCACACGCCTTGGAGAGAGTCCGATGGCAAGATTTCTGCAAAACACTGAAACACATATACTATATATTATTATGATTATTATTATTATTATTATTATTATTATTATTATTATTATTATTATTATTATTATTATTATTATTATTATTATTATTATTATTATTATTATTATTATTATTATTATTATTATTATTATTATTATTATTATTATTAAACTTAACACAATAACCTTATAACTGTTTTTTTACACAGTTCTTGCCCACTCAGACACTCCTGAAGTTCATGGTTGATATTGCTTTGGGAATGGAGTATCTCAGTGGGCGCAACTTTCTGCACCGTGACTTGGCGGCCCGCAACTGCATGTAGGTTTCAGATACAAAACAAGTAGTCCTTCTCAACCTTAAGGGGAAACTTCTCTGGGACAACTGATGCATTTTATTTCCCTGTTTGATATGCAGTCAATATGAGGTGAAACTTAAGAAAAATAAGTTGACTTCTGTAATTATGAGAAATGAACGGTGCTGCGTTAATTGTTACAGGCTGCGTGACGACATGACAGTGTGTGTCGCGGACTTTGGGTTGTCCAAGAAGATCTACAGTGGAGATTATTACAGGCAGGGCAGAATAGCCAAGATGCCTGTAAAGTGGATCGCAGTGGAAAGTCTGGCAGACCGAGTTTTCACTGTAAAAAGTGATGTGGTAAGCACCTCTGTCCCTTTCTGTACAGTCCTTCTTTGGATATAGTACAACAATATGTAAACCCATCTGCCAAAAAAAAGACTCATCGTCTTTTCCAGTAACATATTCACTGTAAAGCAATGTACAGTACCTGAAAGAAGAACTACCCCTCTCCCTGCACTCTCTCTTTCACTCATCACTTGCTGTTGCGCTATAAAAAACATTTTTTAGGCTGAGATTTGCAGTCAGATAAATTCACTCTGCTCTAATTACTCGGCCCACTGGTTCAGGGGTTGGGTAAAGCTTTTTGTTTTGACAGTTTTAACACAACATTTGTGGTATTATTTGGACTTTAAGACTCTAAAGTTTGTACATTGTGGATTAACATCCATTTCCCTCAAGTTTCTGCTGTATATCCAAACCCTCCTTGTGATAACAAAAAAAATACAAGTGCAAGTGATATGTTTATTCCTACTACTGTTATATAATAATCAAAACTGGAAATAACATTTTAAAGAGAGGTTGCACACTTTAGGCGTACCATTTTTTTTACATTTAAGCTGAAATAGCAAAGAGAATCAAAGATGATGAAAATGATGAAATATCAACTATGGTTAATGTTCGTTGTCTTGCAGTGGGCATTTGGCATAACAATGTGGGAGATTGCCACACGAGGCATGACTCCCTACCCTGGAATCCCAAACCATGAGATTTACGACTACCTTGTTGAAGGACACAGACTGAAACAACCAGCAGACTGTTTGGATGAACTGTGAGTGTTGTCTCCTCTGCACACAATATGTTGAATTCCAGTCAGATTGTTATGGAGGTTTAGACACACTATGCTCATGAGTCTTCTTCCTCTTCCTCCGTTTTTTTTATATGGCAGTTGAGGTCCTTTAGGCTGCATTACTGCAACCCTCTGGTTTTAGTCATCGTCACAACAAGCATGATTGGCTGAAAAGATGTCAAAAGGGAAGACATGCATAGAAAACAGATGCATTGCCCATACTTGCGTTTATCGTCACAACCAACATAGATTAACACAGATGTAGGATCCACTTTTTACTGTGCTCAAGGCTATAATAAAAACAACTTCAAAAGTGAATAATAAAATGAGCTATGGCCTTTTTTTTTACCTGCATCTAGGTATGAGATCATGTACAGCTGCTGGAGGGCCGATCCGCTGGACCGACCTATCTTCACCCAACTGCGAGAAATGTTGGAGAAGCTCACGGAAAAGCTTCCGGAGTCTTCCAGCAGAGACGATATCATCTATATTAACACCAGCTTTCCTGAAGAGTACCCTGATGGGGAAACGCTTCCTGCAGAACATCCTGTGTTCAGCTCCTCTCCTTCCTGCAGCCATCTGGCAGCAGAAAATTCAGTAGTTACCGTGGACATTCATGGGAGTCGGGAGGACTATGAGGACGATGAAGACGACGATCGCTATGTGGTGGTGATCACCTCTAATCCTTCCCTGAGATCTCCGGCACCGGACACTCCTCTTTTGTCGAATGGTGCTTTAAGTCAAGAAAATGGAGACATGTCAACGAGGATGGATCACAGCACGAGTGACACATCTTTCCTGCTCTAGCTATTGGTGCCCAGCACATTAAAATTGTCACCTTCATGCATCATTACTAAACATGTTGTCGTGTTACACCTGGAGCACCTTGTGGTTTCCTCTAGTATTCTTTTTTGAAGCAACTCATGCTTTACTTGGACAGCCTAAATGCCAGTTAGTGATGTTAGGAGTATTGTCTTTGTGTTGCATGCACATGTTTCCATAAGCTTACACTGAACTGTGAAATGATTTTACAATACTGTATTGAATTCTTTGTAGCAATGTAAATATATAAATGTACAGACCGTTTATAAAAAAATAAATAAAAATCTGGTATTCTATAAAATGATATAAGACTCATTTACTGACTGATTTTAAATGTGATAATTGAACTGGGTTATATTATGCAAAAGTCCTTACTTGGGTTTCTATAATTACAGAGGTGGTAAACAGCTCACTTTAAACAGACATTTATGTTTAAACCACAAACGTGTAGATTATAGGTTATAAGTATTATATGTGTGGTTAATGTATATTTCATATATTTATATCTACATTTGCATGCAGTGGCACTGCCACAGTGGTAGGTCACGGGGCTTCCTGCCGCTGCGTTCACGGTGCCCCCTGCAGTGTCGGAAATGTATTTCAGTCCACAGCGAACATGGCCGCAGCGGTCAGGATGAGGACGTGGAGCTGTCCGACTCTACGATTTTTCCACAGATGGGGAGTCCTCTGTGTACTTTTACTCAGTACTATAGACGCAGTCACTGCAGCTCCAGAGCCCGGACTGTGGCGGATAACGGTTGTGAATGTGAGTATCTCACAATTAATACTTTGCCAGCTGATTAAGCACAACACCGGGCGGCTAACACTAGCTGCACTGGTCTTGTTATGCTAGCTCGCTGTCAGCAGCGAATGTGTTGACAGGCATCTAACCAGTCCCGCTTTGATGTCATCACGTCAACCACCCTCAAAATAAAAGTTGATTCCTTTCATAGAATTGTATTAAATGTGGAATCAAAACAACGGGATACGCTTTTAAGCTAGGTAATTAGCATTTAGCATTGAGAAGGAAAGCTGCTGTTCACTTCAGGGTCCGCAGGAGGCGCCTGACCAGCTGATCACAGCTGTTGTTTAACAGCCGAAAAGAGAACTAGAAAGACTTGATCAATAATTTAGGTACGGTGAAGTCTCACTTACCTTTTGTTGGCTCTGTCTTGCTGTATCAAGTGCAACTTGGAGATGGTGTCACTAAACCCACATTCACAGCCTCAGACGGTATTCAAGTTTCCTCTTCACCTGAGCCACATGTCCTTTTCCCACGAGTTCACCAAGCCTCCATTGCCCCTAAATTATTAATCGGTTAATCAATCTAATTAAGTTGTGTTTGATTATAAAATGCTTACCTTGCTTGCACTCCAGCTCAAAAACCTAATTTACACTTCCACAGACTTCCAGACCACTGCTGTTAAGGAAGTCCATGTATAAAGACACTGATGTTGAGCTGAACGGTAAGACAGTTTGGAAAGTGGGCCGATGATTTATCACAGCAAAGCTTGTCCCTCCTGTTCATTTTCACTTTGGTCCTCATCTTGTAGTTGTGTCTGTTGGCTGTCCTGAGGAGGTGACCTTCACTATTCACTGGTATTTAAAATACTACCCCTGTCACAACGAGTTCAGCAATATTGAAGTAAGTACATAAGTTAAGTGGCACACTAATAATCTGTCTAGACGTTATGGTGTGTGAATGCTGAGTTGTGACCGTCATTGTCTGCAGGAAATGTATGAGAGGACGCCTCTGAGCCGTGGGGAGAGCCTGGATCCAAATCCCCTCGGACAAGGAGAGTACATCGAACACGTGTACAGTCCCATTACATGTAATAGTGTACTGCGTTCTTTCCCAATGCTCAAAGTAGGTTTGGTACATTGCCCCCTATGTAGTGTAGTCACTTTCATCTTATATTTAACACCTTCACCCAGTAACAGTGTATGTTTTTCAGAAATCCAAGGCTGACCCACGTCCAGTCGCTCCACCTGTCAAGGATAAAGTGCCAGTAAGAAAACAACAGTTGTTAAAAGTGTTTTGTTTTGTGTGTTTTTCACTACTTATAGCATTTAACTTTTTTTTTTAAGTGATAAACATTGTGGTGATGTTCTGTGACACTACAGAATGAAAATGACACCAGGTGGATGACTGAGGAGTATGAGAGCAGCAGCGCCATGAAGAACGGCAGTGTAAATATCAAAGACCACGTCATAGCCACCACGTGGAAGGATGGGCCTTACCTGCTTGTTGTTAAGTTTGTGCCCAGTAAACAGGATGCTAACTGGAATTTAACAGGTGAGATTGGTTAAAAGAGCGTGTCATATATATATATATATAGATATATAAATAAATATCCTCTGTGACTGACCTAGAGGAACTTTATCACCATGTACTTCCTATGGAAATGCTGGTAGAAGCACTGATGGACGGGTCTGCTGGGGGGGGTGCAATCACTTGGAGAATTAATTTCCTTAATCAAATGCTTCCTTTTAAATGAAAATCTGTTTTGCAGTCACCACTTAAGAACCCAATTGCGGAACTTGTCACGGCCACAAACACAGTCTTAGGGCACTGGGAAACACTGTAATTCGTCATTTGTTTACGTCTGTATTTTGTTTTTTTCAGTTAATGTGGTGATGAAAGGCAGCCATGGCTACATTTCGGTCACTGAATGGCCTCTCATGATTGTAAGTAGATGATGTGAGGTATCATGCTTTGTGATTTATTTGAGACACATACATTTCCCCTTCGTAAAAGGCATGTACATGATTCTTACCTGCCACTTAAGGAGGGTTGTGTTTTACTGTTATGGGTTTGTGCATGTTATAAATAAACAGGCTATTTACAGTGCAATACAGAATGAAAAGTCAAATTAAAACTCAGTAATTCATACATTTGTAGTTGCTCTGATCAGCACAGAACATCCACTCCAGGAGTGTGTGAGTCACATTTCATAAAGTCAAAAATGCCTTTACGTACATAGAACTGACAACCATACATAAAGACATGTGTTCAGATTATCACGTGCAGCTGTTTTTTGGGGGAAATGACTCCTTTGAGCTTCACTGTGTTGGTGTCCAGGCTTTAGAAAATCTCCCCAACATTTGATGAATAGTCCAGTACTCTGAAGCTATTTTTAGACCATCTTCCTATTTTGGAGGAATTTGGTTTCTAGCTAATGAAAACCAACTGCTCCCATATGTGTCCTCTCCCTGTTTGTCTCTAGTTCTACATGGTGATGTGCATAATGTACATCCTATACGCCATTCTGTGGTTCGTCTGGGCAGCCTGCTACTGGAAGGATCTACTAAGGATCCAGTTCTGGATTGCAGGGGTCATATTCCTCGGGATGGTGGAGATGGCGGTGTTTTGTGCCGAATATGAAAACACCAACTCTGTCGGCTCTGCCTGTGAGCATCTACAGAGCAGCACAGAAATGCCTCTACCATTTCAATGTGAGGTGGTTTTTAAAAGTATGATTTCTTTCACTACTGTTTTTAAGCTTCAAGCTTGTTGATCTTCGCTGAGCTGGTCTCCGCCCTCAAGAGGACTTTGGCTCGATTGCTCGTCATCATCGTCAGCCTGGGCTATGGCATTGTAAAGTACGTCAGAAAACATTGACACAACAAGATACAGTTTGTCATTTGAAAATGAGGCAACAAACCATTTTCCCCTTTGTTTAGGCCTCGGCTTGGGACAGTGATGCACAGAGTTGTGGGGCTTGGTGTCCTCTACTTTGCATTTGCTAGCATTGAAGGTGTGCTGAGGATTACTGGGGTGAGTAGTTATTTTTTATGAATTGATTTTATGTCGATGCAAATGTAAGTAATAACATACTCTCACTAGATAAGATAAGAAAAATCGCATTTTCATCTATTTGATTGAAAAGAAATGTGATTAGTAGTATGAAAGATCTGCGGTTTGTGTGCATTGACTTCCCGGTTTGTGTATTTTCTTTATTGGCTGGGTCCCTAAAAACCAGGGTCGAGACAATGGCCCTGGTCTCATCACAGCAATTTGTCTGGCTGTGATTGACTCCTGTGTCATTTGGTTCATATCCTTCCAGTGTTTACTCCCCAGCAGCATCAAAAACAAAGGCAAAATTTGACTTTTTGTTAATTATGCCCAAGTTGATTTTGAGGATTCACCCTCTGCCTTTTGGGTCGACTTATTGGGTGTTTTCTTTGGTATATTCTTTGCACTTTGGTGAATGGTTCTTTATTGTACTTTCTGTGCTGCCTATTTTTAAATCAACCGTCCTGGCTGAGATTTTTCCACGTCTTTCACCTCTTTTCTGTGACCTCTGGTCCTGCTCAAACTTCCCTTCCAGGCGAAAGACTCTGACTTGGCCCTGCTGGCCAACATTCCCCTGGCTCTGCTTGACTCCTCTCTATGCTGGTGGATATCCTTTAGTGCACCTACAACCTTTCCCTTTGTGGTTTCCCTCCGCTCCGCACCACTCTCACACTCCCAAAACAGACCAGGATAGTTTAATCTGCAGCCATCTTAGAACATTTAAGTGTCAGTGCAAGTTTGATTCTCAGAAAAAATAGCCGTACAATAATCATACATCTTCAGCTAAATGTTACCACTGATTTTTTTCATGGTTGGTTGTTTCACAGCTCTTGAAATTCCCTCCTGTTATGTTCAATTCCAGTTAGCTATCTTACTGAAATCCCTATTTCTTCCTAAACTTCTCCAATAGGGGCTGCATGTGAGTATGCAAATGCCTGCATAAATCATTCTGGATTATTTCCAGAACTTTTTCCTCCCATTTGAAAATATCGAGACAATGTCAGAGTGAGCCTATATGAAAAAAACAGCAGGAAAACATGTTCACAGTGAGTGAGTGAATGAATTTGCATGCTCAGCCATCACTGTTTACAGGTGGTCCTGTTTAAATATGAATATGTAGGGAGAAGTGGCATCGAACCAGAGTGTTGCCGGTTCGAGGCCCAGTCAAGGAATTTCCCCTGATTTGTGTGTTTGCATGTGCATGTTGTGTGGGACGATGTGCAATTCTAATTCTAATGTATGGTTGCCACTGAAATTCATTCACATTTTACTCAAACAGCAACTTAAACAAATCTTATTTTCTTAACAATAATAACATTTTGGAATTAATTTGCACATATATGAGTTAGCCATTATAATTGTAACAGAACACAATATGTAAAGAGAAATTGTATAATTGTATACATATTGCATCCATTCTGATAATTTGGCACAATGGGTAAAGTAAAAATGTTTTTCATATGTGAGTCTGTTCAGTAGTTATAAGGTCAAATGTTTTCCCTATTTGAGGTTTGCCATGTATTTTCCTTGACTGCCACTCACATCTTCATCAGCTTGGCACAAACCATCAAAACTCTGAAGCTGAGGAGAAACCCTGTCAAGTTGTCGCTCTACAGGCACTTTACAAACACACTGATATTTGCTGTGATTGGTAAGTGGTGCAGCTACACAATACACAAAGGACAAAAGAAATTTCCCACACTATGTGCCAAAGCAAAAAAAAATATCGGGAGCACACAGAACAGAGTGGAATATCTTTAAAAACATACTAAAAAAGGTCCTTTGCTTCTTCCTTTCCTCAGCATCTATCATTTTCATGGGTTGGACAGCCAAGAAATTTCGACTAGCAGATTGCCAGTCTGTGAGTATAGTTTTGCACGTTCATCATACAACTTAATATATATGATTTTGGTTTTCGTTTTATTGATTGTCATGCCTGTCTTGGTGTTCAGGATTGGATTGAGCTGTGGGTGGAAGATGCTTTCTGGAGGTTCTTGTTCTCCATCGTTCTGCTTGTCATAATGTTTTTATGGAGACCTTCTGCCAACAACCAAAGGCAAGAAGTTTCTAACTGTTGTTTTTAAGTTCAACAACATGAATTGAGAGCTACTCTTTGTTCTATTTATAACCTTAACTGTATTATCACTTAATTCCATTTCCACAGGTATGCCTTCACACCTCTCATTGATGACTCTGATGATGAGGATATCGAGGAGTTCTATGCTTCTACAAACATTGGTATAGTATCATTGTAGCAGTCTTTCCTTGATCTCTAACATTTCCAATATTAGTAGTCTAATGCTATTTTTCTTTTTTTTTTCTTTTTTTATTCACAGCTGATGGTATTAAGTTGAGAGCATCTAAAAGTGAAACAAATGGCACGGCGAAGTCTGCAGAAACAAACACAGTACGTAAAACATCTATAGACTTAGTTTCTCATAGCTCTTTATTGCTTTAATCTAATTTGGTGTGGCATATTAGAAGACTTCAAGTGTCCTGTATTTCAGCAGATGGCAGTGTTTACTTTTTTTTTAATCCTTTTTTCCAGGAGGATGACCTTAAGTGGGTGGAAGATAACATTCCCAGCTCTCTAACTGACGTGTAAGCATCGTGTCACATTGATATTTGCTTATCCAGCAAGTTAACTTCTTTTACAAGCGTGTAAATCTAACTATCTTTTTTTTCCTGGTTGTTCCTGCAGAGCTCTTCCAGTCCTGCTTGACTCAGATGAGGTATGAATTCACATCACACAATCACAAACTAAATGTTACTTCGTTCGCCAGATACAGTTAAGACATAGTGAGACCCATGCAGTATTTTGGGAATACCTTTGAACCTTTAGAGGCCTGTTTTTTCCCAAAAAACGATCTCAACTCTGAATTCCAAGTAGATTTTCTTTCTTTATTTCCTTCAATCTGCTTGTGAGGATTATGGTGTGTTAGTACATCCTTTAGCATGACATAATGCATGTAGCCAGGAAGCCACTCCACAACTCAGCCATCAACTGACTTTTGCCTAAATGTATTCACAACTGAGCAACATCCATGATCTTTAACCAGAAATGTAAAGCCTATCTCTATTTCTATTTAAATTAAAGGACCGGTTTAAAAGAGAATTATTCTTATATAATTTTGGTGCTGTGCGCTTTATATCGGGGTAGGATTTACGTATGAGCTAATGTGCAATAACTTTGGTATTTCAGGCATTCTGTTTGAAAGTGAAAATGAAAACTTGATTAAAATATAAAATTAACAGTTTCCATTTGCAAATTATTACACAGGAAATCATGACTACTAAGTATGAGATGTCAAAGCTGGAGTGAGGCTAAGCGGGCCCAGCCTTCATCTGATGCAGAGGTAGAACATAGCAGGGTCTCCTGACACTGCACCAAGGTTTTCTCCAGGATTTCCAGTCGGGTGGTGGTGGAGTGTCGTTTAGTTTACCAGGGGGATCCTCCTGAATATGCCGCTGCTTCGCAGGTGGCAGCTGTTGCAGTTTACAGTTTGGGAGGATCTCTGTGAAAAAATACTGTAACAGTGGAAGACTTGTCTATTTTCTGACCAACAGGTTCACCATTTCCCCGATAAGATCAGTTTTGATGCTTTCTTTCCAAAGAGAATGTTTAATTTTGTATGATGTGCTGTATTTATTTCTGTTATAATGATGTGGATTTATTTGATCAGAGACAGCCATTGAGGACCACATGCATGAACATACTTTAAAATATTCATGCAAGCGTCTTTCTGAGAGTATCGTCATATTATGGGTTGGTTTAGAAAATAGATGTCTATTTATGATGGGGGTAAACAATGAAAAGGCTTTTTGTCTAAGTAATGAACACCAAGTATGAATTATCTAAGCTTAATATGTGGCCAGATGAATATTTGATAGGTTTATGAAATTGTATTCACTGGTTAATTTCAATGTCAAACTTTTTTTCTTTTTATATAAATAGTTAAGTTTGCAAAATATTAAAGGCCACATTAAGTGCTATGTATTTCCACTGTGACTATCAGAATCACACTTGTTTTTGTTGCCAGCATTTTAAATCTGAGACTAGATAATTGACAACTTTAAAAATTGATAAAACTTTGAATAGAATATTTGCTCTTATGCACTTTGAATATCAAAGCTGTGCCTATGTGTAATAGTATGATGCCTAATCTGTTCAGGAAACTGAGAGTAATATGTAGAAACATGTTCATGTCTCTGATTAAAATGTCCTGGCGTCCTCAGTATTGATGAATGATAGTGAGAGGGATGAAGCATAAACTGTTTTTTTTGTTTAACTTAAATGTAAATGTTTCTGGAATCAGTAGTATTAAGTAGGGTTTGTAGTCATTTTTTGAGTCTACTGTATGTGTGTGTGTGTCCTGGTTTTGCATCTTCTGATATAGGGGCAATATAATGTATGTATGATCATATGGTGGAGTTTAATCTTTTATTTATTTGTTTTTCAAGTGTACTTATAAGTTGTTAAATTGTGTGTTTACAACGTGTGCTTCCATTTTTTTCAATGATTTGGATCCTGACAAATGTCATTATGTATTGGGCAGACAGCTAATTGCAGTGTTTTCCTTATTTCTCTGCAATGTTTGTTTTCTTTGCCCATAAAATCGTCTTGTTGGTTTCAGAGACACTTTACTCTTTCTGATTAAGTCTTAATATTATTTTTTTTTATGTTTCTCTTGAAAATGGGCTGGTGCGGTGTTTGTCAATGTATTTTTGGAGTTGGGACACTGTCGTCATCTTCGTGCTTGTTGTCTTGAGTAAATGTGACATTTCTTTGGGCATTTGTCCAGACCATCCCAAGTTATTGTAACACAGTAGATAACGTTATGTGGTTAGCACAAGCACAAGCTGATCATCTGAATGGCTTTATAATGTCCCTTTGTTTTTCTTGGAAAACATGGATTATAGTGTTTACAATGGCAAACTGTCCTGTTATATAAAGCTGCAGGCACCTGCAGTGGACCTTTGATTATTTGTACAGATGGGTTGTGGCTCATGCCTGCTATTTCATAATTCCAAGGGTTGAGCCGTGTCTGGATAATATGATTTGATTTTTTTTTTAACCTTTCATGGGTATCATGAAGTACTGGGCTTAAACTTTTCAAACCAACATTTTATTCTCTCTTCCTTCTGAGGAAGTTTGTACACTCAGATTAAATAGGAAATGAATACAGGAGATGGATTGTTTCATGATGGTGGTTTTCAGTATTCATTTGGCAATAAAATACTCTGCATATTTTACTATGGAGTTGAATTTACTTTTTTACCTCTGCTAATACCAGACATTTAATCTATTGAATGAAAGGGCCATTGTGTGAAAAATGATGAGGAATGATCATGAAATGTAGAGACTTTAGAGCAAAGTTTAAATGAAACCCAGTTGCTGCAAATATAAATCTGTCTTCTTAAGTCATTGGACCTTTTAGACTTATGACATAATATAATTTGTACACTATCCTATAAAAAAACACAGACTTCATAACCTGCTGTTAGTATCTGGTACATAGACTTAATACCTTCACTGACTATTCTACACTGACACTTATCGAGGAGTCAAAAAGGAAAATATGGGCAGCTCAACTTCTGAGCAGCCTGCTACATGAATCTGTTTTATCTATATTACTTTTCAACACATTTCCTGTAGGTGTGCTTCTGTCTCAGCTGAAAAAAAAAGAATGCACATAAAGGTATGATATCTGTATCAAACATAATAACGTTACTGTTACTTTCTGTAATGTAGATTGTAGGACACTTCAAAGTCAGAGACGAAAACAAAAGGACATTGATTGTGCTTTCCTGTTCCTCTCACATATTTCTGGAGCTCCTCCAAACATTTATCCCACATGCAAGATGATACACAGTTGACCACTCTTCTCCGCTCCACAATAAAAATACAGCAACATTCCGCTACAGTGCCTTTATTTTGGTCTGGAATTTCAAAATGTTTCCTATGAAATATAAGGGTGGGTGTGCTTTTCGCAGGTGCCACGTGATCAGGAGCATTACAGACCAGCTACCAATACAAACCAAAAGGCCCTGCAGATGAATACAAGACTTACACACTGTAGCAGAATGTGTGCCCGTTTCAGCTGCTCAACATTTCAGCTTGAATAATTAAAAAGGAGACCTTTTTAATGATAAAATGATAAAATATATAAAAAGTCTAAGCTTAATAGAACTTGAATTTCTGCTCTGTATCTTTGTGTGTGACCACTGTATGTGTGTTGTACGTGTCTTCAGGTTTTGTCCACCTGCTAATGGTGATTCTCTAAAGCAGAGGTAACCAACACGGACCCGCGGGCCCGTTGTCACTTGAGTGAAATGGAGGGACAGTTTGGGGGGGAGAGAGGCTGGGGACACTAATCAGAGATGCACCTGCACTTGCACCTGTGTCACACAGCACAGGCTACGTGAGGACTGTGGGGTGCCGGAAGTAAAGGAGTAGGTTAGCCGGTTTTGGACGGCAGGAAGCCGGGCTGCGGGGCTAGTTTCCAGAGAAGACGGAGCCAGAGGAGTCAGGGATTAACGGGGATTAGGAGTGCGGACACGGGTCTCCCTTTGTGAGGTGGACAGGGGCCGAGCAGCACCGTGCCGGTGTGGGAGAAGTGGGACGGTCTCACTGGTACCAGCGCCAGACCGCGGGTGAAAAGTAAGTATTTTGTCATTTTTGAAAATGTTTATTATTTTGGGTGTTTTTCATTTCTTGCGTTTGTAATCTACAGTTGCCCACAGGGCTGTACTGTTAGTGCTAGTTGTGTCTGTGTGCGTGCGCGGGTAATTACAGGTGCAGTGCCGCTTGTGGTGTGCAGTGCCTTAACGGGGTTGCCGTGGGAATGACATGTAGTGTGTGACACTGGTTTGGCGTGTGCCATCTTCCTTGGCTTGCGGAACGGCGGCATTTTCTGAATTTACGTTACCGGGTGGTCCCCGTTTCTCCTGTGAGCAAACAACTGTTTTATGTGTATAATATGTTATGTATGTGATGTGAACTATGACCTGGGGTCAAAGTTTAATAGGAGGCACAAACAAGTAGCCCCTTCATATGACTCCGTGTCCTTGAAGTACTACTGTTTCAGAAAGGTTGGTGACCCCTGCTCTAAAGTGTCTGTGAGAATACAAAAGAGGGAGAGCAGTCGTCATGTTTCATGGAACCAGTGTTAACCACACTGTGCTGGCGTTGCCTCCGGGCCCGAACAGTATATTACCCTCCACCAAATGGCTTGTGTTATGCAGCTCAGTGCTCTCCAGTCGTCTCTGGCAATATCCTTGCGCCTGAGAATGGATGAAACATGTGAACATCAAACGGCCGGAGCAAAAGCCCGAAACAAAGGCTGCAATGTGGGCGCTCCTGGTCTGGTTACTGAAGGAAATTAGAGACGCCATTAAAGCATGTTGTCATTTTTCAATGCTATGCGTGCCGCCAGGGCATGTGTTTTGATTCTCACCCGTCCACTCCCTTCAGAAAGCATGAAGCTCCTCTGGACTTTTAATGCAATGTAAACCCCTGGATGGAGTCTGCAGAGGAGTGAAGGAAGTTGAGAGAACACATGTGGTGAGTGTTAGTCTCTTATTTCTGTAACAAATAGACGCACTGCGATGTGTTTTCAAAATGTGGCAGCTAGTTCCGTGTACTGAAGTCAAACAGAAATACGGTGAAAACGGATCAGGAGTGAAAATTGAAGACAAACACTTCTCGCTCTCTAACCCCTTATCCACTCATCCACAGAACAGTCCATAGCCATGCGCCCTTCATCTATCAACTATGAGTTGGTTTGCATTTTGCGCTTTAAAAATTCACTATGTGGATGTAAAATGAGAGCAAGCGCCATCACAAGAACACTGTTCAGCATCAAGTGAGGTCGTTTTCAACAAATTCTGAAAAGTTGGACTGCCTTTATTTGACTTTTGTACAGGCAATTAAAATTCCAGAGAAATTATGTAGTATCTTGGCAAACTTGCCAATTCATCTATGATTGTGAATATAAGGAGACTACTTTTTCGTAACATACAGAGTAACAAAGCAAAGCTTGTACAAAAAAGCAAAATAACAAATATACAGTATATATTATAAAGATAAATGTGGCGTACAGCATGTTACTATGTACCAACAATACTATTTCCAATAAATTAGAGCCACAGGAGCACTAATGTCTTATGGGGATGTATCATCAATTAAGCAAGGGCAGTGCATCAGCCCCAGGGCCTGACCCTGAGCTAATAAGACATGACCTATGATGGACATTTAAGAACAAAGATGAAGCAACAGTGACGACAAATTACTTATCATCCCTCCCAATCCATTCATTATACCTTATACCTGACAGTTTCCATGCATTCAGACCCAGTCACCTGACTCATACTGACAACACTCAAAGAAGCTACTAGGATGCGTGTTGCCATATATTGTACATTCATAATATAACTGTTAAATATTGGCTTGTCACTCTCACTCTTGGTCATTTGCAAACCGAAGAAATGAGGCCTGCGTCTGGCTTCTTAGGCAAAATTAATTACTCATGGGGGATGTAGAAACAGTAAGACCAGTGGCCGTTATGCACTCTTTCTCCTTCCTCCTCACCTATGTGCTTCTAGTCATCCTCCTCTAAAAATTTACTCTGTGTTTACACTCAGAAGTTGTAAGGTGAGACCAGAACGTGGACCTTGGCCACATGCTTGGCCTGAAAGGCGCGGTCGCTGTACTCGGACATGTCCACGTCGATGCTGATCTCCTGTGGCCCGCGCACCTGCTGGACCAGTATCAGCTCGCCAGTCTGTCTGTCTGAACGCTGCATGACAAAGTTGCCCCTGGAGTTCCCGCTCACTATGCCAAAGCGCAGGCTGTCTGGCCCCGTACGCCCTGGGGCAGTCGCGGTCGCCATTCGGAAAAGCGTGGCAGGAGTCTGCAGGTTGGAGGGCAGTGACAGGTAGTGGAAGGAGACGGTCTTTGGAGCCGTGTGGCATGAGCGGCTGTCCATGGGGCAGGGGTTTCTCTCACACTGACTATGAGACAGGAATGCAGCAATTATTAAGCATTACAGGACAAAGTGGTACATGTTTTCCATCTCAAGTGTGTTAAACATTGGTATATGTATCCATTTTGTCTTTTGGTTACGTAATTAATCTCTCCCTGTGGAAACACTTCTTCTTTGGGACTAAACAGGAGTGACACACGCATACAGCACATATAACTTCAAAGGTGCCTGAGGTATCGGATCAGGACTGTGAACTTATTTCTGTAGCAAGCAGAACATGTTGAAACAACAAGAAAAAGACTGCACACCTTCTTTTTTTTTTTAAACCCTGCTGATCACAATCTCACTCCCCTTCTGACAAACATTGGCTTTGTCTGGGTTTCAGTCCCATACTGTGTGATACTGAAATACATAATGTACCAAATATTCATACATTATAATTATACAGTTAGTATATGGCATCATTCTAAATTCCTGTTTTGTACCATTAATGATTCAGGACATACACTGGGAGATTACCAGTTATACTTCATAAGAATGCAAGCAGCAGGTAGTCAGTTTTTGCAGGACCTCCAAAAAAATGAAGGGGATTTGGTGTGCACACTGACACCTGTAAGGATACTTAGTCGTGAAAAGCATTCGTAAGCACTGTGGAATTGGGACATAGCTCCTGGCTTACTTGATTTCCTGCTTTCTCCCTTGTTACAAGTGTTTTCCTAAACATGTATCCATTCCTTTTACTGGCAGTGAAGCGACATTGATGGTTCACTAGAAGCAGACAGAGCTTAATTTCATGCATTTAAATGCGGCAGCTTGCTGATGACGAGCAAACGGGGAGATAGGAGTTGTAATGTCTCCAAACATGTAGCTGGACACAGATGTTCTACGCGTTCTTATCAGACCAAAAAAAAGTCTGTTAAAGTTTGGCTGAGCATGCATGTTCTTTGTCAGGAACGGTTTGCATCGTTGTGACACTGATATGACTCCAGCTCTTTTTTTTTTTTACTGTCACCCATTTCTTTTAGTGTCTTTTTAGACTTTACACCACAAGTAAGATTGGGGAAGATTGGGATAATATGGGACAAGAATGTGTGAGCCGTAAGAAAAGAAGACTGCCAACATTTTAGCCAGATTATCAAAACCACTCTATTTGCATGTAAAATCAAAATTGTTTGTGCCCAAAATGCACAATTTTCTTGCACTGTGAAATGTTATTCGATGTAGATGTGGTCAACAGTTATAGTTAGATACGTCTTCCTCTGGCATAACTTGGCTGTTATTGATGCTGCTACCTTGCCAGATTGCAGCAGATACTGTGGTAAGTTTATTGCTATTTCCATCCAAGATGGCCAAAACTTTTGACCCAGCTTGTTTGAAACTTGAAATCAATTTAGTTTGAGAACTCAGGGCTGTAACACCGAGTTCAAATGCACCTCTTTAATGGCATATCTTTCTCACCACCACTCCCATTAATGTCTGGCTTTTGGGTCTGGTTGAATATACAGAGGAAGATGAAGAACTCTTATGACACTGATCCTGTGTCATCCTGTTTTTTTTTTGTACATGCATCCTTTGACAGGACAAATGAAGCAAAGAAAACAAACTGGTCACACTTACAAGGGAGACGTCTTGACATAGCTGATGTTGCCATGAGAACGGGGACACTCTGGGTTGACGCACTGAAAGCCTCCCCCTGTGTTGATACAAGTTGTCCCTCGGCTACAGTTGTGCTGCTGGCTTAAACATTCGTCCACATCTGGAGGACAAAACAGAAGAGGCACATAAGAATGAGAATGAGGGAGAGACTTGCCAGACTGACTCCCTGCTTCCTGGTTACCACAGTCTGAGCAGGGGGTTCTGTGCAGTGATTGTTTATTTTGACTTTTTTTTTTTTTTTTTAGTTTAGTCTCCCACAAACGCCTCATGTACTAAAGATTCATTCTCGGAAGAGGTGAGGTCATTCGTTCCACTGGCAAGCACTGGAAGCTTCAGGGGTGCTAATGGAAGCAGTAGCAAAGTTTGCAAGGCCGACAAGACACCTCGGCAGAAACAAAAATCTCTACTCCTTCACAGCTATTCCTCTCCCGTGCTAAAGATCTGCAGTCAGGGACCGTCTTGTGAATGAGTCTTTGTCCTCTGTCGCCTCTTGTCACTCACCCTCACAACTCCGCCCATCCGGGAGCAACTTGTAGCCGCTGGGGCAAGAACAGTGGTACGAGCCTGGGACGTTCACGCACTCGTGGACACAGAGCTTCCCTCCTTGGTCTAGCCGGTACACCTCGCACTCGTTTACATCTGTCAAGAAACAGACCAACAAATAAATGTACAACATCTTCACATGACCTGGCCGAGGCTTTGTGCATGTATGGTGGAACAAATATGGAGGGAGACGTTTGAGAGATAGACAGTGGCACACCTCATACAATATTTACCATGAATCAAAGTATGTTGTTGTCCTCCTGTGGTTGTGCAGTTTACATATGCACATTTGACTTTCATTTCGAAACATTACTCAACCATTTACATCTTGAAAAACTGAACTGTGACCTAAATGCTAATCAGCTTGGGACCTCTCGAGAGGATTATTCTGTTTGTCACAGACTGGCTCTACAGATTACGCCCCTTTTGGAACAATATTAATCTGTAGAGGAGTAAAATATATTGCATATCCAGCATTAAACTCCCTGTAACATCTGCATTGCATTTGCCCTGCACGAGCAGGGGCGCCCAGCCCTGCTCTAAAGCTGGCCTTGCCGCCCTGTGAGGTCAACCAGCAAGAGCAGAATCTCCCCAAAAGGGATCAAATGCATAATTACAGCTCACCCTGACAGATGCTGTTGTCGGAGGTGCCACTCATGTGAAAGCCTGCATCACAGCTGCAGTGCTGGGCTCGGTTCACTTGGGCGCAGCGAGGTCTCCGGCTGAATGCTGGGTCATTCATAACACTCCACTCAGGTGGCGCTGCATGGGGGGAGGAAACATGAAAAAAAGACTTTTAGCGACAATACGACCCAGAGCAGAAGACACTGTAACCGTGTACCGTCTCGGATGTTATCTGTGTAGTACTGACCTGTCTGAGTTTGGTGCTGGCAGTGAGAACCACTCCAGCTCTGGCTGCAGGTGCATTTGTACTGGTTAACGCCGTCCACACAGGTACCTCCATTTTGACAGGGATTACTTGCACATTCACTGATATCTGTGGATGTTGGATTGAATTAGCTGTGGTTCTACTGGTTGAGAAGAGTCCTCCAGTAATTTTCAATCTGTACGCTGTGTTTTCCTTTTTTTTTTCCCCATCGTACAGATCAGATCAAAGACATCACAGACATCACATTTTGGCCCGTCACTTTAAAGCTACATCCTTCTTAGATGAAAAGAAAAAAATACTTGGCCAAAATCATGTCTGCAGTGCTACTTATTAAATGACATAATGAAAAGTGACGGTAGGATTAGATGCTGTTTGAAAAACACTTTGGAAAGAATTGGAAAAGAAAGGTGAACTACAAAAGAACTTGCTTCAAGTTTCACTGAAAATAAGAAGAGTCTGTCTCTGGTGAAGAAACGCAGAGAAAAAATAAAAGCTCCTCTGTGAGTCTTTCCTGTCTACCATCCATCCATACAACGGGATGAGTCGATCCAGTTTGATAAATGATACTTAAGTAGGAGAAGCTGGTAATGTCATTACGGGCAGAGTATGTCATCGGTAAGTCAGCGATGCCCTTTTATTTATTCCATATGTAGAAAAGTAGCAGTTATAATCATCAAATCTAAAGGGTATCATTATTAAAGCAACAAAATCCATCTGCATCTGTTACATTTTTGGTAACTGTGTATATGGACTGAGGAATTCCTCCAGTTGTAACACTGGTGGTGCCTTAATGTCACCCCCGCAATCATTTTGCATCAAACAGTTTACTGCAAAGCTATTCAGGTGTTCATATAACACACATTTACACTTATTATAAAGTTCAGAGCAATGCTTTAGCATTGAACTCCAGCGCTGAAGCCATACTGTGCTGGAAGACAAACTAATCCCTTAGATATGTTTTTGGCTTCCCCAGGGGCCACCACAGAGCCATAACATGAAGAAGCCCACTTCACTCTGCTAAATATTTCTAAACTTTCTCTTAACTTTAGGGGTTTCACACTCTGTCAGTGCTGCTTTCTAAGCATGACTAAAATTAGACCTCTTATGCTGGACGGAAAAACATGAACAGGGATAATACTGTGTCGAAGCGAGCCTTCCCATGTTGGTTTAACCACGAATGTCAATAAACGTATGCACATGTTAAGCTCGAGTATGCCACTAGGAATTTTCTGGAAGAATGCCACCAGACTGTGGGGGCTATCAATAGCGTGCTTGGCATACTTTTGTGCTATCGGGCCATGGTTTTGGTATAATGTCTGGACCTAACCCCGTCCAGCGGGACTGTTTTAAAGAGCTGGGGAAACATGAGCAAAGCAGGGTGTTATCGTTATCGTACAGTAGCCCAACCAGTGCTGTTGATGAGGGGTAGAAACCTGGAGGGGAAAGCACCCCACAGTGGAATGCAGTACAGGTGTTAGTCTGTGTTCAGAGACATTTAATGCCATTTTAACGAGGGCTTCATTCAGTGTGCTGAGGAGCTCCAGCCCTTCTAAAGAATGGCTCTTTTCTTTGCCTGTTATCTTTTTGTGTGTGTGTGCGTGCGTGTGTGTCAGTGTGTGTTAGAAGCTCAGTTTCGCTTCTGGGCTGCTGTCCCTTTCAGTCTCGCATTGTTGAGCCAAGGTTGCCCTTAAGAGGCAAGTAATGCACGGACGTCCTGGCAATTCTAAACCGGTGGTGGTGGATGTGCGTTTGTATAATGAGAGAAAGAATGCAGGTTAAAAGCATTTAATCCTGTGAACATTTTGCAGTCTGCACGCCTCACTTGAATGAAATGATCTGAAAAATGATGACGAATAAACTTTAATGTAGGAACTAAAGACTCGCCTTTGCAGATGGCACTGATGCCGGTCCAGGTGCCATTGTCCCGGCAAACGCGCGTGGCCGAACCGACAAGATGGTAGCCCCCGGAGCAAGTGAAATGGACCTCATGTCCAACAAAATACTTTGAGCCGAACTTGGTTCCGTGATCTGGGGCCTCCAGGGAGGGGCAGGTGGTGGAAGCTGTAGGAGGGAGGCAGACAGCATAGTCACATGTGGAGTAAGCCTCCCGACATCCTCTGGCATTCTCTGCCTGAGGACATACACGTGACACTGGGCACGGGAGGGATGCTTCCTTTACAGTCGGATAGCAAAGGAACAGCCATTCCTGTGAGTCAGAATTGGCAGCCAAATGCTATGCTATGGTGCACATGCTCTAAAGTTTGACGCTTGTATAATACATGATGAAATTGTTCAAACGGATTATATTTTGGCCGTTTATGTCTCCTCCTACTTGGAAGATTGTGAGATTTTTTTTTTTTTTCTTTCAACCGCAAGTCAAACCACTATATTTCAGATACTGTATTATAGGTATTGTATTGCCAAACGTCCATGGTGTCCAGCTCCAATTGTAGTATAATGGCAGCCAATTTTATCTCACTGTGCCATATTTTTATCCAGTTTGTGTCGGATGGCAGGCAACACAGGAAAACAGTGTGCAGTATGTATTCATGAGTAAGTGGAAATAATACACCAATAAATAAATCCCAACCATTTGGGTTTTCGTTATTTATATCTAATTACTATTATTATTGTTATTATGGCAGATGATGCAATGATATTATTTTCATTTTGTTCAACCTTTATTGCTACGAATGAGAGAGACTTGGTCTTCCCACGGACTCTCCACAGAGTGGACTGGTTCATTACTAACAAATTGGCCCCAGTCTCTGCTGCCAAACAACACAGTTCCTCAAACCGCCCCCCCCCCCCCCCCCCCTTTTCACCCCCCCCCCCCCCCCCCCCCCCCCCCGTCAAGTAACCAGCACTGTAACTAAGATTGCTTCGCGCTGTGGAATGAATCTGTATTCCCATAATGCAAGAAGCCATATCTGGCTGTTACTGGTTGGTGACTACTTGATGGATTGAATGTTCCCAAAATGGCGTAGATTTCGATACTTTGGAATCTTGTGTCGCCTTCAACTTAACGATCCAGTTTGTCACTCACCAGCTGACTGGTCTGCCTGGGGTAATTTGGAGACAGAGTTCTGCAGCGTCGCCAACTTCGACTTCATGATCCTGAGACCCTCGGTAAATCGCATCTCCTGGCCTTTCAGGAACTTCTCCATTTGACGGAGCACTCCAACCACCTGGTGCTTATCCATGCATGTCTGTGAACAGAGCATCAGCAGCGTGAAGAGCTGTTGAGTAGTCTTGGGAACATTTTTTCAAATGCAATGACTTCCTCACAGGAAAACTAGCGCAGAAATAGAGATTACCTCAGTTTTTTGACTGATCGTAAAATATAGCACATGAGCGGTCAATAAACATTAATGTGCAGCTGTGGAGCATGATGTAATTGAAACTGGGTCCATCTTATTAGCACAAAATTGGCTGTTATGGTTACAGAGATTTTTATTGATGTTAAAATGCATTATGTAATCCTGACAAGCCATACTAGTGACATGTTTTTGTTGTGCTTGCATCATACGGTCACCATCATTTCTTCTCTACTTTGCCTCCACTTTGGCCTCCACTCTTTTTTCCATGGGACCTCACAGTACTCACGTTTGAGAGATTCTCTTCTTCTCCTCTCTCTCACCCCTTTCCACTTACCAACACAGCTCCAGTTGTAGATACAGCTGGACAAAAGCTGCCTGACAGATGTCAGTGGGACTTAAGTCAAAAATACTGTTCCCGTGTATATTTTGCGTGGCGGTAGGAAGGCATATGCTCAACGGATAATCCTCAACGGGGCAGACTCAAAACAGCACGGGTGCCACTGGCGGTAGCTTGAGGGAGAAAGCTCGTCCGGCCATTACAAAGTTCCTCTGAGAAAGAGCCTCTAATCCTTTCAGCTGGGTTTATTAATCACATGCTCATTGGAACAATTTCTCTGTGAAGCATACCTTAAATTCCTGTACTGGCATTTCTTCTTCTTCTTTTTTTTTCTTTTTTTAATAACTAATTTCAGCACATTGCAATTCATATTGTGCACATAGTTTGGATCTCTGCTGGAGTCATCTGTTGCTTTTACCTGCCCCAGGCAAAGGGGAAATGCCACCAGCTGACAAGAAATGAGAAGATTCACATCCAGATGTAACTTGCCTATTTTTGGAAATGCCAAACTTATTAAGTAATGAGGAGTCGGGAGACAACCAACTTTGCAAATGCAAAAAGGAACATTTTGCAGGCATTCTGCTTAACACAATGACAACAGATGGAAAAGCGTTTCCAGCTTTTTTTGCTTTGGGCAGTGATCACTAATAAATTCTATTTCCAGAGTTTGGTCAGATCTGAAGATGTGATTTTGTCGCAGTCTTTATGTTGCCAAGTTGCTTGTACATATATTCAAATTAAATTATACTTGTCTTACCTGGGCGCCACCATGACAACTCTGAATAGCTGTCAAACACAGCAAAAGCAGACACCTGTGTTGTAATGACGGAGACATTACTTAAAGTCCGGTATTGTTGATGTTCTTTGAGATTTTCAAGGCTTCTCTGTCTTATGTAGTTCCGATAGAATCCAAAAGAAGAGTGAGATGTAAGTCTGTCCGTTTTACAGAAGCTGAGTCGCTCATCAGGTGTGTGTGTGTGTGAGATGCGCTCCTGTGTGTGCAGTAGCTCTGTTGGAAAGTTCAGCCTCTGACTCCTGTGCTCCACCACTGCAGCAACAATCCCTCCCACCGAGATGAAGCCCAACACACCACAGTGTCTCTCTCTCTCTCTCTCTCTCTCTCTCTCTCTCTCTCTCTCTCTCTCTCTCTCTCTCTCTCTCTCTCTCTCTCTCTCTCTCTCTCTCTCTGTGTCGTTTCCGTATAGTACACGGTTACAATATATATTCAATTTTACATTGTATAATTCACTTTAACTATGTATACCTGATTGTAACTCTTTATAGTTCTGTTACATTCGATAGTTCAATGTTACACTGTATATTTCACTGACACTGTATTCTGTTATGTTACACACTTTACATGTAAAGGCTACAGTGTTCGGTATATTATAACTTGGGACATCCATTTGGGACACTTCTGTCTAGTGACCAACACCCCACACAGTGGTGGAGCTGCAGCTCATTCACACCAGAACTGTAGTTAAAAGAGATGACACACTGACACCTGGTGGACAGATAAAACGCATCAGGCATTTTTCCTATAATAACCTGTGTTTGTGTATCTGCACCCACAGACGGAGAACACGTGGGACAAGCAACCTGTTGAAAATCCTCTTTCCGACATGGCTGTGAGGGATGCGGGGCCCAGCCTCCACCTATCAGGTCACACCTGAACTGAGCAGTGACCTAGACAGACCTAGACCAGACTTTCTCCGTTTCTTCCTATTCTGCAGCAGCATGGTGGTGTACATGTTCCTACTCATCTCCAGTTGTCTGAACGTGATCCATTGTTTGAGTAAGTTGGGTCCGGAGGACAAAATAATAAATGTGTGTTTCCAGAGAACTAAAACACTGATTAGATGTGAATGGCAGAGAAGAGCATTCTGATAATCAGACTGAAGAGCTATGTATTTTGTCAGTCGCTATTATTATTAGTTATTCATTGATTTTGGAATGATGCAGAAAATGGGGCCTCGCAGCTAATAGGGAAGTACTGTGGCTGACGGCTTCCTGTTTGGTGCCATGTCTGGTTGGCAGCTTTGCTGATTAATGCATCACATTGGTCAGAGGTGAACTGAAATGACCTCTGTCCTTTGCCATCGTCATGTTCACATGCCCCAGCCCTGTGAGACAAGAGAACCCACCAACCGTAAGCGGATCAGATGTGTCTTTTCAATTGTAAACCAAACATGAAGTACTGTTGGTTTAAATTTCAGAATTCCTGTGATTTTACACATGAAACCATGTAATGTTTTCTAAGGCCCCAGAGAAGCTTTCTAACGTCTGAGAAAACAACCCTGAAATGTCATCAGAATCTTCCTGGTTAGGTCATGAGACCTACATTTGTCATTGGGAGGCCAGTTTTACAAAACAGGGAACACGTAAACGTTTCTCAGGCAGTGAGACGCTGATTTGTATTGCGAAGACTACAGGATCCACTGTTTTTGAAGCTTATCTATAACTACTAAAGCTTGGGACCAACTATGCTTCATCAGTTTGACTGCTCCATTTTGAAGACCTGACCCTGCTAAACCCTGATTGCCATGAGAGAAAAGTGAGTGGATGCAAAGCCTCTAAATGCTGCAGGTTCACTTGGTTGTAATGACAGTTAATATATCATGCTGTAGTTAAATCATGGATATGCGTATATTTAATAATAACAACGAAATGTGATATTATATCGTTATTTCACAATATTGTTAGTTCAGCAAATCAATGTTATAGGCCAGCAGTCTGTTTTCTGCACATTCACCTGCAGTTAGCTGTGCGCGCCGATGAACTGCACCCGTGTTGAAGGACTTTTTAGATGAACTCCCCGTAAGAGTGGTGGGAAGCACCATCACAGGGTTAAAGGTGCGGTGGCGTGCGTCACGCGCGCAGCCGTGCGCGGTGCCGCTGCTGGGCTGGGGAAGGAGGGAGAGAGAGGGCGGAGGCTGCTGCTGCTGCTGCTGCTCCTCTCCTCTCCCAGCCCTGAGCCGCACACATTGGCTGCTTCCTGCCCGCTGCTGCCGCCTCTCACGCAGCAGCACCACCATCCTCTCATCGACAACCATGCTCCCCGTTAGCGCTGTCCTCTCCCTCCTGCCTCTCTCTCCTCCCTCCTCCTGACACCGCGATCTTCGCCACCGACTCCTGTTTTTGTCTCTTTCCTTTTAGCCGCGGATCAACTTTCTCCGCGCTCCCGCTCTGCAGCCGCCCCTGCTGCCGGTCATGGGGGCCCTGGTGCAGGACAAGTCCCTGCCTCTGCCCACCCTGAGCCCGGCCGTGCCTCCCTACGTCACCCTGGGCCTGACGGTGGTGTACACCGCCTTCTACTCGCTGCTCTTCATCTTCGTGTACTTGCAGCTGTGGCTGGTGCTGCGCTACCGACACAAGCGGCTCAGCTATCAGACGGTGTTCCTGTTCCTGTGCCTGCTGTGGTCGGCCCTGCGCACCGTGCTCTTCTCCTTCTACTTCCACAACTTCGTCACGGCCAACACTCTGGGCCCTTTCCCCTTCTGGCTGCTCTACTGCTTCCCCGTGTGCCTGCAGTTCTTCACACTCAGCCTCATGAACCTCTACTTTGCCCAGGTGAGCTGACAGACTAGTGATGTCCTAAACTTTGTGTGCAAGAGGAGACGGTTTGGTTTGCAGTGCATCATAGTGAATGTGAAGTGCATCATTCATTCACCTGTGATGTTTGACCTTCACTGTGCAGTGCGATGCAAAGTCCCCATCATCTGCTAGTCTCATAGCAGTTAAACCGTGGTCCGTGTCAGAGTGTATGTATATATACTAATAAACAGTATATGCCTTAAAGTGTGTGTCTGGAGCAGACCTTTACACAGACACTGCCCTACTGTGACTATTGGACTATGACATCAACATGTGTTTACAGTGCATGCCAAAATCAATCTGCATAATACAGATAGGAGACTTAGTAAGTGAAATTATAGCCTTTAAACAAAGGACACTTGCGTTGCGTCTTATTGTGGAGCATATTCAAGTGGCAGTCCCACATAAAGAAGCATACAACTAGCACTGGGCATCTTACCTTTTCCATGGCAAAAGAATATGCATGTGATTTATGATTACTTGTTTGACTGATCTTTGTATATATTGTTGTTGGTTTGATTGATTGATTGAGGGTTCTGTTAAATTTGGAGACATGTACCTCATGAGTTCAAGTTCCTGGAACCAAAGCTGATGACTGTAAAAATGTAGAGAATTAAATATATTTGTATTTTTACCTTTTATTTGTTAATTATATATAATATCGTTTATAATAAATTAGGATTCAACTACGATGATGTAAGTTGTATTCTAATATTACCGTCATCAGATAGCATGAACATGGGCTGTTGAGTCGTCCTTTCCTGTTGTTATCAGTGTGAGAGACTCAGATCAGCTACACATTTTGATGCAGTGAGTTCATCTCAATAAAAAAACAAATATTGGATAATTGCTTTTCTGGCCTCTTATTTTTGGTTAAATCCTCTTGTGCCGATTTGAGTCACAGTTGATCGGAAAGTGTAACATGTGGCTGTGTCAAGTGTTACGTATGCAAATTTCAAAACGCTACTGTTTTCTACTGAGAGGTTCCTGTTATGAGAATTTCTTGTTTTCTCGGAGAGCAAGAAAACAGAAGTGAAAATGAGCTTCCAGAATAGCATGACGAATTTGCATGATTTTTTTTTCCACAGGTTATTTTCAAGGCAAAGTCAAAGTATTCACCAGAGCTTTTAAGATACAGGTAAGACCAGTTACTATTTAATTTTTGATCATTCAGTATATTTACTCAATTCTTTTGATAAAGCTATGTTAGATACTTCTTTGTAAAATGATTATAAAATTGTTACAATTTCCATGTTAAATAATATTTGCACTGTTTTTGACGACTGACCCACAGGCTGCCATTGTACCTGGTCTTCCTGTTCATCAGCCTGGTGTTTTTAGTTGTGAATATAGTGTGTGCTCTGCTGGTGAGGATGTCCTCCACAGAAGCCCACACCATTGTGCTCGTGAGGGTCGCAATCAACGACACACTTTTCGTCCTGTGTGCTGTCTCGCTCTCCCTGTGTCTTTACAAAATCGCTAAAATGTCCCTGGCCAACATTTACCTGGAATCCAAGGTGAGGACTGCTCCAATGGCCAATGAGGGGAAACATTAAAAAAATTGCATTACAAATTTCAATGGAAGTAGTATGTTAAAAGTAATGGCTTTGTTAAAATATGTAATGAGCTGCATGTAGCAGCCTTGTGTGAAGAGGCACTTCTCCCTATAATTTAGGCTTTGTGCATAGTGATTGTTCCCTAGCAACGGTGCAATGCTGTGGATGACTTGGTGCTCGTGGGGCATTCACAAGCTTAAAGTGCAGTGTAGTTGGGTCCCTTTTTGCATGTCCTACTATGTGTGACCAGCAAAGTGTCGGGTACAGTGTTTTACCTTTCATGTAGTTTTTATAATTTCTACAATATTTCAATCATACCTATTTCTTAAACATGAATGTGTGGTTAATGTGTTTGTTTGTCTAATTAACTGTACAGGGGACATCGGTGTGCCAGGTGACGGTTATTGGAGCCATCGTCATCCTCCTGTACTCGTCCAGGGCCTGCTACAACCTGGTCGTCCTTGGACTCTCGAACAAGAGTATAAGCTCCTTTGACTACGACTGGTACAATGTTTCAGACCAGGTGAACCAGCAAATAATCACCATAAGGCCATAAAGGAATATTTGTTCATTTAATTTGAAATATACCTATTTTCTTTCATACATAAGTTTCTAAATATGAAAGTACTGCAAATGTCTAGCTTTCATATTTCCTAAATTAGTTTGATTCATGTGAGAAGGTCTGGAGCAATGGTTGACCAACTGATGTACCCACCTACAATTTTTGCTTACATTTCAGGCAGATGTAACTCTTAGTGTTACTTTAGTCATGCTGCACCTTTGTAAACAGGACCAAATGTATACGAGTTGTGTTTCATTGTTTTAGTCAATAGAAAAAAATGTGCTTAGTTAATGGATATTTGTCTTGTGATTATTTCCACAAGAAAAGTGAGCCTTGCATGTCTGGGTAAAATATGGCACTGTACAGTAAGGTGTTATTTTTTCTTTCAGGCGGATTTACATTTGACTCTGGGTGACGCTGGCTACATCGTCTTTGGAGTGATCTTGTTTGTATGGGAGCTGCTCCCCACGTCCCTCCTGGTCTTCTTCTTCAGAGTTCGGCATCCCAACCTAGACAGGGTGAGACAGCAATACTGCTAAGCCAGCGGTTCCCAACATTTGGGGGAGCAAGGGGGGGAGGGGGTTCACTTAATCATCCCAGGAGTCACAAAATAAATCTCAGGGGTCAAGAGATGACCCCATAGAAAAGCAGAAAAAACATACTAGAATCAGCTTGACAAAAGTTGACTGTTTTATTATTTCAACAATCAGTCTCGAAAAAGTCACAGACCTATTCAATGCTGAGTAAGGAGGTTTTGCTTTATTTTATGGGAAGCAGATTGGGAACCGCTGCTCTAAGCTGTATAGAAGTGATGTCAAAGTAGTTACCATTATTTGTCTCTTTGATATCTTATATTTCTCGCTGTGTTTGTGTCTGGCTTTTCCTGCAGAGCGGCTCTGGGCTTCCCGGCCATGTCTTTTCCTCCAGGGCTTATTTCTTCGATAATCCACGGCGTTACGACAGCGACGACGACCTGGCGTGGAGTGTCATGCCTCAGAACATTCAAGCCAGGTAAATAAGCACCCCCATGTGTTGCTCTATTTATACTGCAATTTGTCCAGAGCATTTTTGGTGAACAGGCAGAGAGGTCAAATGGCATAGTTTAAGGTATGTTTTCTCTTCTTTCATGGTTGGTCAGTCTGGCTGCAGACAGTTATGAGTGGGGGAGCCAAAGCAGTGGCATCGGCGCCTACATTGGAGGGGAGGACATTTACCACCTCCCTCCTCCTCCAGAGGAGCTCAGTCATTACTGACTGGAGTTCACAGTGACTCCTGCTGACCTTTGTCTTTTGTATATTTTTGCACAGTCTCTCTTTTTGACCGAGGCACATGGGGCTCAACATTACCCTCAACTTTGTTCCTTCACTTTTCTATTTTGTCAAGAGAAGGAGAACCAACAAGGAATAGCCTTTTCTCTTTGCCTTTTTACGAGGGTCCACTTACGAGATATTCATTTTGCACACTCCTTGTACAAAATATGGTTTAACTTTGACTGCTCTTAAACATTTAACATTGTATAGTTTATATTGAATACCGCTTAATATATTTCCTGACCTTTGTAACATGTACTGTATTACAATTCTTTTGTGTATGAACATGTATTTTTTCCATGCAGATTGTTTATATAGATGAGATACTCAATTAGTTCATATATAAAACATTTCAATGAAAATTTGACTGTATGTCATAAATACTTAAATGAAACATTGACGGGAGCACGTAATAGGAGAAACTGCAAACCTAAACAATGAATTACAGTGGAGGACAGCTGAGGTGATGATTTGGAATTATTCTAAACTAATTCATACATTGTGTACCATGGGAATTGGGGATAATTATTTAAATGTTTGCTTTCCAGCAGGTAATAACTATTTTAAATGTATATTTATTAATAGTTGCAGTGAAGTTTAGTAAATGGTCAAATCGCTTTAGTTCTGTTTTTGGTAATAATGATGACAGTCTGTGTGTTGACCATTGCAGTCAGTACTGGTTGAGGGTAATTATTTGTACGTGTTAATCATTACATTTTTATCAAATGGAATTGAGACCAGAAAGTAGGGTTCCTGCAGAGGGCAGCATGGAGCTTCGCAAACAGGAGAACAGGCTAGGCAACTGTGAACCTACAAGTTAGACAAACCAGATATGAGCTTGTTTGGAGTTGAAATATTTCATTTAACACTCCTAAATGGATCAGGGGGAGAGGAACATATGACAAAGTGCATCTAATGTGATTAAAAATGAACTCGCAGTACGACAAAAGCTGTTCTGTCAGTAAGAGGGTGTTTTTAATTCAGATCATTCCTCGTATTATTGCAAACTCAAGCATATTTTGCCATACAGTATCTTACAACAACTGATTCCATGTGAAAAGCATAGCACATTAAGCATATGCAGAACACTGTACCTTTAAGGAATTAACTGCAACAAAACTTATATGCAAAAGATGTAGATTCTCTCTCTGAGCTTAATTTCCGGTCTGAAGTGATGCACTGATAATGTCAGCTATAAGACAAGCAAACACACCGGAGAGGTGCAAAGACAAAAGATCCCTTTCAGTACAATGTCATGACATTCAATGTCTACTGGGTCGCCCAAGTTTACTGAAAATGAACATTGTGCGTGTGTTTTGTCTCCGTGAGCATGGATCTTCCACCCACTCGCGCAGAAGTCTGCGGCATTGTCTTGTAAAACCCACACATGCTCTCTTCAGGCCCCTTTCTCAGGACAGAGCACTTAATGGCTGTTGGCGGGGAATGCAGGGCTCCCACTCACTAGCTGGGATCTGACGGTTTGTCGAGTTCAACCTTTACTCCTTTTTCACCTGCCCCTGCACACAATGGGAGCACAGAGGCATCAGATAGGGTGTAAAAGGCCATGGAAGAGCTGAAACAACAGAAACAGGATGGTGTGGTGCGTTGATCAAATCCTACCCGTTAAGTACTTTTCCTTTGCTCTGGCCCGCTCATCCGCATCAAAATACCACACCGTGATGGCATACCTGTGGGGACAGAAGTGGGGCAATGAGTCGCCACAAAACGGAGCGGGTCATTACAGCGCTCTCGGCGGCAAGACGTGGAGGCTGACCTGGTGGAGAAGGCGGGCTGGACTTCGTGGGGGTTCCGTCTGTCTGACCAGAAGAGCAGCAGACGGTCAAATTTGGGCTCTATGTCGGCAAACTGTGCCTTTCCCTCTGGAAAGATTCGAAGGAGGCCACCATGTTCCTGGAAGAGCAGAACAAGAGGGAACGAACCCATTATGTATACAAATCAGGACAAAGCAATGGCAGGAAGGTAAGGACAGACGGGAGGAAGCAAACGCCAAGTGAAGCCTCCACAGCCACCGTGTCTCTGGACGGGACTCCAATCCGCTTGGTCCACATTAAACACTCAGGGTGAGGAAAGGAAATACCCAGAAACCTGCACAGGTTACTCATGAAAGCCCAGTGTGCGAGACTTGTTCAATCATCAACGTAGGACGACAACTTTAAAAGAAAAGGGTTGTCCAAACTCTAAGGGCCAGGGGGAAAGCTCAGGATAGGAAGCAGCAGTGGGGGACGGCCTTCCTGTGGAGGGATAGGAAGAATAACCCACAGGAAAACTGCTCTGGCTGGATAAAGGACCTGGAGAGTGGAAAAGCAGATTGCTGCAAGCGTGCCACTTTAGCTTTCACACAGCTGATATGATAGGCTCCACTCTTCACACGCAAACTTGCAGCGCAAAAAAGGCTCACACCCTTTGTCGGAGAAGTAATGCTATTCCCATTTATACTATGAATGAGGGGGAATGCCAGTGGTGTGACAAAACTAAATAAAGCACAATGGGGACAAAGAAGACACAGACATTTTTTTCCCCCCTGCAACACGTAAGCAGCTCAAGTACCACTGCTGTTAACAATTGTCTAACCCACATATACTGTACGACCATTGCAACCGTGCTGAATGGATTGGAGTGGGCACATGTTGCCTCTTGACTGCAGGACTTGACCTTTTGACCTACAACTGAACTGCCTGAACTGGAATGTTGATGAAAGTCAACACTTTCTTTACAACCTGTAAAGCCATTGTATACTTTTATAAACCCCAGTATCCAGGCAACCAAATTCTACAACGACATAAACGACATAAAATCTGATGCCGAACAAACAGCCAGCCACGGACCACACAGTAATTCTTCCAATGTCCAATTGGTTTAGAGGACCCGGCTCATTTGATTAATTGAAGCCTGTGTGTGCACATTAGAAAAAGAAAACATCAAATATCTGTGTTCAAATGGGATTATAGATGGGGAGGGTAGACAGCAGGTAATCTGTACTGAAAGGAACCTGCCATGGAGACGATAACTAGGCTGATTTGTCATGCTTTTTCCAAAAAGTTAAAACAGGAAGATAAAGCACAAATGCATAGTCCTCTATTTAATCTGATGTTATTTAAAAAAAATCACTGTTGATTCATCGCTTCTGACAAAAAACAGGCTATTTGGAAAAAAGGAACATGCATCATTCAGAAATGAACATCATTTCCTCTTTACATCAATCACGTACCTTAGCATTCCAGTCTTTATTAAGGTAATATATGCATGTGACACAGCGTCCATCGCCATTAGGGTTATCCACATGGCGCACGTATCCTGTCCCATTTCCAGGATAACACGCCACCATTGCCTGAAGACAGGAAGATGAAAGAGTGTGATTAGTAAAAACAGCTATGTTGTGGCAAAAGCACAAACGTATGCATCCTATGTGTAGATCTCATCTGTGTCATTGAACAACAGAAAGTCAATGTTGCACTAAAACGTAATGAAGTGAGGAAAAACTAACTTTTGCTGGCTTGTGACGTAGATACAGCCGACTTGGCACGGCCACATCGCATTGTCCTTACCTCACCTGCAACAAGACTGACAAACGTTGGCTGCTTACAATCCAGCTGCTTCATTATAAACTTTAAACCAGCGAGAAAATAAACCGGAGATATCGAGCCGCACGTCAACTTCCCTTTGCCTTTTCCTGCTCTATTAAAACTCACATGATCTGCTTGGGTGTTGGCAGTGAACCCCTATGAGCTCTTGTAAACTTCTTGGTGTAAACAGTGTGCAAACGCGTTGAAGCAACACAGAATGTCCCTCGGTAATAAGACACACACACACACGCACAAGTGGTGACTCGCACAGTGCCGGGAGGGCTGTGACAGAAGCACTTCTTCAGAGGTGAGACTTGCATGAAAAAGAAATGTTGAGAGTGTCTCCATCTTGCATTGCCTGCAACATCAGTCTCCTTAAAGTATAAAAGATATCGGAGCACAAGCAGTGGAATTTAGAACTGGCGCTTGTGCGACATCATGCACCTACGTGTGCTTTCCTACTTGAAAGAGGAGCTGAGGTGAGTGGCGAACGTGCGCAAACAGAGGGCAGATTGAGCCCTCATGGACTGTGTCTAAGCAGTGATATGACAAAAGGCAAGTTCCCCCACATTCTTTCATGCACTTGGATCAACATAAACCATAGCAACATTATTTTGAAGAAAAATCTGTGCAATCTAAACTCTTCCAGTCGGCCATGTACCAAGTGGATTTACACCACTTTCAATGTATGAAGAGTGGAAAGTGATCTTGTACGCAGATAAATTATAGGAATGCTATATTTAATAGATTTTGATTTCAGGGTGAACAGATCCTGCGTTGCTTGCGTCATTCCACATCATGCTCATGTCTTTTGAGTGTCACAGAAATGCACAGTATCGGGGCTTTCTAAGCTTAAAATCAACAGAACTCTGACATGAAGATAAGGGACGTGTGAAGTCTTTGCTTTTGCTGAATGAACTGACAAAGTCCTTTATTGATAAACAAAAAAAACTAAAAGAATCATACATGGATCTTGGAAGAAGCGGCTTCTGGGAATCAATGGCGGGTGAGGGGTGTGCAAATTGACAAAGGACTTCCTGTTAGTAAGGTGCAGTACAGTAAGCTTTTGTGTGTGCGTGCGTGCGTGCGTGGGTGCGCATGTGTGTTAAAAGAGAGGGAGAGAGAAAGAAGGAGAGGGGTATAGATAGAGAAAGCAGCAGGGTGGGGCTGGAGCAGAAGAGAGGACTGAACTGCTGTAAACTTTGACTCCTGGCCTCCCTCCAGAGGGAGCAGTATTTTAATGGTTGTGCTACGTGCGGAGCGTGAGGGAGGCTGGCTGGCTGATCCTCGGTTATATCGTTCCCCCCCCTCCCCCCCTCCCACCCACGACTGCTCAGCTCATGCTGCAATGCTGGAGATGGGTAAACAGTCACTGTTCGGAAAAGTGATTCAGATGTGTGCCGGAGGGGGGGGGGGGGGGGGGGGAGGGGGGGGGGGGGCGGGGGGGGAGATCAGCTTGTCTGCAAATTCTAACCTTGATGTTAGGTTTAACACTTTTGATCGGGTCACAAGTACCCCAACGAGCCCGAGTACAGCAGAGACGCAATAGTCAAATAAGCAGCGCCGTCTTCTATGATAATACGGCATGTGGCAGCGATAGAGACAACACCAGTATGAGCGCTTAGTTTTGCAGTATACCCTATATATACGGACACAGACGTCTCTACACTGCGGTATGATCATTTTCCTCCCGTCCCATCTTCACCTCTGAACTGTATCCCCATGTGAGCTCCCTTCATACTCAGCCACTCTTTTTGTAGCCCTCATTAGGAGTATGACCTCCCTCGCCATGCCGCCAGTTTACATTCCACAGGCACGCTGTCAGAGGCCACCGGGTATTTACAGATGGAGAGTGAATGAAAGAGATGGAGGAGGTACCAGGGGAGCTTGCAGAGGCCTTCAGTAAGGTCAGAATAAAGGAAAACAAAGCGTCACAGAAACACATTGGCCACGCATGAAAACAATTGACATTATAATTATCACAACACACACAGACGCACGCACGCACTCACGCACTCACGCACACACGCACACACGCACACACACACACACACACACCAACAGCAAGTAAGGTTAGAACGTCTGAACTTTTGGAGTGGACTTACGCAAAAGCGCTGTGTTCGCCCCAGGCCGACTTAACAGTCTCCTGATCACTTGGAGCGAAACGCGGATCATTGTGATGTTATCAGCTCACGCACTGATGTGAGCCACGACGTGGGGTGGAGTAAAAAGGAAAAGCTGCGAGGGGTCTGCTCACTTCACAGAAGAGACGCTTATCCAAACACCAGCACAAACAGTTGCGATGGAGACCTTGTAGCACAGGGGAGTGTGGGAACCGAGACCGTTTGGGCCCCCAGCCCAGGATAGCTCAGTGTTTTATCTGTCAAGACAGTGGTGGTGCCTCCAGAGGAAGTCCCCGTTTAAAGTAATGACCCAACGCTGCTCTTTTCTTCTTTACCGCACTCTGTGAACAATAGGGGGACGTATACGAGAGCTGCGCTACACCTTCGACCCTTCAAAATGTTACGGCAAATAAGCAGGAACAGTTTCTAGTGTGGTCACACAAACATTGTGTAACGTCGTCGCCCTTGCAAATTTCAGCACACTCCACTGACGTCTCCCATTGACAAACGCAAGATAAACACACAGACGAAACCCTGAGTTGCTATTAAAAAAATGCATCTGGAATAAACTCGATGCTGCGTTATACTCTCGTTACAAGCCCGCTGCCTCTTAAGTGATAGAATTACGTACAATAACCTGGTCATAGACAAAGCCGTCCTGCCATCCGACGTTGATTGACCCATAGAAAAGCAGGGCTGAGCAGAGATCGACAGTGCAGTGTTGGTTTTTGTGCAGTTTCTTCTTAGTCTGAATGAATGGCTCCATCGGTGCCTGTGCGAGAGCCAAGTGAGCTCATTCTGTAATTAGATCAGTCACTGATACTTTCTCAGTGCCAGCAGATTGAGCATGGCACAAAATCTGAGGAGATAAATCGACAATATAATCGGGGGCATTTTGAATCAAAGTTGTCACAGAAATTGGGATTGGGCTGCGCTGAACAAACCTGACACAGTGTCGTGTCTCTTATAATTTTAGTTTGGCACAGGTGCTGCTGTTAAATGTGAAAGTCTCATACCAGAATGAAGTCATTTCATATCCGTTTCAAATACCAAGTCTCTGCAGATACAAGTTACACGTTATCTCCTTGCATCTTCATGATTTCTTTGCCATGTGGTGTGTCGCAGGCAAATGTTTCCCTCTCCTACATGTCTGTGTTGTCTTTATGGCGATTTCCTGCCTGAATCCACGTGGTGTGAAAAAACAATCGCAAAGCCTTTTATTTGTTTTAAATAGTGTCACAACATCTTGACACACAACGTCCAGCCTTCATTCAACTCCATGCAGTACGTCACAAGTACGCGACCATGGATGTGGGGTGAGATTGCGTTCTGACTAACTCCGCAATTATTACATTTATTGTTTACTGTATCATGGTAAAACAGTAAGCAGGAAAAATGCGGTGTATGTAAGGTGCATGTTGGTACTGTAGGCAGAAGGAACGCCGTGCTCGTGCAACCTGTAGCATAATGCACAGCCTGCTCCTCCATTCAGAGGACCACCACCACATGACTTCCTCTAGCCTACTTACTGTATAGAGCTTTAAGATTTAGGTCAATGGTCAGCCTACTTATGGAACCGCACATATGCAGTTGCTGTGTAAGATAACAAATGATGCGACAATTAACACAAAATTCCACAGTATGACAACTATGAAAACCAGACAGGCACCACAACGCTGGTGGGCAAGGGGATTGATTCAGTCCAGATTTATCCCCTTAACCGCTTCCTAGAATGTGTCACTGGAAACGGGAGGCATGGCTCGAGTTGAATGACAGGACAATAAAGTTGTACACTGGTGAGACAATAGGGATTTTACAAAACCGGGGAGGAAGGCCATTGCTGGCAATGTTACAAATCAGCGCAGGACTGTTTTATGGCAGGAAAGGTTTTACAGTAGGCACTAAACATGTACTGGTACTTTCCAAAACCGAGCAAAACGTTGCATTCGCAAGTAACAATCCAATAGCAGTGAATTAAATATGAAATAAAAAAAAACGTTTAACAGCTACTAGCCCTTCATGGGTGTGATGACTGCAGCAACAGTTTAGACAAATATAACGTTTAGGCAGAGTAGAAGCAGTATAAAGAAACTTCTGTTGCAATTGGCACAACAGAAATCTTGCATACGCACAGCAGCAGTTGCAATGCGGACATGGCTTAGTAGGCCACAGTGTTAACATGCTGGACATACTAATATTCAGAGGGGAAGAGTGATTCCGTCACAATCGAGTTGCTGCCACAAACACCTTTCTCTGTTCCCTGTTAATGCTCTAATGGCATCAGAGAGCGTTCAACGTGCTGTAGCTGCAGAGAAACAAACACGTCCCGCTGCCTGCGACTTCTCACAATGTTATCAAGTGAGGGGGGGGGGGGGAAACAATGACATTAAATAACAATTTGGGCAAAATCTTCTTCCTCTATCTTTCCCTGTTCCAATTGTGCTTGCATTGTGTCGTATCCCTTTGAGCCAGTGATACTGGCGGACTTCCACTTGTGCAAGTCATGCTGATTTTTGCTGGTCACAGTCCAGCAAAAGTGTGTTTGCCAAGGCAACTAGGGCAGTGGGTGAGGAAGTCAAGTTCTCGGCGGCATTTGACTCAGTGGCCAGCTGCAAGGATCAACAGCACAACCTGAAATAGTGGGCTTCCCACAAAACAGTTCATGGCTACTAAGAACCAGCCGGGGGGGGGGGGGGGGGGGGCAGAAACCAAAGATATGCACCATCACAGAAAACATGAAGAAAGCAAAGGCCTCACGCCTCAATCCAGTGTGTGTTATTTCACTGCTAAACCCTTTTAAATGTCAAGCAGTGTAATAGAGGAACATGATAAGGTACAGAGACAAATATAAAACATTGTCTGACTACTTAGTGTGCAAGAGTATCAATTATATGCAACTAGTTCAGTCAGTGTTTAACTCTCTGTACCGACCATGTCTGAGGGTCAAAACCAATCTCGATACCCACAAAACCACACATCACATAACTATTATCTTTGCACGTGTTGTTTTCACAGAAGCTTATTTAATTGTGCCTGTAGTCCTCTAAAACTGAAAAAATAAATAAATGTGGTAAGCAGTACCTTTAGATAAAGATATTTAACATATTATGAATTGGATCGTTTATACCAAGAGTCCCATCATAAATCTTATCTATATGAAGCTTATAATATTTGGTTAATGTTCACACTATTGTAGTGAAATGTTGATTATTTCTACGGTAATTTTGGAGGCTTCCACACCGAGAGCCTACGAATGACCATAAAGCTGATTTAAAACTTCTCTAAAATACATATTTACACTTTATGCTTAAGAGGGGTATGATTTCTTGCCTGTCGGTTATATTAGACTGCCACTGGTTGCTAATAATACACTGGTTTGCATTCTAAAAAGGCCACTGGAAAGGCAATTGAGCCCAAGTTCTATTCACTGAAAGAGTTGACTAAATTTGTTTAATGAAACGGTCTACTTCAGAGTATTATCCCCCAGGAGAAGAGCTCTGTTCCTGGGTCAGTCTCGTGTCACAAGGTCATATTGACCATATCTGGTTAAAAGTAAAGTCGTAGCTCGCACGCAACCAGACAGCTGAGCTGGAGCAAGGTTGCTATGACTCTGGGCTGACATTAGCACTTTCAATGCCACATGGCAGACACAAAAAAGAAACTATTAGATAAAATGACTAGCAGGTTGACAGGACCATTTTTTTAATGCATTCATTGTTTGGCAGCAGTCTTAAGACATGCCTCGCTGAAAAGATTGTTTGCTCTTCTCCACGTTGCTAGCCCCAAAGAAGTCAGCTATTCCTCGCAATACAAGAATACTATGTGTGGCTTATTATGTGTCTGTTTTAGCTACAGCAAGGTCAGGGTCGCTGCCTTCAAAGACGTCCTGCTATTTTTTTTTTATATTGATGATAATGCAAATATGCTGGGTAATATTCACATTCTTTACAAGGCCAAAATCAACGAGCTAGTGATTCTCAGTTCTCTCTTTTGTGAGTTTATGATTTTTATATGGTTGTTTTGGCTGCATGACTTTGTGCTGTGTAGAACACCTATACACTTTATGTATATGTTCGAAGTGTGCAGGGGTATTGGGGTGTTACATTCCCCAATGTCACATATGAATTGTTAAATGCATGGACTCTATAAGAGTTATTCCAAAAACATGAGTAAAATCACCCCGAGTGTTGGTGAAGAATCGCAACGCCCTGCAGGCCAGTGTCAACGGTACTCTGGGAAGCCCCGCCCACCGAGATCCATTTCCTCCTATCAAACAACTACGGTAAGTTTCTTAAAAAATGTTTTAACTTGTTATTCGGCATGTAAACAGGAGTGCCACTGTGGAATAACCTTATGCTAACTTTTACTGCACACTGCAGTCGCTTATGTGTCTTGAAATAATAACAAATCACCCCCATTACATGTGCCCACATACAATTAAGTTTAACAAACTAACTTTGAACTAGTCAATGTTTGTTATAGTAAGTTGGGAATATTGTGTAACGCAAGGTTATTAGATTCTAATAGAAAATACTTTTCTGCACGTGTGTGGAGTTGGCTTAGCAAGCTGGCTGTTGGTCTATTGATAATAAGCATAAGCAATTCAAGCTAACAGCTGTTAGTGGCACTGCAATCCTAAGTTAACAATAGAATCTGATGAGCTACTACATAACGTTGGGTCTCAAGATGGTCTCAAAGTAGGTTTCAATACTGCCTAATTATTCGTTAGTTAGTGACGTTAGCATTAAGTAGTCTAGCTCATGTAAGTTTTAGAACACTCATTGGGTCTCAGTGACATTAAAAGCAACCAAGGTCACCGAGCTCACAGTCTCCAAAAATAGTTTTATGAATATAGCAGGGAATAATAACCAGCTCCGACGTAGATTGACACTGTCCGAGTGTGCGTGGGGAGCTCCATACACATGCATACAGACTGGCGTGTTTGCAGCTCATGTACACACACACACACACGCACAACTTGGGACACAGAATGGGAAATTGATGTGAAACTGATGCCAAAGCACAGTGGCAGTTATTATTGAGGGTTGGTTTACTCATAATAGAATCTGATCTTACATTTCCTAAGATTTCATGGATTTATTTTTCTCCTGATTTTTCAGATTTCTCGTTCAATGTGTCCCTGCTCTCGTGATGGTAAGTAATATCTTAGATTTGTTGTACAGATACCATTATGTTGTTTAAAGCAAAAATGAATAGTTAACAGAAATATGTCACGATCAGTGAACCAAGTCTGGATACATTTCTGTATTCCGGTAAGCCATCAGTTAATGAGATGCACCACATTGTTCTTTCTTCATTAAAGTTCGGCTTTGAAATGTTAGCACATTCACTGACTCACTGTTTAGCTTCATCAACCCAGTCCCCCCCCTCCCCCCTGAAGTTAGAGCCTGTGTTGTGATGTGCCGATTGTGCACACTCCTGTTTGTAAACATCAAAAATCATGACACTGTGTGCAGCTCGGATGACGGCACACTGAGCATGTAATGTGTTGAGGGAATAATCCACTTTTCTGACTCGGTGGGCATTAGCCACGCTTTAACCCGGAGTTACAGAGGACTTACGCGCCTCTTACCCCTAAAGTCGGGCCTAATTAGCGAACACATTCGCAGATATTGGGAGTAATGGTGCTTTCGTGACACAGGGCATAGGTCTGATCAGCTCACTCGAGACTACTGATGAACACATCTGCATATCGTTAGCTTTAGATGTATCCCAGTGGAGCTCGATTACTGCTGTCTTTACTTCAATAACCAAGCAGCGTTGCAGGTGTCAGAGCAGGCCAGCAGGAACCTGGCTCCTGGGGGACAAACAAAGCCAACCACTCACTCACAGGCGTGACAAATAGCACCGATTGCACGCCGCTGCTGCTGCGTGTTTCTACCTGCTGCAATACTTACTTTTGTCCTTCCGTTTATCGTGTAGTTTCCCAGTTTGCCGTTACAATGTCTGACCAGGTCGTCCATGCGACTCATTAGAAAGCGGATCTTCTCGCAGCCGGCTTCCCTCCCCTCTATCCACGTGATTTTGTCCCCCCGGATGTCTTTAGTGGAGTCGCTTTTTTGACTGACCAGCTGTCCGTCTGTGAACCTGCCTGTGTTGTGCAGGGCCTTGACATCGTCCAAAATGCCGAGGCCAGTCTCTGCTCCTAAAAAGTTGTCTACCACACAAATGCCGTGTTTGTTCATGCACGGGACGATGTACTCCACGGCCAGCTTCTGAGGGGATGCGCTGGTCTGTCCGTTAGGTGTGGCGGTGTTGTTGGAGCAATCCTCCCCGGGTTTGTCACCCACCACCGGAGTTTCCAGCGGGGCTTCTGTGGAGGCGGTGCCCGACGCAGCGTCCTCCCGCTCGGGACTTGTCTTTTCTGGGGGTTTCTCCGAAGCCTTGTCGTCCCCCGAAGGCGGCACCGGCTCGGGCTTCTGACTGGGAGGGTGCGCCTTGTCCGCTTCCTTACAAATGAGCTTGTGCTTCTTCCAGTGCTGTTTCTGGTGCTCCTTGCTGCAGTAGAAGGAGCTCCGGCACCGTCCACACTTCAGCAGGTTCTCCATTTTCCCACAAAGTTCACAATACTGTCGGTCTCGCTCCAAGTCGCTCTGCTGCTTCTCCATGTTTGCGGCTAGAAGAGGTGCGCTGCGCCTTTAAGTCCGATCCTTCACACGCGCCCTGCTAACCGACAACTTTGGAAACGATCCACTGCCTCTGCCACGCTACGCCGAGCGAAACGGAAGAGTTGGACTTAAAACCTCGCCATTTTAACTCGAGCTGGCCCTCCTCACATCTTGTATCAGAGAAATAAAGTGGCAGCGTGTCCCCGGGGCCAAACATTCCGAGCTGGGTGGAGGAGTTGTGGGTGCATTTGTGCTGGTTAGCAGTCAGAGTGAGGGCTGTGCATGGCGCCGCTTCGTGTGCGCTCAGCCTATCTGAGACCCAGCCCACTGTGACGTACCACCACAAGCACCGCCCTTCCCACGCTGCATTCATGGAATGTGGGACAGACGGTGGTCGCGCATCAACTCTAAGCACGTGGGAGTTGTGAGAACCAGTGTCACATCAGGGCAACAGGGAGAGTGAAAGCGCTCAGGGCCACAATACCGTTTTCATTATAAATGTGTGCCTTTTGAGTCATGCAAATGGTATTATTGCATTTTTATTTTGGCTAAAGAAACACAAACATTTGTGGTTGATTGAAATGCTATCATGGAGTTGCATTATCATTTTCAAGTTTCATTCTCATTGGAATTAAGTACCCTAAATGCTTTCATACCCAGGCATAGAGCCACTGTGATTATGCTGTATAAATGTGATCTCTGATTTATTGGAATTGGAAGAAGTGTGTGTGCTTAACTTTAGCCCTTCCATTATATGTTTATTCATACTGTTATAGATTCTTATTCGTTGCATTGAAACCCCAGCTAACACTAGAATGTAGGAGCTTGAAGGGAGCACCCGAAGGCATCATCGGTCAACGTCAAAGTCAGTGTTTTTGTCCTCATTCCTGTCTAGCATTTGTTAAATTCCTTTCACACAACAAAAGAAAATGTTGTATAAACATTATGATTATATCATTATAGACCCATCTGTTCCGTTTGATGAATGTTACGATTGCAGTTGAGAGGTACTAAAATCGATTATCGGAATGTATATTCCAACACGTTAAGATTGTTTTTTTTTACGGAGCATAAACTTCTGTATTTATATGCATCGCAAGGGCCTGTCATCGTACCAACGGGTGAGATGGTTTCTGAAAATCAGGGAGTGTGCTGTGCACAGGCAAAGCGCGAGCTCAAGTTGGCACCAGTCGTGTGGCACGTACACAGTCTGCAGGAGTCCCTGGAGGAGGGGTTACTGGAGAGAAGCGACTAATCTGATCAAGAAAGGTTAGATGAAACATACTTTAATAGCAACAAATAACATGGTTGCTCAATCTGGGTTTTTAGAGGAAATAGAACATGTTGTGGCTACAAAGGTGTCCCTTGTCATTTCATCCTGAATAAGTTAAACTCGCAGGGATATACAGTATATTTCAATAGTGGAGGGAGCAGTAGCCACTTACATTTATTTTCCATTATTGACCAGTGCATTTTACATAATGAGCAGGGGACATATGGGATTATTTTAGATGGTCTATCTATCATTGTGCTTCTGTGTAAACTTTGCAAATTGAAAATGTCTTCTCGCAGCATGGCAAAGGTACTGACTGCAAACACTACCAACAGCACAGACCCTACACATATTGTATATATTCAACACAGAGCCTAAAAAGCAGTTCACCCCGAATAAAACACATTAATTGTTGAATTAACAACTAAGACTCAAGAATCTTTTGAGTAACCCTGATTAAACTCACTGGAGACATCTTGTGCATCTCATGAGCCACACATATCATTTTTTTCACATCTAATGCAGGGGATACAAATGATGTAGAAATAATCAAATGCTACAGACACTGTCATGATGACTTTAGAGTGTGATCGGTTTAACATAGTCTTTAAACAGAATTGAATTTGCTTTATTGACTTTATTTAGCTTTCTCAAGATGAGACCTACACGTTGCTGCTTGTGGATTTAATGTAAACACAAAGGACCCACATATGACTGCTTTTGCCAATTATGATATTATAACATTTAAATACACAATGGCATAACGATGTGACTTGAGTGTGGGGAGATATTTAAAACCAACACTAGGTCTCCCAGGATGCACAGCGCTGGATACGCACGTAAACAACGCCGTGCTGAATGAGATTCTCATGTATGCATGTTAACAGCACCCACACGTTTCCTCTGGAACTTTAAGGACGTTTCGATTTCCACAGTTTGTACGGTATTCCCGGGACGGTTATTTACTAGATCATACGGAGCTGGTTGGTTTCCTGAGTTGAATAATCTCAGTAGCCGTCTGGCAGACGGCTAAGCAGATCATTGTCGTGTTCTGTACTGTTAGCTGCACCGACGCCTGTTAAAATATAAACACGAAAAGGTTGCAGCTATTTCACAAGTAAAAATCACATCGCTGACGACATGAATAAGCGAGACGGTAAGTCCCTTTTCTGAGTCTCTTCAACAATATACAATGCGTCCATGATTGTCTTTTGCTGTGTTTAGCATTAAGGATAACTCGCTAGCTTAGCCAAGAGCTGATCGGCTAACAGCTTGCACGTTAAAACTAGCATACAGAAAGCTAGCGGTGCCCTGTGTCCTATTACAGCTGCTTGCCAAATTCGCACAGTAACTCCAGTTTATGAATGTGTTAACTGTGAAATCGTCTAAAGCCCAAGGTTATGTTCTTTCACAGTTTGATGGTTGATCGGATATATGGTGCTTTTATCCCTAAAAAAAGAATAACAATTCCCCATAATTGTGTCAGCAATGTGTTTAATGTCGACATGACCTTTTCTGCCCCTTGTCAGTCGAGGGATGTCCAAGGAAAAACCCTGATGCAGCGCAGGACCGTGATAGTGCCAACTCATCATCACCTGTCGTTGCTGCATTCCAAGGTAAATGGATCCTCATCATTGTGAAGACATTGTTTTCATCTGTATTCCATTAGCATCATGAACATAGTTATACTCCTCCTAAACTTTCATTCTGTTTTTTTTTCAGTTTTCCAGCATGAGCTGGACACCAAACATGATAAATATGAGCGTCTTGTTAAGATCTCCCGGGACATCACCATTGAAAGTAAAAGGAGCATTTTTCTCTTGCATAGAGTAACCAGGTACGTACCATTGTAGAACATATACTGATGGTCCAAATGCATTACACAAAGCAAGGTTTTAAAATAATGTGTAACTTGTACATATTGCATTACCGACTTTTATGCTGTGGGTTTTTGTGTTCTAGTGTCCCAGATGCAGAGGACATTCTGACGGAAGCAGATGTAAAACTGGACGTTGTCAGGCAGAAAATTGGTCAAATTGCAGAAGAGCTTAAGGGGGAGGACATCTATCAGTTTCACAGAGCCTTTACTGCAGGTGAGTTTCACGCAACATTTATAATACAAGGTTGAAATGTTGTGGGTCTGTATAATAGTTCATGCAAACACGTGTTTGTTGTTTTGTCCAATACAAAGCAAACAAAGGCTAAAACCTTGTTCTTTTTGCCTCATGAATAGAGAGGACTTAAAGGACTATATGAAAAATCTAAACTTTTGTTAGATTGCCCGATGAGCAAACTGGATTTCCTTGGCATTTCATTTAGTGCTTATATCAAGAAATAAGTCATATAGTGTATGTAACAATTACAAATCATCTTGTATAAAACATATGTAATTAAACTGATTACAGTAGGTTTGCATTGACAATTTAAACTGACACCCTGGTAAAATAATTCAGTATATTTCAGGCACAAGTGACTAGTTATTTGAGTACAAGAAAGGATACGTTAAATAAGTTAAACAGTAAGTTTCACAGAAACTTTCAGGAAGGTTTTTTTTGCTATGTAGCCATTGGCCTTAATCTCCATTTTCGCCTATTAGATGTGTTGTTCAGTCACTGATAGTGTGCGTGTCCTTGATTCAGGCCTGGTTATGATAGACACACCCTCTGATAAAGTTGTTTTGCCACTAGCATCAAAATCAGTTTTTGTTAGCGTAGCCAAACTGTCTGCACAAAGTTTGCAGGAAAACATCACTGGGAGTGAGGCTTAGCTGTTATCTAGCAGCTGGGGAAGTCATTTTTTGATTGTGGTCACTCAAGAATCACTGTTGCATCCTCTGCGACGTGACCAGTGGCAGTTCCCACCAATTAGACCTTTCGTTTTTTTCCTCCATTTTTATCATCTTTATTAAATTGAGACTGGGCTAACTGCACAGTTTGTGCAGATAATCTTGGCTGGACCAGGAGTCTCCAGGCTCTGGTAATGGGTCAGCTTTTTATATATAAGGACCATTAAATACAGTATGGGCTTAATCTGATACTAATTTCCACTGATAACAGGGCTGTGCTACACTCTGATAGGCTCTTATTCTTGACCCAGCTATATCGGCCATAAGAAAGTGCAAACACAATTGTATCATTGGCGCTTTTTGCAGTGTTCATCTGAAACTGAGTTGCACCTCTGGGCAAACAATAAGCTCTGTCAATCTTGGGATCACCTGTGGAAATGTGTTAATTTGATTAAAACACCCTTCCCAACATGTGAAAGCCTGCTTTATCAATGTGCAAACCCACATCCAACTTAAAACTTTTCCAACAACTGTACCAGTAAAACCTTTGTATTTGGCCGCTATTTTCCCTGAGTCATTATTTAGACATTTTTTTTTCTGGGTCTCTGTGACCAAAGGTAAGGCCACTTCATAGTAAATCACACAAACAGCTCCGGGCAGTAAAGTCAGGAACTCCGCCTGCTTGCTTCAAAGCCTGTGCAACCTTTCATTTCGTATCCTGTTCACCTTAGATTGTATTGTATTCTATCTAAGCCAATGTCACAGCTGTTTAGCCGCAGGCATTGTTTTGATGTTTGTCGCAGTTTTATTGTTGATAAAAGTCATGTAATAGAATATTAATATTCCAAATAAAGGTTGGGTCCCCGGCATTAAATATGAAGCATGTAAAATTAATGTATTTGCACTACATGACGGACATGGTCCCTCTAAATTATCAGTGCATCACATTTCCCACGCTCCATGGTAATAATAATTTCTCAATTTTTAAATCATCTTTACTAAGAGGAAACACGCTTTATTTATTTAGGTGAGTCCAAATCTTTGCTCATCTTGCCAGTAGCCTGACAGCACTATCACCATTTCCATCATCGTCAAATGGTCAACATAGATTCAGTGTCTTTGGCCCATGTAAATGCTGGTGCGATTGGACTGGAAGGAGGAGCAGTGAAAGTTAAACAGGGTGAAGTGGAGATGAAGCAGATCCTCCCCGTGGCTCCCTGCAGCACACTGTGGTTAGCCCCAGAGAGATAGGAGTCCCTTTGAAGTTCCATTGCCGCTCTAAAAGTAACCTTCAGATACAAAGTCTTCCGTCCTGTGAGTATTTGATTGTTGTTGACACAGGGCCAGAAAACAAATGTGGGGTCATCTCAGCCTTCCACAAAAAATAGCCACTGTTGTTCCTTCAAAAGGCCTCGACAGGAAAGAGGTTTTTATATGAATCATCATCTACGTCTATGATCTACACTGTGCAGACGCATATAGTTTTTACACACAATCTTAATGCTATGGTCATTGGATACATACTTATTTTTTTGTAAAATTAAATGTAAATGGGGAAAATGACTGCAACCACCATCTGGTTTAGACTCAACTGCCAGTGTCGTTTGCGATGATCTGTACTGATGTCATTTAATGCATTAGGGATCCAGGAGTATGTGGAGGCCGTCTCTTTCCTGCACTACATCCGTCATCGTAGCCTCATCAGCCTGGAAGAGATCAATGCCAGACTAGTTTTCATGAGTACAGAGACGGTAGGTCCTAATGTAAAAGAAGACATTGTATTAAGCTGTGTGTGCTTAGTTTGTTAGTTCAGTGTACATATTTTTGGTTTCTTTCCCTGAGTTTGCTTCATACCACTGTCGAGCCTGTATGTATATTCTTAGCTGAGCATGAATCCTGGCTTTGTAATATCTGTATGTATTTATTTAGTACACAGTGATGAGAATGGGGTTGATCTATTGCTAAGTAAGAAAGCACCTTGTGTATTCTATAAATTGTCAAACTATTTTAGTTGTATAATCAATTTATTTTATATTTTCTGTAAAAGCAGTGGTGTTGGAGCACAAAGGCAACATTGGCCGGTGCCGTAGACCGCAGTTCTAACCATTATGTTTCATTATGTCATTTTGTCCATTTATCTGCCTGTGATTTTCAAAGATGATGGGCGCCTGTTGATGCAGACAAAATTGCGCGAGTCTCAATATTTTCCAGTAAAAGCATCTTCATGCTTGATCAAAATGGGACTTAGCTTGTTTTGGGTCTCAGGTATTCTTCTTTGAAGCCCTGCTGCACAATGTAACAGTCTCATCTTGTATACATTCTTGCTGCCATCATTCGTGTCTATGAACCCAGCAGGGATAATTTTTCTGTACGTTCTGTCCTAGAACGTTGAAAAGAATGACCTCAGAGAGTGTTCCTTATTCATGGACTTCTATTGGGCATTCTCTCTACATTATGTTTTCGTCCCAGGGCACAGCTGAAGCAGTACCGCAGGGATCTCAGGTCCTGACCTTCCATGTGACACCCTCAGACTACCTGCTTGGCGTGGCAGACCTCACAGGAGAGCTAATGCGCATGTGCATCAGCAGCGTGGGCAACGGTGACATAGACACACCCTTCCAGCTGAGCCAGTTCCTGCGGCAGATCCACGACGGTTTCTCCTACATCGGAAACACAGGCCCATACGAGGTGTCCAAGAAGCTGCACACGCTGCGACAGAGCTTGGGTAAAGTGGAGGATGCATGCTACACCTTGCATGTCCGCGGCTCAGAAATCCCCAAACACATGTTGGCCGACGTGTTCTCCATTAGGACCACACTCATTGACACTGAGGAAGGAGTGATCTAATCCGCCCTTGCTTCCATATCATTGTTTAAGTTCTATGTCAGTGTTTCTCAACAGGGATGGCGCCATGGATGGTTCTGGAAGATCATCGGGGGTGGGGGGTGCTGGAACCAATATTGTTAGAAGGGCGGGGCGTGTTTGTTTAAAGCAAATTTACACTAAAGATTAAATGTTAAATTGAACCATAATTCGCATAATTCCGCATCCGGTTAGTATTCACTAATCACAGTATATAATTTCCATTGCAATGACTTTTACGTTCCTCGCTTACCTTTCTATAGTTCAACTTAAAGCAACATGTTTGCGTTGTCTCTGTTCGCTTTGCTCCAGTCTTATTATTTGTACTTATAACAAGTAAAAACAATAAGACATACAACTTAGTTATTTTACTGGGATTATACAGATGTTTGTAGCTTTTGTGAGATGCCTGTTAATTTCAATTTTGCTAACACAATAAAAGCAGTGTTACACTAGACAATTAATGGACTGTTGTTATGAGTGACTGAAAGTTATGTGCCAAATATGCCATAATCCCCCCCATTTAATCTGCATTTATAAATTGTTTTTTCTTCTCACTCTCTCTGATGTCCTCTCTCTATTAAGCACATCATCTGCAGTAGAGGTTGGTAGAGTATGTGCTCTCACTACATATTGTATGTAGGGGGAACATGTAACCTTTGTACATTGTATGTTCCTATCCTCTGGCAGGCTTCCTGGCACATACAAAAACATTCTACATTCAAAAGCTGAAGTTGCAAACATTGTAATGTAAGGTTTGGACTTTGCTGGTTGAGGAATGTGTGTGTGTGTGTGTGCGTGTGCGTGTGTGTGTGTGTGTGTGTGTGTTAATATTACAGTTATTGGATTTTTAGGGCTGAGAGAATCAGTCTAATGGGCATTGTCCATGTGATCTGTAAACTGGAGTTTGGGTAGATAACGTTTTCCTTATTACTTTAAGAGTCGGATCATTCAAAGCACAACAGGTGTATTTTAAGTGGTTTTGTTACACTTATTATGCTGCAGCAGCTGCATCATTGTATGTATCATTTATATGGATTCCATCGATGGACTGACATGAAGGATTTTAATGTTATCTTATTGTGCCACCTGGTGGCTAATACTCATACTGCAGTGGACAGGCAGCAAAAACTCGTTATTTACTTTTCGTGTAGGTTTTTTAACACATTTTTTCATTCAAATGACAGGTAAATGCCAATGTAATAGTTACACATGGGTGTGGTTATTTTATGTTTGAATACTATTTTGTAAATGCTGGATTAAAGTAAAGTAACAACATTGAAATCTAAATTTACACTCAAGAAGGCGTGAACATGGTTGCCCAGCAACAGGGTTCGCAGGTGAAATCCCTTGCTTTCTACAGGAAGTTGACAGTGTTGTTAGCAGCTGTATGTGGCTAGGCAAGCAAGGGGCGAATAAAGTGAGTTACAATCAAACTCAAACAACAAAGTCTTTTGACATTACTACACGCCTACATGGTGTCAGAATGGCGAAAGACAGCGTTTTTTACGAGAACGCTGCGAAGAAGAACTGTCTCACATTTAAGAAGGAATGGCGAGTCTGCTGCATGGCTAAACTCTTGGTTACAATCAACACTACGAACTCTGGGGGGTTTGAGGTTGACCAGCTACGCAGTCAACACAAAACTGAAACGACACTTTGCAACCCACGGTGTTCCACATCAATGTATGACTGACAATGCCAGAATATTCACCAGCAAGGGATTTAAAGAGTTTGGACACACTCTGGGACTTGGACAGATGCACAGACTGCCTTGACAAACATCAGAAGAGAGAAGAGAAGAGACAGAAGAAGAGATCTGCCAGTGTTTTTAAGAAGTTCAAGTGAGCCAAATATCAGATTAACAGCGTTGTTGACGGACAAACTATTGTAGTTAGGACATACAATCTGAAATACATTAAATCTATGAGGTGTTTGACACCTGGTGAAAACAGAGTACACAGATGTGTGTACCGCCAGTATAGCTTGACCCCCAATATATAGTGACGAAAATGAGACATAAAAGAAAAACATATTTATAAATCATAGGTAGCTTACATGTTAAGCAGCCTCATATAGGGAGGCCCTGAAAATAATCCCATGCCCTGGTATCTTACATAGACTTATCATTGTTTACCCCCTGTTTCCTTGTTAAATTACAAGCATGTCCTCACATATCGGGTTACTGACTAGGCAAATCTATCACATGCATCATAGGATGGAAATTGAATGGAAAAAATAAAGCATTTAGACAAATCTTGAATTGAAAGTAATTGATTGTGACACGAGTTGTGTTTTCTTGAGAGAAAGTTATTCTAGTGTGAGTCTCGTGGAAGCCACCAAAGTTGATTATGAAACATTAGGTACATGCGCTGCAGCCCTGAGTTGTTGTCCAGTGACAACAATGCGGTTAGCTGATTTGTTTCCCAAAGGACATTAAGGGCTTCTAATCTTTATTAGGGGGCAGGTGATTTCCATCTGCTGTGCGTGCAAGCCTATGGATTTCACCCCTCCTGCCATGCAGCTCTGTTATCCTCCATAGTGTAGCCTTAGTAAGAGCTGCACTTTTGTTGTGACTGCTGAGCTGAGCTTTTCATCACCGAGGCCTGTCCATCAGTCTGCAGCCCAGCCCGGCTGAATGAATGGGGCATTTGAAGGGAGGATGAAAAGGCTCTGGGGTCTCCTCTCTTGCATTCTCTCACTGCGTAAACTAAAGAGCCCTCTTGTATTTACATAAGGATGTGTTAGAGGGGGTCCAAAATGCAAAAAAAAAAACAGTATGGACTTTTTTTCACATAATTACTTGACCTATATATCGAATGGCCACACTAAACTTAGTCTGATAACACACATTGTCAACAGTGCAGAGATGTTTGTTTTTTTGTGATCAAACATAGTGCGTTGAATGATTCAATTCTTATGGAAATGTTTTGGGTGCATTGTTTTTCTCTTTGTTTTTTTTCCCAACAAGAAAGCTACGGAGTTGATCTACAAAACGCCACCAGCACCACAACTGTTACTTTTCCAGTAGTATTTTTTTTTAGATGCAGTCAAAAAACTAGCCGTCTTTTTCCACCACAGAGCTGGAATCATGTTGAGTCGGGGGCAGGCAGTGCTCCGTTTGAGTCGCCGCCTGCTGTGGCTGTGAGGCGGGCTGAAGGAGTCTGGAGTCAAATTCCTGAACACGTCGGAGGGAGCTGCTCACGTTGCTCCAACTCGACGCACGGCGAGTAACGGATTACTAATCATCTGATCGACGAGCCACCGATTCGTCTCCGATCCCACCTCAGGCATCACACTGAAATATCTGATCGTTTATTATTATCATATATATATGTATATATATTTTACGGTTCTCATCCAAGGATAATGACGCGAGGATCATCTTTTCGCTCGTGTCCGTCTGTTGACGCGCAACAGAAGCCGCTTGTTTACCAAAGAGGAGCGATGTAGGAATCCGACGGCCAAAGTTTGACACGTTTTTCATCAGGAAATGTTTGTTGTGGACTAAGGAGCGTGCGTCAAAGCCGGTTTCATGCGTTGTGCCGAAAATTAAATAAATAACAGTCTGACTTTTCCACAACGGAAATGAGATCAGTCCTGCCTCCACTCCGTCTGAAACATGGTCGATGTGAACGTGTAGCACCGGGATCTGACATCTTGGACTCGGACCCAGCACTAAGTTGATGGGAAGATGTTTGCTGGACTGGTGGGCCTGGAGTGTCACAAGAACTCTCTGCTTCACCACCGCGACGTCACGGAAGGTAAATAATGGTCTGTTTCAAACCGTTTCCACCAAACAAACAAAAAATCCCGAGATGGTATGCATTATGAAGGCAGTGTTACACGTCTGTAGTTTATCGGGAGCTGTGCATTAGTTTGAATGAATGAAAACGTACAATAATTACAGGAAAGGATAGCTGTTTGGTCAGATATGACAATAAGCAGATGTGTAACTACTTACAAAAGCATCAGTGGAGGCTGTGGATAGTAAGTAGTTCTCCAAAAAAAAAAGGTCCAGCTAGTCAACACGCTTTTGTGAACCGTGATTCTTTATGTCACCGTTCACAAGGTTCACTGCCACTCAGGTCACAAAGGTCAAAGGCTTCAGTCTGTCTCGCCAATGAGTGAAGCTAGGTGATGAACTGCCTTAAGTGACTTAATTCCTGCAGGGTTGCATGCACGTGTACATACAGTATGTCCTTACGTCAAACATATGTTAGTTTGATGTATTATATGTTTTAGAGCATTTCCTTTAAAAAAAAAAAAAAAGAGAAACTGTCAAAAGTTTCTTTAAGTGTTCAGCAGTGAAATCAATTAAATACATTTATTTAAAATGACTTGAATACTTCCGTTGGTTAGGTAGATAGATAGATAGATAATTTCACTTTGTAATACTCTCTAACGCTCATTGTCTTTCACTTCCCTATTTCTAACATTCCGCTCAGTCGCAAGTGGAGAGGTGCTTCTCTGGAGGCTGCTGACATGCAGATGTGTGTGTGTGTGTGTGTGTCTCGAGGAGCCGAGGTTGTTCCTCAAACATTTGAGTTTTTATGATATCCCCTGCATTCCTTTCCTCTTTGGCTGAAGTACATTCAGCGACCAATGGGATGCGGTGTTGAACCTAAGGGCTCGGAAGTGGGGGCTCTTGAATCTCCAAAAGTAAATAATCTTGCCCTCCCTGGCTGAGATTTCCTCACTCTCCGGGCCATGGGATTTTCACAGTAGCAACATGTGTGGAAGTTTTCAGGGGGATCGTGTGGTCCTTAGTGTTCAAACGCTTTCGTTTGTTTTCTGTTTCTGTCAGAATGCCCGGCAAACTCTTTTAGCACAAAGACTGACAGGAAGTAGCAGATGACATACCTCCTCGGCCATGATCTTCATGCTTCCAACACGCACCCACACACACCCACACACACACACACACACACACACACACACACACACACACACACACACACACACACACACACACACACACACACACACACACACACACACAATGGGCCGTGAGGCATTTCCTTCCCCTTAACTAAGAAGAGCCGTCTTTGTGCAGTCCAAGCCCAGCGAGGATTCAGTGACACTCTCTATAATGGACTCCTCCTTTCAGCTCCTGCTCTCTTACACTCTCTGGAGTTGCCTCTGTGTTATCATGGAGTGTATGCTGACCACACCAGGTGGTGGACGGGGTGCACTTGTAGTCGCAGAGAGTTTTGGGTTTCTTAAATTGGTTATGGAACAGCGACCACGTCTGCAGAGAGGCACTAATGGAGCTGTAACCTGAGCTTTATTTTGGTGATCCCAGTGGGGGGGGGGCTTTTATGGGAGACTCTCCTCTGCACTCTGCACACACATATGCACACAGAATGGGCAAAATGGCAACACAACCCGCGTTGTACTATCCCTCCAAATCCTGGTTTCCCATCAGCCTAACATCCCAACCCACCCTTAAGGGCTGGGTTTTTGTCTCCAGTCACATGGGATGGTTTAGAAGTGACATCATGCGGATGGTCATGGGGCGTGAGCTGTGTGTTGCTTTGTAGTAGTCATGTTTTGTCTGATGACCCGCGCTTCTGTCTTGACATGAAGCGCCAGTCAAATTACACAAAGGATTACTATGCATTTGATAGTGGTGCATGTGTAGACTGTAAGGATACAATCTAACAAGGCTTTACAATGGCATTAATCACACTTCTCCCACTGTTTTTCGCTACAGACGTGTTAGTGTGTCTCTCTGTGTCCTTTTAGTGTTTGTGAGTGGGAAGAAAAAAAAATGGGCGAGCCAGTGGACCAGGGAGCAGGACAGCTGTACACAAAGAGGCTGTTGATCCCCCACATTTCAGCCCGTCTCCTTCTCTGAATCCCACACTTTCTATGTATTAATGGTGTGGAGCTGCGGCAGGTGTCCGGCTCTGATCACAAACCCGTCCTTATCAGCCTGCTTCACCCTCAGGCCTACTGCTATGTACGCTGATCACTTCCCACTGCTTGGTTTGTCCACGTCTCTCGACAGGGTTTATGTAATTCAACTAACAGTGTTCAAGTGAGTTTCTGCCAAGCAGATGATAAATGCAAATTTGACTCTTCCACCATGTTGGCACTGATCTTATTAGAAAATAAACTTCACCATGCATTTGTTTTACAAGATCTGCATGTGCAACTTTCCCTTACTAACATGTCAAAAAGGCCCTTTCCTGTATTTAAAGCAGCGATAATCAATCCTTATTTTATCGGTGAATCCAATTACTACTAGTGTAATAATCTGACAGGGTTTGGAACCTATTTCCAAAAAAAAGTGTCCTACAAGGCCTGCTCTACCCCACGCTATGTCTTCAGTAACATGGCTGTTTTCAAACATACACAAATTCAAATATGACTCCTGGGAGTACCGTTGGTTTGGTTCACTCTTCCACTGGGAGGCGTGTCTTCGCTCGCAATGATTGTGTGGCTTTGGTATTTCCAACAGCTGGAGCAGAACCCTGGGAAATGTCACAAAGCTGTCCGATTGTTTTGCATTAATTTACCAATGCGACGCTGGCCTCAAAGGCACAGGGGTGGGACTGGATGCAAACCGTCTTCTTTGGGCTGTGTCACGCTGGGCATTAATGAATCAGGCTTTTTACATTCTTGTTTAATTAGGACATTTACTGTCACATGCCCCTGATGTGCAGTAGGTCAGGACCACACAGCTAATCCTGCCAGGACTATGACTGATGACCGTGTTGTCCAGCTTAATGGTTAATCTCTGCGTTGACAGGTGGCAGAGCATCCGGGGCAGCCGGCATCTCCGGCCGCAAGAGGCTCCACCGAAGGCCGGGGTACATGAGAGGAGAGCAGGCCAGACTACAGAGCACTACTTATGGACAGGAGGAGGAGGAAGAGAGGACCCTTTCTGTAAGGAATGGAACATCCGGGCATCACAATGACCTCACCGGAGTGACCAGCAATCAGAGGAGGAGTCTATCACCTGCTGTCAAAGTTTCCTTAATGATTCAGCAACAGCCTGATGAACTCGCGTGTAGCTCCAGGAGTAGTAGGAGTGTAACGCACACCGTTACCCGGCCTTTTCCACGCGTCGACTGCTGTGCCGCTGACAGTACATCCTGCCGCCAGGGTCCGTCCTCACTGCCGCAGAGTGAACTCAGGTTTTACCCGAGCCTGGTGCTGAAGTCATCGCCGGCGGACTCCTTTAACTCCAGCTTCAGTTTCATCCAACAGTCGCTCAACTCCCACCCTAGGACAGACAGAACCACTGCGACACCAGCCCGGGAACCAGAACCCCTCAATCAGTCCACTAAAGCACCAAGGTCACCTCAGACGAAACCAAACACTGTCCCGCGTGATGTCTCCAGACAGTCCACGGCTGTCCAACCGCTGTCCTCCCCTGCTCCAGGCAAACAGGCGGACAGAGAGGAGCTGCCCTTAGGTGGGAGGTTTTGGCGAGATGGTCCGTGGGGTGGCAGGGAGGCCACCTCCGACCTGCCCCACTGCGACCCTCAACCTCTGGACATGGAGCTCACGTCCTCGCTGTCTGTGGATTCCGACACGGCCTCCGCCTCCTCGGTCACCTCAGGCTACGAAAGTGCCACACCTGCCTCCGACCACGGCTGGGACAACCTGGTGAAGAAGTTTGAGGCGGTGCTGCAAGAATGTCTCCAAAACAACCGCACTCACACCAAGGTGGGTATGGTAGACCTCTGGCATGGGGATAAAATGTTGTAGTCCCAACCACGGTAACTGGGTTCAGGGCCAGGTTCAGAATCAAGAATTGCACTGTTTCTCTTCAGAGAAACATTAGTAGAGGTTTACGGCACTGTATTGGCTCTGTCAAAAGGTAACGATACCCACCAATTGTATTTAAGTTTTATTCATTAGATATTTTATTTTTCCTGATTCACAGTGGGAAAGTACATTTCATTTCATTTTCGTCTCTCTGAGTTTACTTAATCAGGTAAGCAGGTGAAGTCTCTTACATTTCCTGTGACAGACAAAAGTTGACGCTAAAGACAAACATAGAAATGTTTACGTTCCCATAAGAGTTTAAACTGCAGACCAAAGCTGACCCCAGTATCACTTTTCTTTTTGTTTGAAGAGCATCGCCCTTTGGACTATTGGGTAATCTGTTCCCTCTTCTGTCTACTGTGTCCCCCTCTCAGATTGAGTCCATGATGTTGAAGCTGCAGAGACTCCAGCAGAAGGCTATTTTGGATGATGACTATGATGCAGGTGAACTAAGACTTTCAGCGAAGCCAGTGGTTCAATAAGTAGGTCATTTGAGATTTGGCTGACGAGATACTGTAGCCGTGGATACATCGAATGCCTCCTATGTTTTATATGGCTTTCTTTTGATTTGTTTCCACACTTAATTATTTGAATTAACTACCTCACTGAAATGAAGAACATTTCCTGTAAAAAAATGCAGCTCAATCAAATGGGTTTCTCATTAAACCATTTGAGCTTCTTAGGCTTTGTGAACACAGATTCATGTTCTCTCATGTTCGCACTTAGCATTAGATGTTTGAACTTGGATTGAAACGAACCCGGGACTCCTCCAACCAAACTCATTTAATCTGGACACTTTCATTCATCTACGTCCAGGAGAAACCTCATTCATTTCATATCCTGCTTGAGCCACATATTTTTTCTAACTGGCCTAAGAAAATAAATGCCAACATCTGCTGTTGAGCTCCTGTAAACCTAGATCTATTTCGGCGCACTGATTATTTGGGTCACTATGTCTCGTCAGGTTTGTCTTTTGATATAGTGCCTCGCCAACCCCTCTGACATTTGAAACTCTACCGGGGCAGTTATTTCTCTCCCTTTTTAATTGAATTTGCTTTTGGGATGATGGCCGAAAAGCTGTAGTGCAGCTTGTCATGAAATGTTTTTTTTAACAAGAAATAGGCTAAGGCAGTTGATTTAATTGTATTGTGGGGGGGAAAAAATCTTTTAGATGTTTATCATCTTTAGAACGTAACATGGGACCTGCAGAGATGCATCAAATATTGCATGCATGTTTACTAGGTCAAACCAATGAAGTGAATGATCTCATGTCAGATGCTTTTTTTATTTGTGTGTAGTCACGTGATTTTCAGTGAATGCAAACCATATTGATCTTATGACTAGACTCGCTTTCATTATGGTTGCTAGTTTGGCCATTGTTGTTTATGATGCAGCATGTTAACCAGAGTGTTTATGTGTGTGTCTGTAGCTGAACGTTTTGGGAACAAGCTGGAGGAGTTGTGCAGAGAGCGAGGAGGTCTCCAGCTTGGTCTGCCTTCCCGCCATCCAAGCGTGGCTCTCTTCCTTGAGCGGCTCAGACAGGGTGTACACAACGCCATCTTGAGGGCAGATAGCAGCCTGTGCAGGTCAGCCACACAATAGTATTACAGGAGTGCAGCAGCAAGGATTCATAATGCATTATCTCCCAGACTGAAACAAAACAACAAAAAGAAATCTGTATTTAAGTACAATTTTAGGTACTGCCACATGTTCTCCACTACAATTCAGAATACATTTTTCTTCTTTTTACTCTTTAATATACATTTTTTGATTTTTGAAAAGCAGAGGAGTGAAAAAGATAATTGAATCAATACTTTGCAAATTCAGTTTAAGTAAACAAAATGTACACAAGAAATGAATCACGATGTATTATTGCAGATAAGATTTCAATAATCCTCAAAAGCAACTCTGTAGTAGATAAGATAGTAAAAAATACAAAACCAAAGAAGAATTTGGCATATTTGCATAAAAAATAAAGAAAATCGGCAACTATTCAATAATTAAATAATATTATATATGCCATGAACCTCGTGGTGATATTTGGATTTGACATTCTGTGAAACTGGGTTTATAAACCTTTTGAACATTACATTCATTGTAACGTTGGACAGCGTAGTGCTGAAGGGATGTCAAAACAGGAAGGGAATCAGGTGGGGTCCCTGCAGAGGGCATCCTGAGCAAATGTAACCTAAAGCTCACACAGCATTACTGTGTTTAAAAACACACAAACAAAAGTTACAAAACATAATTTAGTGGTGGAAACAAAAATGCCAAAGGTCGTGATTAACAGTGGCCGTCTATTTGTGTTGCTGGTTGGAAGGGAGGGTGCAGAGTCCGATGAGCGGGAGCAGTCTGACTCGCCACAGGGCCCACTGCACAACAGGGATCGTCTGATACGAGAGAAACGGATGGTGGAGGTAAATTCCGCTCACATTATCTCATTGATGCTTGCAATAGGGTAAATGCATTTTCCATCGTCACACATGAAAAATATATTACATTTCTAAAATAGTGAGGGTTTTTTGTGAACAGTGACCTAATCTCATTGTTTATACTTATAATACAGTAATGATATTGCAATTTATAGAATGCGTAAAGATTGTTGGTTGTTGAGGTTATATATATATTTATATAATATCTTGCTAAATGTACAGTTTAGGATTACTCAAGTATTGTTTTTTCATATGCATGATGAGTAAAAATAGAATATTGTAATCTGTGCAGGAGCAGATCACTGAGCTGCAGCAGAAGCTGTCGGAGCTGAAGGACCGCAGTCGCTGTCTGGAGCAGCAGATCCAGCAGGAGGTGCAGCAAGTGGAGGCCGAGGAGCTGGAGGTCTCCGTGCTGAGGACCTGCTCCGTGGCCCAGCTCCATGACATGAGCCGAACCCTGGAGGACCTCGTCACCTCTGAAAACCGCATGCAGATTTCCGTCTCTCCGCCACCTTACATGTTCAGGTCAGCGTCACACACAACTGGAATCATTTACCATTTAACCAGCCTGCACAGTTGTTCTGTGATTGAGGATACACAGGCTCATACGAAAATGAAATGTTAGGGCCTATTTTTTTATGTGGCCAGTGAGAGTCAAACTTTGCATATTTTGCAACTATGTCAGTCTGTACTTCAAATGCAGAATCCAGCCGAGCTGAGAAAAATGTGCTACTATATGTAGCAAATGGAAATGTACAATCCGACCCTGTAGTATGCTGTGAAGACACATATTCACACTTTATTCATTTGCATTTTTGCGACACACACGTGCAGTACGATTTACATGTGACATTTTTTTTTCTATTGGGCACTGCAGCCAAACAACAATTACAACAATTGTTCTGACGCAGCCACCACAGACATTACTTTCACTCACAGGTAATATGATTGGTGACAGATATAGTACATATATTAGCGTATAATTTATGGTGTTAATCAAGTTCTACAGGATCTTTATTGCATACGAAATGGTTCACATGGGACACAAAAAAATGTATGCTCATAGTCTATATCAGGGACTTTTTCACCGTAAAGTTCCTGTTCCTTGGCAGCAGTGTCAAAGAACAAAAATGGACATTATTTGAAAAACTTAATCACGCAAGTGGAGGAGTTAATTCCTGCAGTGGCAATCTTTCACCAGGTGGTGCTGCTACAGAGCCATGAGCCAGTGGAGAGGAAGCCACAATAGAGAGCAATCCATGTCATCTCACATATTTTTCTAATCATTAAATAAGCTCATTTGGCAGAAGATGTGTCGGTTATATTTTGCCAAATCTTTCCCTCCCAGCTCCATCAATTCTCTGGTAAACAAAGCGGCAGTATCCTTTACAGCAGGACTGTCTTGTTTTGTGCCAAGAAAGTATAATTATGTCGTGTTTTAACAGAATTAACATTTCAAGTGACTCCGCAGGAGACCCTATTACATGCAGGATATACAGAATTTTCTCCTTAATTTTTATACATGCACTTTATGATGTTTTGGGGGGGAGCGCATGCAACTATTACATTTTGTTCCTGTGGAGGTTCCATTACTTTACTGTGGATAATTCTGGAAAATAAGACTGTGTAATTTAATTCACTAATTTGTTACAATTAGTGATAAACAATTTGTCTGTACATTTAGAGAGGTAGCATCACGAAAGCACACACCTTTGTTTTTCTTTATTGCTTGCGTTCCCTGATGACCTCAATCCTCCTCCTACCTCAGACCCACTTGAACCTGCTTTGAATGTTAATGCTTTTTTTCTCAGGTGCAAATTATTACTTTGCATCACCTCTGAAGTGAATAGCTTGTGAGGGAGCCCTGTGGAAAGCCTCTCTGTCGTGCCACTCGTTAGAAAGACCTGTAAATTGTACTTATCGCTTTCTCGGTGGCGTGACCTACCATCACTGGCATAATTTGATATCTGACATAATCTCACCCCTACCGGAGCGCATTCGTTCTATCTGCTGATGAAAATTGCCACCTCAGATTGGATATTCAGCTGCACATCTCAGGGTGGCTTGCTCGGGGTCATCATGTTGATGGTGTCACTGTTCCCCTTCCAAATAACACTTTTTTTTTTTCTGTTTCGTATCAAGGTGCATTTTCTTTACCGGACATCCGCGCTTTCTAAAATAGCTGCATTTCCCAAAACAGGGTGTGGTAACACTGATGTTCAGAGACAACATTTTACTCTGACTCACTCTGAACATCCACTTGAATAACACGTAAAGGGCAAGCAGATGTTTTATGATATACGACAACTGGGACTGTCTCAAGGTGACTTTGTTGTGCATAATGGATTTTATGTTCTTTTCCCCCATCTAATAATTGATTTACATCTCTGTCAACAAATAATGTGACCTTAATGGTTTGTCCTGTTAAGCTGCAGCGCTATAACTTTACTAATATGATGTTTACACATGATATCTCATCTAGACAGACAGACTTTCCAGGTTAAAGTGAAATGACATATTTAAGCTGTGACTAAAGGGCAAATCATCTCACAACCTTGGTTTTACATTAGCAGCCTTTAGTGTGTTTTAAATTTTGGAAAAATAATTTTGAAGCCTTTTTTGGAGGCAGATCATGTGTGGGGCTACTGAAGACTGAGGAACACCATGCACTCGTTTCCACCTGTCGTTCAAATGATCTCCATCGTGTTTAGAACAACATTATAATATTATTGTATCATTTAAAGGTCACTATTTCATCCCATGCATTACGGGTTTGCAACTAAGGATGTCTAAGTTGTAACTAAGCTTAAACCATTTCATTGATTTAGTTTAGGTGACTGACAGAAAATGAACAAATCACTTGGGCCCTTGTGGAGTTTTGTAGTGAGATCCAGCTCGTCGTGTATCTGTCCAACTCCTCACTTTACTGTTTACCCAGTCACTCTTTCAGTGTTGTTTTCATCATCAGCAGGCTGCCGTTTACTGTGACTAAGCCCTAAAAACCCCTGTGTTAGCTGACACAGTTAAAGACTTGATAGTGAACAGTGTGGATTTTATTTGCCCAGGGGAGCCAGAGACATGACTCCAAATGATAAATAATGTCACTCTGTATCAGCTGTGTATCTGGAGCAAAGCAAGTGTTTGCAAACAAGTTTGCCATATAAATGTAAAAGGGGATTCATCAGAGCTGTGGCCAAATCTGTATTTACTGCCCCCGAGTGGCAGCAAATCCATTATTGCGTGCACTTTTTTTTTGAGTCTTAGCCTGTCATTATAGGTTATTTTAAAGTTGACGTGCAACAATAGTAATAGTCCTATCTTTCATTCTTGGTTCAAATGGAAATACTTGCTTTATTATCTGTAATTATGTTTTATAATTTCTGATTTTGTTGTTAGTTGTTTAGTCTGTTGGTCAGACACTATAAATGACCATTAGCTCATCAAGCCCTGATGAAATTAGATGCAGCCCTATTTTTACTTCTGTGCACAAAAATGTTTTACAGATGATGTACAATTACCAGTGGAACATTCTGGAGTTGTACTTTAGTACTTGGTAATTGTATTTGTTTATTTCTGTTTGCAGGCTCCAGGAGCAGGAGCAGGCATTGAATCTATCCATCAAGGAAGCCACCGCTAAAGTAAGCCGCTGTTCCTCCGAACCGATTTGATTCGCAACAGTTCAGCCTCCCCTCAGCATGCCACCGAGGATTGAATGTGTATGAGTGCCTAATGAGTTGCGAGTCAAACTAGAAATAGAGTGTGTGGTGTCAGTGTACTGCACGCGCATGCTTAATGTTACGGTTTCGTATTCATGAGCTGATTTCTATGTGACGATGCTGTGAACTCTCCACAGTTGTAGTCAAAAAGTCAGAAACAGCAGGAGATGTTATTTTGAATAAATCCTCTCTAAAATCCCGCAGTGTAAAAAATATTACTTTTGAGTTCTCCCGGATACACGCAGAAAAAATAGACAAGTACAAATATGTAAGGATAGGAGCTTTCTGTGCATGTCTGTGATATTTTCCGGCATGCGTAAGGCTTTTGCACGTTTCAGTGTGTATGTGCTGCGTCTTTGGAGTTCCCGTATCGCTCTCAGTTTCAGTTTCTCAATTGCAGAATATACCCAGTTTGCTTTTTTCTGGCGCTGATCTCCGTAGAGAGATAGAGTCAAAAAAATGTTCTTTAATAACATAAAATGGTGGGCTGATGCTATGGCTGCGCCTCAGAGAAATGTATAGGTTTTATATATGAATATATAGACTTTTCCCAGAGAGACGCTTTTACCAGAATCACAAGTTCGTCCATTGTTAAGTTGAAACGTTTATTTCCAGAATGAGCTATCCACCCGTTGGAAAATTGCACACCTGCTGTGACAAAATGATTGCTGCCGTGAAAGTAACTTTCCCCCTTTTTTTATTGGCTTTTTCAAAGCTGACAAATTGCCAGATGTTTTGAAATTAAATCACTAAACCTCAGAATTTCTACAGTTTGAAAAAGGACTCCGAGAGCAGCTTTGAGTTCATGCAAACGTGCGAAATAAAATCATGCAAGGCTGTGCGAAAGAACTGGTTTCTATATTTCTGTGGGAAGAAAACTCCCCAGAGGCGTTCTGCCTGAGAAACACCAACCCATCTGACAGCCTTTTTGAACAGTTGCACAAAACTGATATTTTCCGACTCCACATACCTTTGACCAGTGACAAGAGTCGCTCAATAGACATAGGCTCATCATAGGGATCGTATATGGCCATAGTTCAAAGTGAATACATTAGAAAGAACAGAGGTTTAAAGGGCAGGGTGAGGGCAGACCGGGGCCAGACAGGCTCTATCTGAAGCCATCAACCCCCTCTGTGAATGCTATAGATCTGAGGTGCTCCATCCCCGTCCGGCCTGTGACATTCAGGGCCTTTTTTTGTTTCCTCTCCCTGACATTCTAATGGCATCCGTTATGGAGATTTCACATTTCCCTCACTGTCCACTTGAAAGGGGACTTCGTCTTTTTTTTTCCCCCTCCAAAGGTCATACACACGGTACCACATTGGCGTTGACGGAAATGAATCTGTAGGTCTCGTTAGAATGAGGGTCGAAAATGAAAGCGGAATTGGGAGTGAGATATGCATCCCGTGAGATCCATGTATCTGCAAAGGTTTTGTTAGTTACCATCCCACTCCCCCCTGCTCCCTTCTCTGCTTCTTTTTCTCCTTCTTTTCCCCAGGTGGTCATGAGTCAGAGGCTGGGAAGCAGCCTGAGGAGGAAAGTCAGTGAGACTGAAACGCAGCTTTTGGCCCTGCATGAAGCCAAGCTGGCGGCCATCTCGGGTACGTCTCCACTCCGCCACACCCCAATACGCCACTGCCCAGCTTTCGTGACTTTTATTTCACCCTCACTCACCCTAAGCCTCTCTTAATAGTGCCATTAACGATCAAGGCGCCCATTAGGAGCCGGGTGTATGTTTAATGTTCTCCTGTGGTGCGCTGGCGCAGGTAACGACTTCGGCAGTGCCAAGGAGCTGAAGGCCGAGATGAAGGCGGTGTACCAGGAGCGGGACCGGCTGGAGGCTCTGGCCAAGAGGCTGCACTGCCTCAGCTCGGGCAGCAGCCAGGAGCTGGCCAGGATGAAGGAGCAGCGGCAACAGCTCAGGCAGGAGCTGGAACAGAGGGAGGCTCTGCATGGTGAGTCGCTGAGCCCCGGCCGCACCAAGATCACATAAACGAAATCACTGTGAGGAAGCGCAGCGAATAATCCTCATTACTGTAATAAAGAAATTCTGAGGTCAACAAATAGTTTCAAATATAGATGTATAAAACTAGTTGTTGACCTCAGAATATCTTCACGCTCTGTTTTCTCAAGCGCCCACTGAGACAAGAAAACATTTGTTGTATTTTTAAAAGGTGCCTCGGGTTGCCTCCGCACACCTTTTAGATATCAATTCAAATTTGAATCCTGGGAGCTCTTTGAAACACGAGGTCTGTCTTGATGTTGCTCCACGCCGGGTGAGGAGGGGTGGGGGGCATCAATGGATGGTGACTTTTTTTCCCAAATGAAGAAGAAGAAGCGAGATGCTGTCATTGGGGACTTCGCACCAAATGATTTGCCAGCAGGATTGGCAGCTTTTAAGCGGAGTAGGAGGAGGGGAAATGAGCTTTAGATTGTGTGAAGTAGCAAATAACCTCCAAGCCACTCAGTGCAAACATGGTGTCAGAGCAGCACTCACACACACACATACGCTCCACGCTGTCACAAGGGGGCACCGTTTCATTGTTACAAACAGGGTGAGAAGCATTGGGTTTTTTTTTGTTTTTTTTATCCTATATGGTGATGCTCTTGGTATACTTGTTCATGTCAGTGCACTAATTTGATGCTATTGTTGCAGAAACCAATTATTTTCACTTGCAAAACTGTGTACGTTTATTTTCCATCCACCCATGTGGATGTGCAACTCAGTTATCCCTCTGTATTTTTTTTTTCCGGAGTACAGTCATTGCACATTTTGACCCGCTAAACAACCTGAGACAACATTATTTTCTTCCAAAGACAACCAGCGAAGTTCACATCCCTTGTACTAAATGCGCCGCGTGCCTCACACAGACTATTGCAGCTTTCGAAGGCCCCGGTGTCTGGGAAAACGAGTGGCGCGCAAGCACTCGGCTCAACAAAAGAAAGGCAGTCAGGTGGGTTTCACATCACAACGTGGGAAGAGACGTCAAGTTAATGATTGGTTGTGTGGCTTGCTCAAATGCTCAAGTGGGTGCACACAATGTGGCAGCAGGGCGCAATTTCACTCTGTGTTGCTGACTCCAAGCAAGGGGCTCATTAAACTGTCATCCTTTTTGGTAATAAGGGGCTGGCACACGCTAGCTGGAAACTGATAGCCCACAAGCAGCACATTACCATTTCTGTAGCTGGAGGGGATTAGAATTGACTGTCTGCTTCAAAGTCCCAAGATGGCCATCCTTTCAGATTTCCGAGACATTTCGAGCATATGCTTATGACACGAGCGACATCTTATGATGACAAAAGAAAACATATGCCTGTTCAGGAAAAAGTCTAGCGCTTTGGCAAGTGCTCCAAAGCAACACGTTCTGCTGGTGATGCCTTGACGAAATCAATACACATGGAAATCAGTCATGCTACGCAGCCTCAGCTTGTTGAGCATCTCAACCGAGTGCGCTCTGTGGTGGGGGTCTTTTTGGCCTGGGAGCCATCATGGGCCTAATTGCCATTGGCACGAGTGCTGATGAATACCAAACCTATTATAGCCAGAGGTCTAATTCCCTGCTGAGAGTATAATTTAGTACCCCCCCCCCCCCAAAGAGATCTGGAGTTATACTAAATTTTCAAATAAATAATTAAAGAGCTGAGTAAGACAAGTAAATGACCCCCAGGAGTGAAGATAGATTCAAATGTGGAGGCAGCATTAAAAAGTGTCCCTCTTGATTTATCTCTAGCATTTTGTTCATGTTATTGTAAGAATGCAGACTGCTACATATTCTATAGCCGTCAGCTCATTGGGCATCTGTAATTAGGTCAGTAAATAGTTTTCCACTTACAGCTCCACTGGAAGTCACTGAATAGGTGTGTTTTTTGTCTTTTTCGCAATCTATTCTTTCATCATATACAGCTCCCACTCCAGTGTCACCTCTTTGCAGGTTTGTGGAGCCAGTTCAGGTCAACCTCAACCGTGCACACCTGTCAAACATCTGAAGTGCACATCCAGATAGCGTCACTCTTCGTTATTAGACAAATTCAGTTTTTCTCTTAATGTGGTGCCCGTAGTGAATGTGAGGACATAGATGATTTATTCATGGCTCTGCCTCTCTCAGGGTGCTTCTGTTGAGGACTTGATGGAACGAATGACAGCGCCTCTCATACAGAGAGCTTGAGTGATTGAGAGCGGTGTGGTGGTTAAGTGGACCCGGGAGAATATTCCCTATTATTTTGTTTTTGAAGTTTTGCCAGGATTCATTTTCCCTGTAATGTCACGGATATCATAGCATCCATACCCATAAGCGTGACTGCGAAAAAGACTAGTTGATTGACGTACCACTGCACGAGCTTCAACCGCTGCATCAATCAGTTTCTGTTCTTTGAATCCCTGCTTCTGAGAAGAAGGCTGCGTTTCAGAGACAGTGATACGTGTACTGCAAACATGTCAATTTGTCCCCCGTTTGGTTTTTCGCCACTCCAGGGATGCCAATGTTGGTCCATGCCCCTAGCACGGAGATATTTCAACAAACCATGAATACTGTAGATTACTAATTGTGCCACCTTGTGGTCTTCCAATAATTAGATTTATAATTAAATAGCTTCAAAACTAGTTGAGGTTCTACTCATCAAGGTTTGCGTTTATTGATGATAAAAGTCTCAACTCAGGTGACTTGATTATATTTATAAGACATTTTAGGGGCAGAACATTCCAGACATAAAGCTCTTTCTAGGGCCTTTCTTCAAAAATGGTATTGAGCAAACCGACCCTCTAGTCACCTGAACACGCTCTGATCATGCAGAGCGTGTCTAACATTTCTGCATTCATAACTGATTTTTGTCAAATGATTCCCGTTGTTGCGTTTGTGCATAGCGCCACAGCATGTTACCCGGTGCTGGCTGCAGTTTGTGCGAGGCTATGCTTTGTGATGCCACAGCTTTAACGCAGAATAGGTTATTGAGTGTCTGTTTAAGATATCAGCCTGTCCGTCTTCCTTCACTAGCTACGCTGCCGGGCTGCTCTTCTGGTCCAGATGCATGCGGACGGTGTGTGTTTCTGCATATGCTGACAGTGGATTTTGTGTTACCTGCAGTGCAGTTCCACTCCAACAGCCCGAAGCCGAGCTTAAACACATTAATCACAGTCAGTGCCTTAAACTCGATTACAAAGACACACAATTTCTCTTCTGCCTTATTATGTGCACACTTCTATAACACGCACATCGGTGGTGCTGTGTTAGCACGGAGCCGCCTCCAATTTGTTTAACAACATAAAGGGCGCACAGATGTCGGGTGCTTTGATTGTTACAACGCGGTGAAGAAATGACTGCATTATTCACTTTCAATTAGTGAGCTGTTTAAATGGTTATAATGCAGCTGAAACACCTTGCCGTCGTTAACTTCTGCAGGCTCATTAAAGCACATGACTTCGTCACCTCAAATTGTGCATCAGCATGAGATTTTATATCTGCTCCATTTGCTTCATCTGTATACATCACTGATAATAATCATTAGATAATTTTTTCTTTTTTTCTCAACTTGATATCTATTCAGCTGAAGTTACTATTTCTTCACTCGACCAATGAATGAGTATTTTGACCTCTGTGAAACACACAGCCTCCCTGCCGCATACAGTTCTGCTCGTCATCTCACAGTCATTTTTCAGTTCTGTTTGTATTTATGAATAAGTGGCCTCTTCGATTTTGGCTGGGGTCCTTGGCAACCATCAGTAATGTTTAGGGGCATGCTGGGAACACTGGTGTGCGGGGAGTCTGAGCTCATGAATTTTCCAAGCGAACTCTGTGAATCCCTTTGTGAGGGTCCCTCAACACCAAATATACTTCTGCATGTATTAGCAATGAACAGAGTGGCCCTCTTCTTTACGGGTCTCATTAACAATTTTATTCACATGGCATGCCAATGACAGCAGCCTCGTGCAGACTTACAGGAAGTGATAATATCTCCCAGCGCTCTGGTTCCACTCAGTGCAGGAGGAGGCTCCGCTGCTTGATGTCTTGTCCCGCTCTATAAAGAAAAGATTATTTTCATCTGTCACGCCTGAAAAGGCTCACCGGTTTTGCCACCGGTTGGCATGGCGACAGGATGGCGCATCCGTTTTTCCCCGGCACAGAACACAGCCATGAAAGAATTATGAGGTGACAGTTGATAGACTCGCGACTGTATATTTAAAATGTATCTGGCTTTAATATTGTTTTTTATTGCTCACAAATATATTATTTCCAAATCTGGCTCTCGCTGTTGTTCGAGCTGTAGCCTGCTTTGTCATCTTGCATCGGTGTATGTTCTGTGCCTTCCAAAGTCAGGCTTAATGCCCCCTTGTATTATTCAGTGGCTATCTCCTTGCACGCTGCTTCACGGAGCTGGCATGAATGGGAGTTGACAAGGGAGAATCTGCCAGGTAGGATAGGATCTCACGCAGCAATTAGAGGGGTGGTAAGTGAGCTGTCTGGTCCGCATACACAGATCTGCTCACCAGATATGTGATAGCTTCTCCAGCGGCCTCCCTCTTCCCTCCGTTTGGCCAGATTTGGCCACTTTGGATGAGGCCGACTCTCTTCATCTCAAGATCTCTCTTGCTTTGACACACACACACAAACGTGCAAACCCTTTAAATAGCTCAGAGATCTGTAGCTCATTATGTCATGTCAAGTGTGGTCTAGAATTTGTGTGGGGAAGTGTGTCTAAATCGGTTTATGCCGTAATATGATGGAGACAAATAGAAAAGCTCCATCATGCAAACAATATTGAGTGAAAACCTTTAAGTGTAGGTTAAGGTTACAGTTTGATATGGATTGGGCAAGAAGTTGTGATGAAGTAAGTCTCCTAAAAAAAAATCTATCCAATATCCTCTGAAGTCATGTCATGGAGATAGAGACGGGTGTGTGCATGTGCGAGTGTGAGTGTGTGCCTGTTTGCGTGCCACAGCTTCCCTCAGACATTTTCCTTCGCTTGCCGCTGTGTCAGCCCGCAGCTTGTCTCATCCTGGATCTGGGGCTGTTTAATAAGCACCATCAAGACAATGATACAAATTATATTTCAAACCTCTGTGTGATTCAGAACAGCCAATTAGGAGACTTTCTCTCTTTTTGAGCCAAAGTCGCTGTGAGCAAGTTAAGTGGCTCAACACTGGAGTATATTGTTCCCGAGCTGTTTTTGTCCCCCTCAAATGAAGCAATTTCGACATGTGACTCGTCATCATAGATTTTGTGAGCTCTTCTGGAGTATTTGATTCGCTTATCGGGGGAAAATGCCCTCATGCCGAGTCTGTCAATACACAGGAATACACCATTTGACAGTATTCAACAATAACAACAAGTAAAATGCCCTTGTCCTCAGATTATTTCCTGAAAGCAGGAAACTGCAGAGATTTTTTTTCTGACTCTTTCCCATAAATTATTTCATCACCTCTCAGATCGACCTCTTGGGGGTCACTGACCTCCAATTTGAGAGGCACTACACCAGAGTGTTTGAAAGCCCTGATTATGACTTGGTTGTTAAGTTCAACAGATGTTGCGAGGGGCAGCTTTATCGGGCCCGCTTTGTGTTTGTCTGTGTGTGTGTGTGTGTGTAAAGAGGGAGAAGGAGGGTTGTATTGAATGTTATGGCTTGTGTGCGCATATATATGTGGCGCAATTTGATATAAGTGCATCCTATTGTGTTCAAAGATCTGCTGCTGCGGGGGGCATATTCTCATGTTTCAAACATGAGCTTGTTAACGATGCTCGGATTGCCCTCCTCTCCATCCTGACTAACGCTCAGCCAGCCTGTGTCTGCGTCCTCAGGCGCAAGCTCACTGCTGGCAGAGGGGCGCTGGAAGCAACCTAAGCCATCCATCCAACTTTACGCCCCGCAGAAAATCTGGCGCGATGGAAGGACCTATGCCATCGTAAAATCTCCTTTTATCCCTGGGCCGTCTCCAATTTTATCCCCTCTCAGAGCAGCGGGAGGGATCTTCCTTCGCTTGTGTCTTTGTCTAAAGAGAGAACCAGCTGGGCTTTTGTACTCGACTGTTCTCTCGCAATTGCGCACCACAATGCTATTGTCAACTGTGATGACTACCTTTCCTAATAGGGACCATGTACATGCTTGCGAATGTCAACTCAGTTTTTATGGTATCAGGGCTGTGATTTCCCATCAGGGCGAATAAAAGTGAGTAAATGAAGTACAAGTAACAGGCTGTGTTCCCTTTTTGCTTTTTATCTCCGTACAGAAAGCCGACTGAAAGAGAACACCACCAAGTATATTGAGCTGTTGGAGGACAGACTGCACAGGTAGGGATGTTTTGAGTCCTCCTCCTCCTTTCAGTACAGACAAACGAAGCGCCCAAGAAGTCACAAGAGTAACACAACATGAGGACATAAACAGAGCAACAGCCTCCGAGGAATTTCCCCTCACCTCTGTTGTCCTCTAATCAGCCGCCTCCCCGACACATCACCTCACCAAACACATCGTGCACTCGCACGTTTTTCCTTCATTGTTGTCTCCCAGAACCCCTTTCTCACAATTGACTCCATCTCTCACTCATGCAATGTGTCTTGTTCTTCCCACCTTTTCACATATCTTCTATACCCAGCTCAGATCCCAACCCCCCATCTGCTAAGCATTATAACCGTACCAGTGCTACTTTCTGTCTATTACACTGTTACTATCTGAGTCTCAGAGGTCCCTACATCATCGAGGACTTGTCTGTTGTGTACACAACATGACCATGTTGTGGTGAGAGGCTGATTTTCAAGCAGCGGGAGAGGAACCCAGTCAACTTTTGACACCAGACGCCTGTTTATGCTTCATTGTGGAGATAAGCGCGGCTTAGCAGACATAATAGACTGAACAGATGTGATCAGCTCTTATTCTGCTGCACTTTTCAACCATATGCGTTTTACAGAATTGGACTTGTTGCTGTTCGTGTATATGCCATATGAGCTTTTTTTGAGGAAGATCAGGAATCCTGGGCTTACTGTGAGCCAGGAAAATCCTATATTGTCGGAGACATTGTGTCTGCTTGACCCTTGTCTCTGCTTGAGGAGTGCGAGAGGGGGTTGCTCTCTGTGTTGCATCCTCAGTGAAGCAGCGCACCTCTTTGGATGGGAGCCAGGAGTCATTCACTTACTGCAGGTCTGTTTGTTGTTGAGGGATGCATAGGCTGGGGGTCTGTGTGGTTATGGAGCAACAGGGCTGCGATCTCAGTGCCCTGCAGGGATGCATGCCTCGGGACCCTTTTTTTTTTGTCAATCTGGCAAATGGCCGCCTTGTTTTTTAGGTTGTTTGATTTTCCGAAGAGTGTTGAATTTTGAAAAAAAAAACATTTTGGCTGTACAAGTTGGTTACTGGATGAGGTCTTTTTCAGGCTGTTTTTAAAAAATGAGGAAATACACGGGCCATGTATAGAAACACAGCAGACCTAGGCAAATGCAGTATGGATGCTATCCCTCCAACACAGATATTTCAAATAAAAGCACACTTGCACAAATTGCAAAAATCATCAGATCACAATTTACCAGAGTAACTGGAGAGAAAAAACAGAAACGGAACATGTAATCCCCTGCAATGAGTTAACTAATCACTGCAGCACTGTTCCGCCCTATCCATTTAAGAAGGTTAATATTGACCCCTTTTAGTCCCAGGTTACCGATAAAACAAAAGAAATGTTGTTTGATTGATGGCCATTGACTGGCTTTATCCCCCATTATATTGGAGCTATGGTTTGTGATGCTATCTTACCTATTATACCGATAACATATATAAAGGACACCTTCACCTCTGGAATTGGGTACTCCAGCGTCATTTACCCATCACTCCCTATAATTTGATTGCCCTCCAGCTTTGGATCTGCTCCCATAGCCAGAGGCAGTCCAGATCAAATCATAATTACAGCTTTGGCTTTAGGCGAGCGCCAGTAACTCTTACCAGCTCCAGTTTGGCACAGTGACACATATTTTTGCTTGACAGAATGGACAGTTGTCCCCACATGCACATACAGGATATACATTTAGACACACACACACACACACACACACACACACACCCGTCATTTGTTGTAAATGTTATCAGTCAGCTCTAATGTACATTACTGTTGATGGAGTGCTGTGGTGAAGGGAGGTGAATAGAGGTGAGGGGAGGCAGAGGGGCGGAGGGAAGGAGAGAGGCAGATTACCAATGGTGAGATGTCTGGTCTCCGTGGAGACGGATGGTGTTGGAAAAAACCAATTATCTCTGCCTTGCTAAAGACTAGAACAGGATGTTAGAGCGGCAAAGATGCTGTAAGTGTGTCACCAGAACAAAACACATTTTATTCACATTAGCAGCACAGCACAGGGTTTTTTTTTGTTTACATTATGTAGATGTTTCATTAAGAAATGCCTCTCGTTTTTTTCTATTAAATGTAGTCATTGTTCTGTTGAGAGGTGGATGCTCTTTATGATATTTAATGGATACAATGCCGCTCGCGGATAAGTCATTAAAATACTCCAGCAAGAAATGTTATCTGAGTTCAAATTGAAGACATGCTGAGCGAATCTAAGCAGGGGGACTGAGTGAATAAACTGGACTATTATAATTTGCAATGTCCAAGAGGAATGCAAAGTGCTTGTAGTATACTAATACAGACTAGTAGTCGGGTACTAGGTGATCAGGTGGCAGCTATAAAAACATCCCCAGACATTGGTTCACTTCATTTACCATCCATCACACCGCAACAAGTAGTCAACACCTCGCACTTCACCATATTATTAACACCTCTCGTCAGCTGGTGTTATTTGAGACGCTGGTGCGCGATTAATGTGAAAGATTCCAACTCCCCTTTAATTTCTAATGTGTGAATTCTCATTGGGGGCCCTGATGGATGAAAGTCACACTCACTCGTTTTTTTAGAGCCAAAACCTCTTACATTACGTTACAGATGGAGTCTCTCTCTGTCTGTGGTGAGATGCCATCCAGTTGCCCCTGATTCAGCTTTTCTTGAATAAACATGTCCATGTCTTCACAGACGTGAGCTGAGCAGAGTATTGGCCGCATGACAGTGTGGGAAGCCGCTTTGTGTCTTTTTACTCTGGAGACCCTCTAACCTGAACCATCTGGTAGCTGCAGGACCGGACCACCGCACCTTCATTCAACACGTATATTTAGAAGCCTTTCGTGTGTAGTTGTCCGTGTGCGGACATGAAGCCTTGACAAAGAGCAGTCCTGTCAGTCAGCAGTCCCACAGGGGGGGGGGCTGAGAGACTGTAGAAGGAGTGTGCCTGCCTGCCTCTCCTTCTTATTACCGGGCCATCAGTGGAGCAGCTCGCCCACACCCTGCCACTGTCATACGGCAGGCCGTGTGGCTGCCACCAATTAACCCTCGGGCGATGAGTTCACCACGACGCCGCCATCACAGGGAATTTTAACGATAGCTGTAACAGACACTGGATTTTAGGGGAATTTATCATGGGCGCAACACTGAATCCCTACACAGAAGGATTTATAGGTATGTGCGAGTTAACACGTGCGTGCGTGCGTTCGTGTGTGTGTACGTGTGTGTGTCCCTCCCCACTTCAGAAAGAGACAAATAACAATGGCATGTTAGGCCCACTGGGTGCTATAGCAGAATTCAGAAGCAGTGGCGCTGAGTAGCAAATCAGGGAGGGCGGGGTGGTGGGGGGGGGGTGGAGTAATTTTTCTTTTGTCTGTGCCAAATGAAGGTTAGAGAGCCACTGAGAGGCGTGCGTTGGCAGCGTACAGAGGTTGGCAGTCTTTTCAGGCAGGAGATGGGCTAGAAAAACAAGTGCCACTCAATTTCCAGGCGGCCTCACAGCTGAGAGCGGAGAAGGAACAGAGTGGGAGATTCAATAATTCATCTGGGTGCATTTTGTTCTTGAGTTTGTTTACATACGAAGGAGAACGAGTAAGTTCTCAAATCAAACTCTACAGCAGGGAGGCACACTCGAGTTGAAATTACTGAACATATACAAGTGGCTTGTATGCAAGTATATTTGCGCCTAGACAATTGAAATTGTTGTGTTCTTGTCCTTCTGAATCATCCAATGTGAGAATTAACGTTTGTGACAGAAGCTCTCCTCCTGGGTTAGAAATTGGCCTACGCACACAGATGGAGGACATTTCTTCCTTTAAGATGTTTGATGCATCTCATACATATAAACACGCATCTTTGCCCCTGCATCCTGTCAGCTTGAGTTTGTTTTCTGCACAGGATGGATTTCTGGAAACAAAGTTGTTGATGGTAAATACAGTGGAAACGCCCCCCCCCTAATATTTATGCTATTTAATCTGTAACTTTTAACCCATAGGAAAGGTAAAATTTCCAACAAGATCAATGGGTTTGGGTCCTGAAATGTCACCCGGAGCTTCAGTAATTTGGGAAAGAAAAAAATACTGAAAAACAGGAATAAATATGAATGTTTTAAAGGTCAGAGTCTGTGGAGGATTATTTCAGTTATAGGGTTTGGAAATGGCAAAATAGACTAGCTTACAGTGGAGCCTCAACACTGCCTTGACCATGGTGAACCATTCCTTATAATTTACCATCAAGTGTTGGTGTAAAACCCAAACAAGATTCAAGCCTTTATTGTCAAATGGACAGTACATTGCACATTGAAATTCTTAGAATGCTTTCCACTCTTAACGTCAGAATAATAATAATAATAAAAAAATAAAATAAAAAATAAAAATAAATACTGTTCGAAAAGAAAAATACAAATACAAATAATGGTTTTCACAGTGGTTAACTGAAAGAATAGGATGGTGACCCAGAGAGCCCGACTGGTCTAAGTACCTCGCCCATTTTTTTAAATGATAGTTTTTTTTTTTTTAATGACAGTTTGTTAATGCTGCTTTGATTATCCTCATTTTTTTTTTTTTTTTTTTTTTCTGTTTTCTACAACCGCAGCTTGCATCTGAGATCTCACAGGGGTCACGTCGAGGGGAAAAAGGGTGTGTGATTGTAATTCACTAAGTAGATGCGCAAAAAGCAATCCTCTCGTCCTCTCACTGAACTCCTGCTCGGTGACCCAAGCAGAGATGAACTCATCCAAGCTCTGTTTCTCTCTCTTTGAAGACAAGGCCAGTCCACAGACAGGACATTCACTCAAGTTGTAATGCGTCAATGGAATTACAATCTTTGGATGACGCAGTTTACACCCGTAACTCTTTTGTCTAGGCTTTATGGTAGGGATGTCATTAAAGATGTCCTTTACTGTGGACATGTTTTTTTTCAAACATGTGAGTGATCATATCTCCACCATTACTCTTTACGAACATAACGTACAATTTGCATCTTATACATAACCTTATGACTTTGGCAACATGAATAATCGTATGCATTATCTCTCAAGAATGACCTGAGTAGAGGAACATCAGCAACTGCCAAGTAGCGCTTAGTTGAGCATAAAGACAAGTCTTACAGTATGACATAATTAAGCGCAGTTTGTATGTATTTCTATATATTTACTTTACAATTATTGTTATTATTATTATTTGTGTATTATTATGTATGAATTAGTCAGTCATATTTTTTTTTCCTGTATCAAGTTTTTAATTTACCTGTTCTACCACGTTTTACCATATAGCATCAGTATGAAACCAAGCTGTTTTTGTTTTTTTTATAATTTTATAATATCTCACAACAGATTGTTTTTTTATGTCCAACAACATAACATGTCTTGTTTAGCCCGTTTGTGTGTCTTTTATTGTATCGTATTGGACATTTCATCATGCAGGTCTCTTTCTCTGTGTAGTTGTGGCTGTCCTGGCTTGGAGCGGATCTGGGAAGCTGACCTGGAGGCATGTCACCTGTTCTCGCGAGGTCTCCAGTTGCGGACTCCGAGCTGCGGAGGAGTAGACGTCGAGGACCTCCCCGCTGCAGCTCTAGATCCACCGGCCCAGCCATGCAGCAAAGAAGAAGAAGACTGCGCCATGCTGACTGCTTTAAGGGGGCGCTGGTGTCCTGATGCCAACTTACAGAACTCAGAGTTCACCAAGGTAATGCAACAATGTCTTGTCACCGTCGCACAATCTACTGTCTTATCCATCCAAATGCCCATGCATGCTTTGCAGGACAGATTGATGTGTGCAGGCAGAGCAGATACAGGGGTGCCCTGAGCGACCAGTTTTCACATTTCAGTCCGCCAACTTTCAGCTCTGCCACTTAACTGGAGAGGGCATTGTCAGTGCGTGCACTCCGCCGTTGTCAGAATGTAAAAAGTCGGTCTGGAGTGAGATGAGATGAGATGAGATGAGATGAGCAGCAGTCTATTAGCACGTTTGCTTGCAGGCATTTCTAAACGAGGGAAATGTGGGCGTGAGGGAGGCAACCATTTGGAAACGCTTTGGCTTCCTCCAAGAGTTTCATTTCACGGCGTGCAGATTCAAGACTGCGTTACTGCACGATTACATTCATTTAGAGGGAATGTAGGAATGTGTGTGTGCATGGGTGTGCGTCTGTCTGCGTCGCTCCCTGTGAGTTGAGGACCACTGCCTCGGGGCCGAGTCCTGTTCATTCTCTCCTCTCCTCACACTTTCCTCCGCCCACGTAGTCTGACACAATCGACTGAGATAGACACAAAGCCAACTCAGGAAGCATTCATTAAATAGAATGGTTCACAAGCCAGATATTTTTTTTTGCGAGAGTATATATTTGGTTAGTTTGTCACACAGGCTGATGTTTGACTCAGTCTTTGAGGTTTTTCGGCAGAAGATGATTCTTTTGATTATATATTTTCACCTTTTTATCTCTGACGTTGCTATGCATGTTGGGGGTGTTATTAAAGTATCTGACTTTTTTGGACGACATACTATTCTATAAAGTTTTTTTGTCAAATTTTGGACGACATAATATACTAAGGCATATTTCACTTTGTTTTCACCGCCACAATTTTTTTTTTGCTATTTTGACGTTGCTATGCATGTTTGAAGTGTTTTTAAAAGGTTTGACATTTTTTGACGACATATGACGTCTTTGATAAAAAAAAATTGACGTACGCATTTTTTTTCTCCTTTTTTCACTTTTATTCACCTCAGTCATATATTTGAGCGTTTTGCATGTTTCCTTTTTTTTTTTTTTTTTTTTTTCATTTTTTTACATTTTTGGACGACATACTATACTATGACCTTTTCGGTCAAATTTTTTACTACATGCATTTTTTTGACTTTTTTGACATTTTTAGACGACATACTATACTATGATGTTTTTGACTACATGCATTTTCTTTAATTTTTTTTCACTTTTGTCACTTTTATTCACCTCAGTCATATATCTGAGCGCTTTGCATGTTTTAATGCATGTTTCCATGTTTTTGTAATTTTTTGACTTTTTTTTTACTTTTTGTACGACATACTATACTATGACGTTTTTGGTAACATTTTTGACTATATGATTTTTTCTTTATTTTTTCACTTTTTACACTTTTATTCACCTCAGTCATATATCTGAGCGCTTTGCATGTTTTAATGCACGTTTCCATGTTTTGTCATTTTTTGACTTTTTTTTGACTTTTTTTTGACTTTTTTTTGACTTTTTGGATGACATACTATACTATGACATTTTCATAACATTTTTGGACTTCATTCTTTTTTCTTTTTTTCTCACTTTTTTTCACCTCAGTCATATATTTGAGCGTTTTGCACGTTTTAATGCATGTTTCTTTTTTTTTTTTTTTTTTTTAATTTTTTGATTTTTTTTTTTACATTTTTTGACATTTTTAAACAACATACTATACTATGACGTTTTTGGTAAAATTTTTGACTACATGCATTTTCCTTAATTTTTTTTCACTTTTGAAACTTTTATTCACCTCAGTCATATATTTGAGCGTTTTGCATGTTTTAATGCATGTTTCAATTTTTTTTTTAATTTTTAATTTTTTTTTAATTTTTTTGACATTTTTGGACATTTTTAGACGACATACTATACTATGACGTTTTTGGTCAAATTTTTGACTACATGCATTTCTCTTTATTTTTTTCACTTTTTACACTTTTATTCACCTCGGTCATATATTTGACGGTTTTGCACGTTCTAATGCATGTTTCCAATTTTTTTTCATTTTTTGACATTTTTGGACGACATACTATACTATGACGTTTTTGGTAAAATTTTTGACTACACGCATTTTCCTTAATTTTTTTTCAGTTTTTACACTTTTATTCACCTCAGTCATATATTTGAGCGTTTTGCATGTTTTAATGCATGTTTCAATTTTTTTTTTAATTTTTTAATTTTTTAATTTTTTTTTGACATTTTTGGACATTTTTAGACGACATACTATACTATGACGTTTTTGGTAAAATTTTTGACTACATGCATTTCTCTTTATTTTTTTCACTTTTTACACTTTTATTCACCTCAGTCATATATTTGAGCGTTTTGCACGTTTTAATGCATGTTTCCATTTTTTTTTTCATTTTTTGACATTTTTGCACAACATACTATACTATGATGTTTTTGGTAAAATTTTTGACTATATGCATTTTCCTTAATTTTTTTTCACTTTTGAAACTTTTATTCACCTCAGTCATATATTTGAGCGTTTTGCATGTTTTAATGCATGTTTCAATTATTATTATTATTATTATTATTTTTTTTTTAATTTTTTGACATTTTTGGACATTTTTATACGACATACTATACTATGACGTTTTTGGTCAAATTTTTGACTACATGCATTTCTCTTTATTTTTTTCACTTTTTACACTTTTATTCACCTCAGTCATATATTTGAGCGTTTTGCACGTTTTAATGCATGTTTCAATTTTTTTTTTTTAATTTTTGGACATTTTTAGACGACATACTATACTATGACGTTTTTGGTAAAATTTTTGACTACATGCATTTCTCTTTATTTTTTTCACTTTTTACACTTTTATTCACCTCGGTCATATATTTGAGGGTTTTGCACGTTTTAATGCATGTTTCCAATTTTTTTTCATTTTTTGACATTTTTGGACAACATGCTATACTATGACGTTTTTGGTAACATTTTTGACTATGATTTTTTCTTTATTTTTTTTCACTTTTGAAACTTTTATTCACCGCAGTCATATATTTGAGCGTTTTGCACGTTTTAATGCATGTTTCAATTTTTTTTTTCATTTTTTAACATTTTTGCACAACATGCTATACTATGATGTTTTTGGTAACATTTTTGACTATATGCATTTTCCTTCATTTTTTTTCACTTTTGTCACTTTTATTCACCTCAGTCATATATCTGAGCGTTTTGCATGTTTTAATGCACGTTTCAATTATTATTATTATTATTTTTTTTTTTTTGAATTTTTGGACATTTTTGGACATTTTTAGACGACATACTATACTATGACGTTTTTGGTCAAATGTTTTGACTACATGCATTTCTCTTTATTTTTTTCAGTTTTTACACTTTTCTTCACCTCAGTCATATATTTGAGCGTTTTGCACGTTTTAATGCATGTTTCAATTTTTTTTTTCATTTTTTGACATTTTTGCACGACATACTATACTATGATGTTTTTGGTAACATTTTTGACTATATGCATTTTCCTTCATTTTTTTCACTTTTTTCCTTCATTTTTTTTACTTTTTTGACAGTTTTGGATGACATACTATACTATGACATTTTCATAACATTTTTGGACTTCATGCTTTTTCTTTTTTTTCTCAATTTTTACACTTTTATTCACCTCAGTCATATATTTGAGCGTTTTGCATGTTTTAATGCATGTTTCCGTGTATTTTTTATGTTTTGACTTTTCTGACATTTTTGGACGACATACTATACTATGACATTTTTGATCAACTTTTTGACTATATGCATTTTCATTTATTTTTTTCACTTTTGTCACTTTTATTCACCTCAGTCATATATCTGAGCATTTTTAATGTTTTAATGCATGTTTCCATGTTTTTTTCATTTTTTGACATTTTTGGACGATATACTATACTATGACGTTTTTGGTCAAATTTTTGACTACATGCATTTTTCTTTATTTTTTTTACTTTTTACACTTTTATTCACCTCAGTCATATATTTCAGCGTTCTGCATGTTTTAATGCATGTTTCAATGTTTTTTTTTTTTTTTTCATTTTTTGAAATTTTTTGACATTTTTAGACAACATACTATACTATGACGTTTTTTGTCAAATTTTTGACTACATGCATTTCTCTTTGTTTTTTTTACTTTTTACACTTTTATTCACCTCAGTCATATATCTGAAAGTTTTGCATGTTTTAATGCATGTTTCCATGTTTTTTTCATTTTTTGACATTTTTGGACGATATACTATACTATGACGTTTTTGGTCAAATTTTTGACTACATGCATTTTTCTTAATTTTTTTTACTTTTTACACTTTTATTCACCTCAGTCATATATTTCAGCGTTCTGCATGTTTTAATGCATGTTTCAATGTTTTTTTTTTTTTTTTCATTTTTTGAAATTTTTTGACATTTTTAGACAACATACTATACTATGACGTTTTTTGTCAAATTTTTGACTACATGCATTTCTCTTTGTTTTTTTTACTTTTTACACTTTTATTCACCTCAGTCATATATTTCAGCGTTCTGCATGTTTTAATGCATGTTTCAATTTTTTGACTTTTTTGACATTTTTAGACGACATACTATACTATGATGTTTTTGACTACATGCATTTTCCTTAATTTTTTTTCATTTTTTTCACTTTTATTCACCTCAGTCATATATTTGAGCGTTTTGCACGTTTTAATGCATGTTTCCAATTTTTTTTCATTTTTTGACATTTTTGCACGACATACTATACTATGATGTTTTTGGTAATTTTTTTGACTATATGCATTTTCCTTAATTTTTTTTCACTTTTGACACTTTTATTCACCTCAGTCATATATCTGAAAGTTTTGCATGTTTTAATGCATGTTTCCATGTTTTTGTCATTTTTTTACTTAAAAAAAAAAATGTGGACGACATACTATACTATGACGTTTTTGGTAACATTTTTGACTATATGATTTTTTCTTTATTTTTTTCACTTTTTACACTTTTATTCACCTCAGTCATATATTTGAGCGTTTTGCATGTTTTAATGCATGTTTCATTTTTTTTTTATTATTATTATTTCTTTTTAATTTTTTTACATTTTTTGACATTTTTAGACGACAAACTATACTATGACGTTTTTGGTCAAATTTTTGACTACATGCATTTTCTTTATTTTTTTCACTTTTTACACTTTTATTCACCTCGGTCATATATTTGAGCGTTTTGCACGTTTTAATGCATGTTTCAATTTTTTTTTAATTTTTTGACATTTTTGGACGACATGCTATACTATGACGATCTTGGTAACATTTTTGACTATATGATTTTTTTCTTTATTTTTTTCAGTTTTTACACTTTTCTTCACCTCAGTCATATATTTGAGCGTTTTGCACGTTTTAATGCATGTTTCAATTTTTTTTTCATTTTTTGACATTTTTGCACAACATGCTATACTATGATGTTTTTGGTAACATTTTTGACTATATGCATTTTCCTTCATTTTTTTAAACTTTTGTCACTTTTATTCACCTCAGTCATATATCTGAGCGTTTTGCATGTTTTAATGCACGTTTCCATGTTTTTGTCATTTTTTTACTTTTTTGACAGTTTTGGATGACATACTATACTATGACATTTTATTAACATTTTTGGACTTCATGCTTTTTCTTTTTTTTCCTTAATTTGTACACTTTTATTCACCTCAGTCATATATTTCAGAGTTCTGCATTTTTTAATGCATGTTAAAAAAATTTGACTTTTTTGACTTTTTTGGACGACATACTATACTATGACGTTTTTGGTCAAGTTTTTGACTACATGCATTTCTCTTTATTTTTTTCACTTTTTACACTTTTATTCACCTCAGTCATATATCTGAGCGCTTTGCATGTTTTAATGCATGTTTCCATGTTTTTGTCATTTTTTGACTTTTAAAAAAATGTTTGGACCACATACTGTACTATGACGTTTTTGGTCAAATTTTTCACTACATGCATTTTTCTTTTTTTTCAATTTTTACACTTTTCTTCACCTCAGTCATATATTTGAGCGTTTTGCATGTTTTAATGCATGTTTCCGTTTATTTTTTATGTTTCGTATTTTCTGACATTTTTGGACGACATACTATACTATGACGTTTTTGGTCAAAATTTTGACTACATGCATTTTTCTTTATTTTTTTTAACTTTTGTCACTTTTATTCACCTCATTCATATATTTGAGCGTTTTGCACGTTTTAATGCATGTTTCCAATTATTATTATTATTTTTTGACCTTTTTTTTTTTTTTTTTGACGACATACTATCCTATGACGTTTTTGGTCAAATTTTTCACTACATGAAATTTTCTTTTTTTTTTCAATTTTTACGCTTTTCTTCACTTCAGTCATATATTAGAGCGTTTTGCATGTTTTAATGCATGTTCCCGTGTATTTTTTATGTTTTGACTTTTCTGACATTTTTGGACGACATACTATACTATGACCTTTTCGTCCAATTTCATGCTTTTTTTTTCACTTTTACACCTTTCTTCACCTCAGTCATATATTTGAGCGTTTTGCACATTTTAATGCATGTTTCCATTATTTTTTTTCATTTTTGACTTTTTGGACGACATACTATTCTATGATGTTTTTGACTACATGCATTTTCCTTAATTTTTTTTCACTTTTGTCACTTTTATTCACCTTAGTCATATATTTGAGTGTTTTGCACGTTTTAATGCATGTTTCCATTTTTTTTTTCATTTTTTGACATTTTTGCACGACATACTATACTATGATGTTTTTGGTAAAATGTTTGACTATATGCATTTTCCTTATTTTTTTTTCACTTTTGACACTTGTATTCACCTCAGTCATATATCTGAAAGTTTTGCATGTTTTAATGCATGTTTCCATGTTTTTGTCATTTTTTTACTTAAAAAAAAAAAATTGGACGACATACTGTACTATGACGCTTTTGGTCAAATTTTTTACTACATGCATTTTTCTTTTTTTTCAATTTTTACACTTTTCTTCACCTCAGTCATATATTTGAGCGTTTTGCATGTTTTAATGCATGTTTCCGTGTATTTTTTATGTTTAGACTTTTCTGACATTTTTTGACGACATATTATACTATGACATTTTCGTCCAATTTCATGCTTTTTTTTTCACTTTTTACACCTTTCTTCACCTCAGTCATATATTTGAGCGTTTTGCACATTTTAATGCATGTTTCCATTATTTTTTTTCATTTTTGACTTTTTGGACGACATACTATACTATGAAGTTTTTGTCAAATTTTTGACTATATGCAGTTTCCAAATTGTTTTTCACTTTTGTCACTTTTATTCACCTCAGTCATATATCTGAGCGCTTTGCATGTTTTAATGCATGTTTCAATTTTTTTTTCTTTTTTTTTACATTTTTGCACGACATATTATACCATGACGTTTTATGATGATTTTTTCTTTATTTTTTTCACTTTTATTCACCTCAGTCATATATCTGAGCGCTTTGCATGCTTTAATGCATGTTTTTGTCACTTTTTGACTTTTTTGATATTTTCTGGACGACATACTATACTGACATTTTCATCAAATTTTTGGACTTCATGCTTTTTCTTTTTTTTTTTTCTTTTTACGACATACTATACTGACATTTTCATCAAATTTTTGGACTTCCATGCTTTTTCTTTTTTTTTTTCTTTTTACACATTTTTTTTTTACCTCAGTCATATATCTGAGCGTTTTGCATGTTTTGATGCATGTTTCCATGTTTTTGACTTTTTTGACATTTTTGGACGGCATACTATACTATGACGTTTAAGATACGATAATCCTTTATTTATCAGCGTTGCAACAGAAGAGGTAAACAGTTTACATACATAAATAGAAGAAAGTACAGAATAAAATAAACGATCGCTTTGTATAAAGTATAAAGTATACAGAAGATACAATATATGCAATGAATAAAGTTTATGCAATTGAAATTTCCAGTATGTAATGAATAATAATATAAGATATTTTAATTTACATTGTGAAAAAAATAATACCAATAATACTAAATGCAGTCTAACTTTACAGTGTAAATGGATTAGCTAACAATACAGAATATTGACAGTTCACAATAAACAATAATAAATGCAGTTCAAATAACAGTACATTACGAGTAAAAATATTTGCAGTGTAACATTTACAGTGTGATTGAAATAATTAACCATACAGAATATTTTAGTTTTTCAATTTTTTTCACCTCCACAATTTTTTTAAGCATTGCTGACGTTGCTATGCATTTTTTAAGTGTTTTTCATTTTTTAAAATTGTTTTGGCGACATACTATACTATGACATTTTTCACTTTTTTCACCTCCACCACATTTTTTCCCATTTCTGACATTACTATGCATGTTTTTTTTATATTTGCCTTTTTTACACATACTATACTATGAAGTTTTGTCATATTTCAGACAACATACTATGCTTTGACTTTTTTCACATTTTAGATTTTTTAAATCTTTTTGAGCATTTTAGGCTTTTTAACATGTTTTACTTTATTGCAATCCTATGCAATGACGTTTTTCACTTTCATATATTTCTGACATTATTATGCGGGTTTATTTATTTTTTAATTTTGTAATTTTTTTTATCACATACTTACCGTGACGTTTTTGGTCATATTTTTGGATGAAATACTATATTTGACCTTTTTTCACCACCGTCATATATGGCATTTTTATGCATTATTCAAGTTTTTCAAACTTTTTGATTTTTTTCGCCATTTCGACACAACCTGGCTCAAGGAAGAAGGTTATCTTTCTTGATTTGGATGGAGTGGCTTCCGGGGGAAATTGGTCTTGAGACATCAGGTTCATCATCTTCCCCCATTTAGGCGGATTTCCCAGATCAGACCCTGTAACAAAATATAATTATTATAACATTTTTTTTCACCCATATGCTCTGCAACATTATAATGCGTGGTCTGAACCACAGATCACCTACATTTCCAAGGTAATGCAATTTGAACAATAGGATCAGAACTAAATGCCTTTCTATGTGGAGATCATACTCTAAACAAGAGTTCATCCTGGAGGAAATAACCTTGGCTGACCTTAGCTACTTAGCAAAAACAGGGAGATACTATTGGGCTTCTGGCACTTTAGCCCAAATCCCGATGTCGGAGCGAAACGAAACAAATCATGTAATTGACATCAACCATGTCATCTCTCAACAGCAAAAGTCCAATAAACCACTGTACAGCATTGAAGGCCAAACCATTGAAAAGATTTTCAACACGGCCGAAGAACAATAGAACAATTAACTGGACAGTGGCTACTGGCAGATGCGCGTCGATGGTCTTTACTGGTGCTGCTCTGCCTGCATGGATATTCGTTAGAGGCTGTACATCTTAATTGCTCATTACGCTTTAATCTCTTTAATGTGTCACAGTCTTGACCTGTCCATCCATAAGCATACACTATACATTGATCTATTCTGCCTCTGCCCTGCGTGAACACCCTCGACAAACTGCATGGATCTCTCCCTTCTGCTTCTCCTTTGTTTCTCTTTTCTTCTCTCTGCTACTAAAGCCCGGCCCCTCCTAACATTTGTCCAAGAACTAAAAGGTGAGGTAGAAAAATCCCATTCTGTATTTTTTGTGTCTTATTTCCATGCTCTCCATTTTCTGTGTCTCCTAAGCTAGAAACATCAGGACAAAATTGTTTCTGCATTCACCACACCCTGAGTTTAGAATATGATGACCAGATTACTTTATATGGGTACAGACCAGGGGTACTCAAACGTTTTCAGTAAATGTCCACTTTTGAAATTTGTACAAGGTCGGAGCGACACAAGACCGGCGCGTTGGGCGTCCCTGAAAACCCCCAGCTCCCTTTTACCAAAACCATAACCCTAATTCCACATACAGTAAGTAACCCTATAAAGTGGTATCAGGGTTTTTTCGTCCCTATTCTTAGTCCCATTTTAAGGTTATACATTTGGAATTAGGGTTAGGGTTTCGGTGACGGGGAGCTGCTGGAGAGATGGGAGTTTGTCTCCAGGGGTTAGGGTTAGGTCAGGGACGCCGAACACACTGGTCTTGGACCCCTGTCGCTATTCACAGTAAAACCCGCTGCTTCCGTTAAAGTCAATTATGGTTAACGTGCGGTCTGCAATGCGCGTCACGCTCACGCACACAATTAAATATATATGCATGTTCATTTTCACTGAGCGTCAGACCCAAGAAAATTGATATGATTCACATTAGTCAGAGTCTCTGATGCCCATGGACAGAGAAGCAAAAACACATGTGTTCTGTAAATGCTCTTTGCTGCGCTTACGATTTAATGAGCAAAACATTCATTCATCCCAACAAACTAACCAATATGTTTTTCATATGAACAAGCAAAGCAAGCACATGTTTTCTGCATCAAAATTGTAGAAAAAAAGAGATGTTAGTAGTAGGTAGATGTTTTGATCTCAATATAACTGAAAATATAGCAAATTAAAATTGTGTATTTTTTGCAGTGGGACGCCATTTCCTGCAATCTGTTCCATTAAAACTACATGTGACAGATTTTGATGTGAGACGTATGTGATAAGCAAAAGCAAAGAAATCTCAGAATGTGTCTCTGGTTAAATATCGCAGCATTTTGTGATCTTATTTTAAACAAGCCACAGTAACAAGATGTGTAGATGGTCCAGTGCACCTGCATTTACCGGACAACACAGCACTGATTGCTTTTACGTTACACAGGTTTTAATTTAAAAAAATACTTTGCTATTGTGCCTTCTTGTGTACTTGTCCTAAAGCCATAAACAGTTTGTACCCTACAATAGGTATAGTAATTAACTCCTTTCTCAGAAAAGAATGTGCAATTTGCCTGCAGTGCAGATGAGCCTGTTAATCTGTTTTCTCCTCGACTGTTTTGGTGATGAATAATTATAACCACCTCTTATTATGATGATGCAGCAAACATACAGTACACAGTCCTCCACATAATTGGAGCTTCCATTATTCATTTGCAGGTTTATGCCTGTGTAGCCTGAACATATTTGTTTCCTTTTGTTACAGAAACTGGAGGAGTTTTTGTTCTGCATGGAAGATAATCACCCGGAGGTTAGTAATGCTAACAATGCCAGTCTGTGGGCGAATGTTTTGTGTGTAACTGTGGTCAGTTGCCTAACATTGCATTTACCAGGACACAGGGGGATTTATTAGTTGGCCTCAACTTAAACATGCCCTCTGTCACCCCTTTGACCGTCTGAGCAATGCGAAGCCTGTGTTGTCGTCAAGTTTTCTAGTCACCACTTGCGACTTATTGATTTGTTCATTTTAAATGAAACACTTCTTGCCAAAGTGGAAAATCCAAGGTCAGCAAATTGATTCTGTTGTATAATTTAAAAGAAAAGTACACACCCTTACACAAACTTTGTTGTTTAATAACTATAACTCTTATAGATGTTTTTATTTTTTTTATTGCACCATTATGATTGGAGTGTGAATATGTGTCTTGCAATGTAGAGAGCAGGTGGAGCAACAGTTACTTTACTTTGCGTCCAGGGTATGCAGATTCAGAAGGCAGCTTGACGTTTACATCTACAATATCTAACTTGTAGACACCCGACACTTGTAGGCGCGTAGAGTGCCGGAGAAATTGGCTGACGATGAATGATTCCATCACTATAAACCCTGATGAATCACTGAGACGAATAATATGATTGCTGTTAAATGGCAATGTTATCTTTGTCTGGAGGGTGTTGTGGAAGCATTGTGGAGGAGGTGGATTCTCTGCCTTGCAGAGCATCTGACCTCCTTATCCTTTCCTTAATGACTTTAAGTAAATGATTTCCACTTAGCTGCTGCCAAGCGGCGGGCCCGCTACCACAATGGAGATTGATTGGTGTCTGCCTGTGTGTGTGCGTGCGTGCGTGCGTGCGTGCGTGCGTGCGTGCGCAGGTCCGCTCTATTTTCTTCTAATCTCTACTAATTGTTCTTCTATCCTCTCAAGGTCTGTACATTCTCTTCTTCATACCGACCCACAGTGCCAAACAACAATGGAAGCATTGTTATTAAACTGAAGTGGTGAAGGCTTTTGATTAGATTTGTTTATCAGGTAGATTTGATGATAGTGAAATTTACACCAGTTCTGTTAAAAATGCCGAGTGGACATGATGCACAGTGATTTAACTCGCAATAGGATGTATCTTAAAATTAAAAAGTAAATAATAAAAAAAAAACTGTCTTTTCCTTAGAAAGTTGTCGTAAGCTACAGTAATTATGTCAGAAAGTTACGTTCATTTCATGCGCAGCACTAAAGTACTAAAAAGTACTTGAGAGTAATGTAGAATACAAATATTCACGTACATTCATGTACACTGTGTACACTAACAGATACCAGTTAATCTTCAGTTAGTTAATGTTTCTAGTAAAAATGAATTCAGCTGCAATATTGTTTGTTAAAGCAATTATGACTTAATATCAACAAAATATCATTGCTTTGTGTTAACCGCCTGGGGAAAAGCAAGCACGTGAACGTACACAATTACATGCAGCCTCTCACTAATTATTACTTGAATAACAATGCTTGCATGATTTAGAATATTCAATTTCGAAATAATTTGCTCAACGTCATGCTTCTGCGGTTTGCTTTGTTCAATTTTTGTCTATTAAAAGTAGGACAAATGTGCGCCGGGATTCAACGTGCCATTACGCGTATACCTGGGATTGTATTTCGTTAATTCAGATGTCGAAATGAATGAATGAATTTGCGCCAGCGGGAGCAGGGAAAGTCATTTGCATTGCTTTTACCACCGGGAGCAAGCAATAACGGCCCTTTCGCCAGTTGTACCGTTTTTTCTAAAGAGCTTCGAGTGCGCAGAATGTCAGGGATGTTCCCAACCGCGTCATTCTGCACAGTGGCCTTTTGTTTTCTTTCTCACGGCCCGTATTGACTTAACAAAAGCCGACTGGAGGCTCTAATGTACAGAGTCAATTAGCTACACAAACACGGAGCTCTTATCTGCCAAAGACGCTCCTAACCTGGACAAACAAACAGCTCAGTGAATCTATAAATTGACGGCCTTTGTTCTTGGCATGGGCAAACAGGGACGCCCCGCCTCACACTACATGACACCTAGCGCTCGTCAGCTCCTGCTCATGTACAGTAAGCGCAGAGCGCACCAAAACATGGTGCGTTCTTTCATTCTTGCATGATGTGGGCTGTCATGTAGTCCTACTTATTCCTTAATTGCATCAGGGATGAGCATACACGTTGCCAGGCCGCGGGCCTGTTGTTTTCCTTTACGTTTCTTTCGAGGTGTTACACCATCTGGCGAGCTATTCCAGGACAGAGGCCGCAGACGCAACCTCCCAGTGATTGTTCTGACACCGCTGAGCTGCAGGGAGTTGATATTTCCTACCTGCAGCCATGAGTCAGATCAGACTTTCTATGGGTTGTTTGACGAGCGCACAGGGTTTGCGTGCGCCTGAGTGCATGTGTCTGTTTGCTTTCAGTGTGTACTGTGTACTCGGGTGTGTGTGTGTGTGTGTGTGTTTTTGTCCTCTGAGGTTGCTAAGTCTGAAGAAACTAGGACACAATGTCTGCAAAGGGGCCTGTTCTAATTATGGCCAGCTCTGCTCTGCTTTGCACTCTGCTCCCACCCCAAACACACCGTCAGCCTCGCCACATCCTCAGGTGATCGGCAGGCACAAGGCTAAATATTGTGCACACAACTGCCTCTGTTTGTATCGTCTACAATTCGACACCTGTGCTTTACCGAAGGCAAAATTGGCCTGCGTTACATTTTGCTGGTCCGGCCGTTCCCCACAGTGTGGATTATTTATTGGAAACGTTTGTAACGCTCTCACTCATGGTTCTCAAAGCACATTGATAATTATTATTAAAGGCTCAAATTAAAGGTAGAACCAAACAACTCCTGCCACCTCAAGAGGTGTGAAATGATTCGTACATACTTGAATGAACGCAATCATTAAAAAAAAAAAAAACAGACCTCCATAAATGGACTTGACTCAATAATACATATATATATATACTGTATTTATATATATATTCAATAAAAAGTACTATGACACACGTACACTCACTGTTCGTGAGTGGAAAAGTGGTTAAATAGGACATCTTTCTACAGTACGTACCGTAAACGTCAACTTGTTTGGTGTTGAATACGCTGTTAAAAAAGACATCATTTATCAGAATAGAGGTTATGGTGGTGTGTAAGGACGCTGCGGGCTCTATCTTAACAATCTTTACACATGGACACGCCTAGAATGTGTCCAAATACACTTTTGCTAGTTTCACGGCAGAAAGAAAGGGGTCACATTGAGAGGTGCGTGGCTTAAAAGGGTCGCACTTAATCATGGCATAACGTGCAATAAACCAATCGGGGCATAACGTGCAATAAACCAATCGGAGAGCTGTCCCCCATTCCCTTTAAAAGCCAAGTGTGCTTGCACGTTAGTGGTATTAAAAATGAGGATTTGCAAGGAGGTAACCGATAATGACTCTCTGCAGAAGCAACAGGAGGATTGTGTTTATTGCTTCCCACACTGTGTGACATGGATCCAGTCAACAGATACTGTATATACGTACTGTACATACATAGACAGCCGTTGTTGCACAGTTGTCCCAGGTTATCTTTGATCCTAATGCTGCGACACCCCTCTCACTGTCGGAAGGCGGTCCACCCTTTTAAAGCCACGAGCAAAAATATTCCCATGTTTCATCCGAAATCCGACAGTGTGTACCGGATAAATATGTCTGAACCACTGCAGCCATGTTTGTTAAGAGTCCGCCGATGCCCCGTGACCAACATTTCATCACTCGTTTCCTTTTTCTTTTTTGCCAGGATGGGTGCAGCGAGGCTGAGGCTGCAGACCTAACAGAGCGCTGCGAGCTGATCAGTGACAGACTAATGACCTTGGAAGATGAATTGCAGACGGCCATAATCAACCGGGATCAGGCCCTCACCCATATCCTTTCACCGCTCTCCGAATGACCGTAGATCATATTAACTGTACACTGTCTGTGTTTGTGTGCGTGTGCGTGTGTGTTCCCGTCTCCGTTCATCCATCTAAAGGACCTACTTTTCCTCAAGATGTTGGCTTTCGGCGAGCTCTACTTTTTAAAGAAAACAAAAGAAAACACCCGTCTTATCCGACATTACGGGTCCACTCAGGGAGGGGGATGAAAACGAGCTGGGATCAGAGGATCTGTCTTAACGGGCCTGACGTGCCTTCTGGTAAATAATGGCCTGGCAGTCACCATGGGCCGAGATTAAAGTGGGCATACAGAGGCATTGCTGTCGCAGACGCAGGAATGTCACAGTCATGACTCGCCTGCCATCATATCTTAATGTCCATTCGCCTTGTGACCCTCCCTCCCTCCCTCTTCTTGCCCCTCCTCCCCCTTCTTTCTGCTCACTTCCACCTGCTGGTACAGGCTGGGAGGAAATTACAATATCCACAATAATGACTCGAATGAAAGTGTTGAAGCTGATTACAGGTCACAATTCATCATTTTCTGTGCTAATTACAAAGCTGAATGGAAATAGATTAGTGTGTTTTTCTCACTCCACTCTTCCCTGCTACACGGCGGGCGTATTAAGACAGATAGATAAGGTAATAATTCAACGCAAGGATGGAGAAAAATGTCCACCGGCTGATTCATTTTTTAAAAAGGTATGTTTTGTTTATTTTTCGTTGTTTCTCTCTTTCTAACATAGACGTAACTACTTTTCAATTCTGCCCAAGATAATAAAGAGGTTTATTTAGGTTTAGGGTCATTTCTAAAAGCAGCGTTTGGTATAATACCCCCTTCACTCTCTGATTAGAGATTCATGTCCCCTACTGTACTGTCAGGGGTCAGTACAGGCTGATATCATGCAGCCTGGCAGTTGGAGATGGACACAGATTGGTCCGCTTCTCTCCACCTCTCTGCTTCCATGTCCTTACACGTCATTCATTTAGACTTTTTGAAGTCAAGGCAATCTCGCCATGCAAAAGTGCCACAGACACTTGAGTGCGCAGAAGAAACAAGAACAATTTGGCTATTGTGTTGCAGAAATTGAATAGAAACCAACCGTAGGATGACGCTGCTGTTGCCATAGCGATGGGTAGATCAAACCTCCAGTCTCTCAGGGTCTTAATTGAATACAAGGAGGTGGAAGCACAAGCACGGAGCAGAGGGTTGAAAGAAAAGAAAAAAAGACAGAGGAGGCAAAATGTTTTCAATCTCTGAGGTTAGTTTTAAAGCTTGTGTAGCTTAATCCTGATCCGTGTCGTCCCATCTGGATCGCGTTGCCTTAAAAGTCAGTGGAACCCACTACAGTATTCATGAAAAGCTCTTTAACAGCTAGTAAATTATGAATGAAGACAATCTGTGTCCATTCAGACAGTAAAACGAGCCATCAGGCCACATCTGCCATTAAAGCCATCCCTTTGATTTGCCACTTAAGTTGAACACTCCCACGATTAATTTGAGTTTCTAAGAAGGTTAAACAATGCCCCCCCCCTCCCCCCCTCCCTCCCCCCCACAGACGACAGCCTCTATCCTGTTTCATTGACGGTTTGTAAAATGATTTAACTGGGCAGCCTCTGTTTTCTTGGGTTCCTCTACCCGCCGCCAAGCTTCGCAGATGAGCTCATGAATAGGGAATAAGATATGGTGAAATTGGGTATGACTTGATGATCTGTCCCAGTCATCCGTCTGGTGTCCAAATTGTAGACTGATGAATTCATCAGGCTGTGGCTGCCCTCTATGATCACCATTAACCGCTGAGTGTCGCATTTGCTCAGGTTATTTGTCTGCTGGCATGCGTCTTATTTCTGTACACCAAAATGTGTGTCTTAAATATTCCGATTCTTCCTTAACGCACCCTGCACAGTCTTTAGAAAAAGAAGTTCAAGAAGTAAAAGCCACTCTGCAAACCATGCTCGCGCAGCTCAAAGAGCAGGAGGAGGAGGGGACTGAGTTAACAGACGATGACCTCATGAGAAATGGGACTGAGGAGGAAGAAGAGGAGGACGATGAAGAGGAGGAGGACCAGTACTTCAGTGACAGCTGGGACATTTGAAATGCCTGTAGTCGCCTGTAGTGTTTTCTGACCACTCGCACACAGACGGGGCTCTATGAGACCCTGACCCCGGCTTTGCAGTCATAGTGACCCCATATCCATTTACTGTAAAGCTTCATTCAAAGAGCCTTACAACCAGCCTCTGTGGTTCAGCTGAAGGTTTCCAGTACATAGCCATGGAGAGCCTGTGTAGCATATTATCGCCAAAATGGGGAAAAATATGAAGGGTTTTAATATAAATGCAAATTATAAGGCACTTTAATGCAAAATTTAGAAGTCCCTCAAATCTTGCCAGCATAACATTTACAACGGGAAAACAGTGCCTTAGGTCTCGGAGCCTTAATGCTGATTTCAAGTGTGCTTTTGGATATATATTTTCTTGCCCCCATCAATTTCTGCTGTCAAAACATTCATTTGTGATTATTATTTGCCCAATCACGAGTTTTACAATTGTTCCCAATTTTAAGTCCTTTGCAAACCAGTTTGAATCAATATCAGCCACTAAGCGAGACTTTTGCAGAACAACACTAAAACAGAGTGTTACAGAAGTACATGAAGAGAAAGGCCATGCACTCTGAACTGACCCAATATTATCCAGCACTATCTATACCGTGTTTGCCAATACTGGATATTATTAACCACTGGCCCTACAAGACTGAGTAATTGTCACCAAAGCCCCTGAATGCACAGGATACAGCAATGTTATGGTGCTTTGTTACAAATTTAAATGTATAGGCGTAATGTAATTTAAAAAAGAACATACATTTTTTATAGAATTATAATTTAAAGACAACCCAACTGAAGCTGAGAAAGTACTCATTACTCACGAACGGACAATCTGTATCTCTTTTACTTGAAACAGTCTTGCACATAACCAATACACTTACTCAATTTCATGTCTTCCATGTAGCAAAATTTCGAGTACCTGTCATGTTGTCAATTTCGCTCACTTTCGTTTGTGGTGCTAACACGAAAGTGAGCTAACTTTATTTTGTGGAAAATGCAATATTATTATTTGTTTCTTACCTGTCTTCAAACAGTGTACTATTGGATATGTGGACAGTTTGTCTCGCATATAGGAAAACCTGAAGGATAAGATATCAGTGGGCACATAGAATAAGTAATTACGACTACTCTTTGTCTGTATCTAAAAGAATCTTATTGGCCACAGATTATGTTTTTGTTTGTATTTTATGTCAGCTGAAAATAGACGTTGTTCATTCCACTTGGTGTCACTTGAGTAATTGCCAAAAACAGCGTGTTTGTGTGCGCGCGCGTGCCCTTTCACACGTGAATGGCTCTTCTTTTCATTTACTGTGCGGCTTGAAGTCGCGTTATCATACATTTAGTCCTTACAGCCTCTCACTAATTACGGCATGTACCATTCAGCCTAATGTTGTGTCCTGCTGTTTGCTTCTTGTTTTGAGTCACAACCCCTCCGGTGATTTCTCCTCATATAAAATGTGCCGGCATGCTGCCAGCCAAGCGAGTGCAGCGGTGACATGGGGGAGATATCAATACGGTAATAAAGGTTCTCTAGTGAGGTCTTCAGGGGATACACGGGCCTCTATTGTTATCTCACCCCAGCAGCGGCGGTGTGGCTAATTGGGTGGAGGCTTTACTGAGGACCTGGCGGGGGAAAGCTGGAGGACGTTGCTTTGTCTCCATCTGATTCTGCCCTATGTTTTTCTGGAGCAGGGAGTTATTGAGGGATCCGCAGCGGCGGTGTCAGCAGTCTCGCGCTCTGGGGTGTAAACACAGCCGAGCGATCTTGGTTTCTTCCCCCCCCACCCCCCCTCCCTCAGCCGCACAATGGGCCTTCTCTCTCACATTACTGCCAGGTTGCGAAACCACTCGCCAGGCCCCAAGTCTCCACATCGCTCAGCCTCAGGCACCGCGCAGACAGTGCCTACACCTTCCTGCCAAACACCCCTACCTCATAATTGAATCCGTGCATGCACCGTACGGTGCCCCGCGTGGCAGCGCTACTCATGAAATGGCCACGAAGAAAACAGATTTCAGCAGGCAGATGCACTGTAACAGGCGGAGATGTTTCCGGAGGTAAAAGGGAGGCACCGGCGGGCGATCCTCTGTCTCGTCACTTTGGATGCAGAATGTTATTATGTACTATTCTGACAGCTTATATTGCTGTGTTCAATCTCGTTTCATCCCATACATTTCCCATACAATCCAGTCATATGTCATGTCATGCTTCCAATTCTTATTAAATACATAAATACATGTTATGGCGACACATTTTAAAACCTAACAGTTTTTTTTTTATCCCATAATATAATATACCATGAAATGCCCCTGGCTTTGGACTTAACACTATGGAGGACTACTATAGCTGCTAATCTAGTTAGCTGGAAAAGATAACATTCACACTTTACATAGACCAAGGCGCTATTAATCCATTCATTCCACGTTTGCTATACGCTATCAGTGAATCAATTACTACACTGATGTACATTTTGCCAGTGACGTAAGATAAAGGGGAATTTTTCCAGAATAAATACATCTAAAGAATGTTTACTTTTCACGTTGCAGTGCATCTTATATGAGAAATGGTGATGAGAAATGAATCTAGCATCTGAAAATGACTCGCAAATGCAAGTGACGCTTTGTCACCCCCCTTGTTCCAATGTTTCACTGGATTTATGAAAAATAGTTTTCGACTGGATATGAATGAATGGTTTCAGAAGTGTGTCTGTGCAGCAATCTGGTATGTGGATCTGTTTCTTTGATTCCCCGCTGAGTTTTTATGTTGTCTGACAGGTACATGTACAAACTCTCTGAACCAGGGGAGAATCACGTATCGTGGTGCAGCTTTTCCTCTCGCATCGCTTCAACCAGAGTCTACAAACACCACTAATGAATGCAAATTGAGACTCTTCTGTAGCCTTGCCTTTCGCCTCCTCAGAGATTTCCGTATCCTCCGCTGCGACTGACACCTTTGTTATGTGTGAGCGACTGCTCGTCAGTTCTGGTCACTGAGTCAGTGAAGTGAACTCTCCGGAGAACCGTCTGTACTGAACTAACCACTGTCTACCACTGGTCTTTTATCCAAATCCACTCAGAGGTTTCACATCATTCAAATTCAGTCTGCATTTAAGCACCAACTGTTGAACTTATTCCAATTAAACTGGGCAGAAATTCCGAGTGGAATTAATAAGCATTTTAAACTTAAAATCATTTAATTGCAAGTCGGCCCATCACAAAAACGTTCTCTTCAAACCAGTAAAGGCGCAAATGAAAAACAACAGATTGAGCAGAGACAGAACAGTAAATAGCCTGTTGTCGACATTGAAAATCACACTTAATTATAAACACTACACCGGTGGGAGCTGCACACTCCTCAGATGCAAACCTATTTCCATCACTTGCCAGAACATGGCTGTGTGGAAAAAAAAAGTACAAAATTAGAGGACAAGCACTCAGATTTTCATTTCGATATGAGGACATTACACAATGGTCTTAGAAATTACAATGAAAGCCCTGTGTGTGTGTGTGTGTGTGTGTGTGTGTTTTGCGCCATGTGTCTCATGTCAATATGACTTATTTTGGTTACATATTTAATCATACATACTGAACCTGGAATAATACACAACCTGCATATCATGTATATGAGCTGCTAGAGCCGGACGACAAAAATAACTGAAAGCCATATTTCCTATTATAAAAACTCGGACAGTTCGAAGCATGTCATGTCTGATGCGCCTGACTAAACAGGACGATTAGTATGGACTACTGGGAGTGGACTGCTATACCATGTAGAAGGTCACTAATGAATGGGACTGTTTAATAGCAACATTGGGACAATAACAAGCTCTGACAGCTACACTCAACTTTAATATTATTTTCATACATCATAATAAGGATGGAACCGGTCACCAGTGTTTCATAGAACCCTTTTTTCGTGTAGTGCTTTCCCAGGATCACAACTCTTATCATCCAGTTATAAAAAGGGAGTTAATTGAAAAATTAATTGAAAATTGACAAATAATGAAAACATTACTTTTGGTGGTCATTAAAGGGGCGTTTAGCTAAAGCTAAAATGTGTGGCCCCTGCATATGGGCTTGTGTCACTGTCTTGAAGATAAGGTAAATCATTTCTTGTGGTTCAAACATGCTTTCTTAGTCCGTCTTATATACTGAAATTATTTTTGGATGAATGTGACTGAAAACAAATTCAAAACAATGACAAATACTGCGTATCTCATTCCAGTGAGATGTACGAGTGGCACTAAACTGACTTCCTCAAAGGCAATTGCTTAACGAGTTTTAAGATAAGATCAAAGTCCAGAGCAACACTACTCATTGTGACGTGCCATCAAATCTCTTAAAGGTTTTCCATGTTCTTTTGTGAAACTATCACTATGACATTTTCTTTGAAAAAAAGGTTCATTTTGAGCAGGGAGTTGCTTTTTTTGGGCAGCAAAGAGAGAAACCCAGCATGGACAGCAACAGAAAAAAAAGAGATGCCTCCGTTAATATCCAGGCAGCAAAAACAGACTGTTGCTAATTCCCTCCAGGAGAAGCTGCTTTATTTAGATTTACGGAGGAGCACTTCCCCCAAGAAGCCCAGTCACGGGGTTCACCTTGCAGCATCCTTGGGGGACATGGCCGTGACATGGAAAGCTGAAATATCATGGCACCCTCTGCCATCCTTCCCACTTAGTCTCAAAAACAGACAGGTACCACACCGGGGGGAAGGCAGGATCGATGGATGTGATGGATGGAGCTGGCTGCCTGCACTGGAGCAACGGGGGGACAGAGGGGAGGTGAGGGAGGTAATGAGAGCTCCTGGGAGAGACGGGGCGGCTTTGGCCATGGGAGGCTGGACGCACGGCGCTCGCGCCTTTCACCGGAGCTGCCAATTGGGCCTAATGAGACACGGAGGGGCTCCTGTCCTGGAGCGGCAGCTGGTGATGTGAGATACCGCTTCTCCGCTGTCGTCTGTCTGTCTGTCTGTCTGTCTAGACCGGCCTGCAGTCACAGAGCACGAGGACCACGAGATGTGACTTAGCAGCAGTAGGTGCAAGTTTACTTTTGTGGGGGGGGGGGAGATTTCGGAACTCTAGGACGGCTCGTTCCTTTTATCACCCAAACTACATAGCTGTAGTCACTAGATGCTGGTGAAATATGAGATTTATAGCAGAAAAAGGTCACTTTCGAATCCGACAGTGCAGCATTAAAATTGAGTGATGACAACAATATATCCCCTCAGTGGAAACAAAAGTCATCGGTTACACTGCGACCAAACACCTCAACACACAGTACCATAGCGCTCTAAAATAGGATGGTCATTTTGTGTGTACATGGAATTTACTATGCACATTAGAGAACAGTCCCACACGCTATTTATAGCAACACATAGCCTCGGGGTGTGCAATATTTGGATAAATGTGTCAACAGCAGCTATATAGTCCCTCTCTAACGTTCCCATCCCCTAGCAACCCAACAACGCAACAGACAGATGATGAAGAGCAGCCCAAGGACATTGCTGCCATTTGAAATTTAAAATGGAAGCAGGGTGAAAAAGAGGGAAAGAAATGGTGAGTGACAGAGCAAACGGACAACGCTGAGAGTATTCCTGGAGGGGAGGATGTATATCTATAAAAGATGCAGCGGTAACACGCGTCTGAGGAGAGAATGCTTTTTGACCAAACAACACACAGTAGCTGTGAAATGTTTTGCGGTTTCACGGGAACGCTTGTCCCTTAATCTATTATTAATCATATTGTACAGCGACAAGTGTATGGAATTGCAGCTTTGTGCATCTGCGTGACAAGAATCCAATGTAAATTATCCATGTGAAATAAAAGTGGTAAACCTATATGAGCAGCCTCGCAGCTAAGGGAGACAAGATAGATATAAATGGAAGCATTAACATTCATCTCTGAGATGGAGGGTGGATTAAGGTCGCGTGTTGTGTCATGACACCGAGAACAACTCAGCCGTTGAGTCAAAAACAAAAAAAAAGACTTGTGTTTGCTTGCTATGGGATTGTTGTGGACAGTAAATTTTCTCAACAGACGTTAGATCTGTTTGATGTTTGTACATGTATTTATGCTCCCTGGCATGAGGGCTCACTATATTTACAGAAAAGTCTTGTTATAGCCTGCTCTTATTTTCCCCCGGGCAGAGACTTTTTGTGGTTTTAAGTTATTTTTGTTGCCATCCGAGATTTTAAAAAATTACTTCTAAATTTAAATGTCTGTGTCTCATAAAATCAGTTTAAAAGGGTAAAAAAACTGAAAGTAACGCCTATGGCTCTGAACCAGGTTTATTAACCTAATTTAGCTGTGTTTAATTCAATCATCACAAGAGTGTTTTTTGTCCTGCAGTGGTTGCCCTTCACAAATTGGTTTGCTCCAGTGACTCTCCCAACTGTACAAACAGCCACAGGGGAAGTGAAATACAAGAAACACTAACTTTTGCCTCGTTCTGTTAAAAGTGGGGTAGGTGGAGAACAGTTGGCAATCACAACTGTGTGCCAATTGATTAGAGTGGCACCTAGCATCTATAGATTAAGAGCAATACATTCATCCCCACGCATATCAAATACCCTAATGCATATCCTGAATCAATTAATCTGAGTTAACCCCAGTTTGGCCTCCTGGTAACACTCTATATACCGTGTAAATCGTAAGCTGATTCCATGTCACACATGTATATCAATCCACATTAAACGGATGGATTTTCAGTAATATTGCCAAGGCTCTCGATTTCTTACAGAATTATGCAATTGTCAAAAACAGACTAATGGCGATACGTTCATACATACATATATCGTGCATTCATGACTGGAGAATGTATGGTCAAATAAAATTTGACCATTAAGGAGTTGTTCAACATCTGGAGAAACATTGTCCAAGGACAGGCAGGTGTTTGTTTCCCAATTAAACCTACACATATTACGCATCCCTTACTTTTTGGCTTAATTTGTTCAACAGTAAATGGCTATTATTTTGCAAGTAATTTAAAATTATCCAGAAAGCTAGACTACAACTAACTAGAATTAGAATTGCGCATCGTCCCACACAAACATGCAAATGCAAACACACACAAGTCGGGGGAAATTTGACCTCTGCATTGACCCACCTGTGGCGCATGCAAGGCCACAGAACAGTGGACAGCTAGGTCGTGCATTATCCTTTTTAGAATACAAAATTCAAACCATATGTATTACTGTATTGTTCTCCAAAACATTGCAGAAAAGCATTTTTTTAAATAACCTCTAGATATCTGTAGCAACACAAAAAGAAAAAGTTAAATGCATTCTGTCCTTGACCTGACTTGGACACCACATAGCATTGTGAATTAAAAACCACAGCAGTTTCAAGGGCAAAACAAGCACACAGCACACATAAAGGGGTTGAGAACTTCGAGGGTTATTAATATACAGCTGGCAGAGGGACAGCGGATGGAGCTGCCACATCCTGCTCTGCAGCGTGTCCACTGCGGAGCCATAAGGTCACTGTGTTGCGACTCCCCTGGAGGTTTCCTATAAAGCGGCCATTCCCCCCGCAGGGAAGGAAGTGAACTGGAGGAGCCCAGTGTAAACACCCAGGGGAACCTGTCTCTGGACGACCCTGGGGTAGGAACGGCTACAACTGAAGCCTATCTCAGTCTGGAATTTGAACAACCTATTTTTTTTGCATTTCATTGTTCTTAGCTATTTGTATTTCTGTCTGTTTCTTCCACTGAGCTATGCATTTTTTTAAAAATGGAATGGATGTAAAACCCACACACACGCACGCACACACACACACACATACAGGCAGGATCTAATTAATTTTCGTAGTAAAAGTTGATTTGGGAATTATCTGCAAAAGTAAATTGTGGTCTCCGTGTCTAATTTATTCTTGCAGAATATGTACAGATATTACACAGAAATCAATGGTACCCTCCGGCATTAACAAACTGTCTGCCCCAATGAACATCTTGTTATTGGTGATAAGGGCAATCCCAGGAAAGCATAAAGAGTCGCCTCGGGTGCCTTAGCCATGCTGCCCTCCCTTTGTTTTTGTTGCCATGGCACTGGCTCATCAGTTCCCTACATTTTCCGTGGCATTTCCCAACACCAGAGTGCCTCATCAGCACCAGTGTACCATCTGCAGGCACAAGGCTCTGAGCAGACCCCCGGGGGGGCGGGGGGGGGGCATCTGTGATTGAGCTGGGGGACAGGTGAGTTGGTGGGGTGAAAAATAACCTTCTGGCTTGTTGCTTCGGGGGAGCCAGGGAAAAGGGGACCCCGTGAGTAAAGACAGTGGAAATTGAAAAGGAGAGGCAGATGGGTGCTCTCGTTTTAGCAGCCTGCTGCTCGTGTATGTGATGAAATAATCAGGGAAACTATGTAAAGGCTCTTTGGTTGAGTCAGCAACCAAAACCGTGATCTCTGGTATTGATGCCACACACCTTGACTCCCGGTTCCATCCATTTTTTGTCTCAATTTCTGCATAAGGGCCTTCAATGCCGTAAGGACAACATTGGATTTGGAGTTTGGCAGCCGGAGTGGTCCAGTTATCTGGATACTTTTGGATAACTAAGAAATCAATCTTAAAACATCCCAAAACAATGTCAGTGCAAATATAACGCACCGAGCATATTCACTGTTACTGCCATCCACAGCCCTGGCAGCTCTGCCAAAAATAGTCACTTCTCCTGTTCCATCCATCAGCGATGTGGTTGACTGCCTCGCTATATGCAATTACTGCTCCAATTGGGCTTAATGACACAGAGAGGGAGGCAGATCTGCAGCTTGGGGAGCAGCTACGTGCTATTTATAAATCTTTAGAAAAGACACCTGACGCTGCTCCATCAAAGCGCCAGAGCTCCGGCGAGAGCACCGTGATCCCGTTTGCCAGCCGGTGATTGGCTCAGGTGTTCCTCTACCACAACATGACCCACTTCTGTAGCTGGTGGACCTGGACAGGTGTGGAGGCAAGAACTATAAGAAATATAGGGACCCTTTTTTTTATCTGCAGCCTCATTCTGCAAATCTTTTTTTGGAGGGGGCTGGACTTTTATCATTTATCTTTTTTCCCCTCATGCAAACTAAATTTCAAATTCAACAACCACCATCGAGGTACGCATTAATTATTCTCCCGTTAAGACATTCCCTGTGCGTCATCCATCTCTGTCCCTCACAGCTCACTCCAGCATGGTCCCACATGACAGCCTCAGTACGAGTATCCACAGACTGATTGATATCTCCATTGGCACTCCCACTCAGGAATAATGGAAAAGAATGGCACCGCATGCATGCTACATTAGCTACTGCCAGTGGAGCCTTTGCCAGAAACACAACTACTTTTCCTCTATAAGCACATGTCCCACAGGATCCAGTTAGGCAGCTTCACCACCTTCAACAAGACCACACTTGCACTCGTGTTTTCATGAAAACACTCTGTGCAGGTTATTTTATATGAACAAGCCAACAGGGGGTCCCATCGACCTTCTTGCCAGAGGACCCGGAGTGCTAAATTCACTTCCCTTCGGTTTGGGACGACTAAGGTGGGACATCCTTTAAAATATATATATATTATAAATATGAACAACTGCAGACGTACCTTTCATAAAGAGCTCAATCATCTGTCTGCGTACTCTACTGATTACAGAGACGTATCCATGGTAACGGTTTCACTTTGAACAGAATGGATATTTATTGTGCATGTAAATCAAATCAACTGAGACTCTTGACTAATCTTTAAAATCAAAACAGACTGCATATTGTACTTTTTCCAATGTGCTCAGAGGACTGCTGGTTGTCTTTCACACTTCCAGTTGTACCACCCCTCCATTTCTCTCGGCCAATTACACATTGCATTTCACCCACATGAAATTGTCCACTAACCAGACACAACGCTGTGTTGTTATCAGACAAACATTTGGTAGATAGGCATGAGACACAGGATTAAGACAACCGGCCCTGTGGGACATCAGCCCGATGACACGGTGGCATTTAACCAGAGTGATGAGTGCAGCTCTAGATGGCTTCTTACCGTAAGTCTAGCGTGCTGCGGTTGAAGCCATCTGGAGAACACCCGCTAGATCTGATTGGTCATGAAGATGTTGAATTGAGGGAATAAGGAGTAAAGTGACTGTTTACAAATGTCAGGCTGGTCCTCCCACACCTGTAAAAGATAACATTCAGTGTTTCCCCTACCATTACCTTGGGGGGGGAGGGGGGGGGGACTCCGACTAGGGTTAGGGGATAGGGTAAGGGTATAGGGTTAGGGGATTGGGTTAGGGCAAGGGGTGTCAAACTCATTTTAGTCACGGGCCACAAACAGCCCAATTTCCCGAAGGCTTTTCATTAAGTGTGGCAATGGCTACGCTGATTGCCTCAGCCACTAGTGCATGCCAGATTTTTTTTTTATCTGGACGCCAAATGGCCCTGTCAGTTATCAATCCAGATACATGTGAGAGGGATATTTAAAGCGAGATGACGGATCTCGCTGTGACAGAATGAATGGTATGAAATATGTTCCCTTGTCTGAACAAACTTGAAAATAATAGTATACTGCACTTTAAGAGAGGAATTAAATGATGAGCATCTCAAAACTGTACTTTACTGAGAGAATGAAATACTGTGCATGTATATTTATCATGGCCTGAATGTGGAGTTGATTTGAATAGTATGATAACATTAAATAAACAAATACAAATTGTCTTGAATAAAAAATATATATTTTTATGATATTTTTATTAAAAAGACATCTGGACAGTGTCTGTCAGTTAACAGCCAAAAATATGCATACACACATTTACATTTCATTAGCACAGAAGCTGTCATTTAAATTCCTGTTTAGGAACACATTTTAGGCAGTTTTTGACATTTCAATCAGCATTTGAAATGTTTCTAACTTGTTCCATCACAGTGAATCTTTTTTTTTGCACACCATGTTTGTTGACCAGTGACTACCCTTCTCATTCTTTCTCTGCAGCTCCTAATGCTCATAATGCTCTGACCCCTCAGCCAGTGTTGCTGCCAGACCATTGAGACAGTAAGGCTGACGCCCCTGGATAGAGTGCCAGATAGAATAAACCTCCATGCAGCTCAAAAAAAACAACAAACCCCTCTCCTCTCAGTGCAGAAACATGACTACACATCCGAGGGCTCGCTTTTTCTCTAGCTGAGTGAATCATTTCCCATCTCCTCTTGGATTTAGTCATCCTGGCGAGTGCACGGACTGGAGTTTTCTTAAATTCCAGGCTAAATTAATATTATAACATAAATGCGGTGTAAGCACAACACCAGGTGCTCAATACTGCCAAAAACAGTGAAGAGGCAATTCATTTGATTGACACGAATGCTTGGTATGTTCTTTCCGTCTCCTCTTGTTCGGCTGTTTAGCTTCTGAGAATTAGTCCTAAGGCAGGAACTGCACTCCATGTGACCTTTTACCACTGCAGAAGGTCAAGGCACCAGTCGTGGCAACATCAACAATTATGTATTGTTGCTGTACACTATCCCTGGGGCAGGTAGGCGTGAAGAAAGCAACCTGTATGATATATAGGGTATCCTGGTATTGCTGACAACTCTGGGTGTTTTTCCCACAATACAGTGTATTCTGTATCTAGGTTTATCCCACAGGACAGTGTGTCTAGCATTTATTACGGGGTCGTCTCTGGAGTGGCCGACACAGTGTGAATTTAAAGCTGTGGAAAATAAACCACATCGCCCAAATCATCAAAGCCGTTAACTGGTTTTCACGTAGTGGCACATCAGTGTACATACAGTATGTGGCCTGCGAGGAATATCATTTGAAATGTGATTTGAAACGTATTTAAGAATCATCTTCCTTCGCTTCATGGACTGACAAAGTCAAAAATACAAATACACCGATCCCACATTAAACACACCAACATTAAAAGCTGTCTTAATGTTGTGTACACTTTTCAACTCTATACCATCAAACGTACACGCTACTTGTGTTCTACATCTTAATTACTGAAGCACATGATAATCCACATAATCCATATGCACAACAGTAACGCTTTGACAGTGAAAGAAAAATGAATGTGATGGACAGCTCAAATGAACCAGCAAATGTCATGCCTATTCCAGACAGGCAGGGGAATCCAGCAGATGGTCTCATAATGTTCGGTATGTGCACAGTCACCGTAACTTCCCCGCTGCTCTGTGGCATCCATCCAGAACAAAATATGCTCAATTCTGACATAGGGAAGTAAATGTCTGGCAGTCACATTCATCAGTGGCAATGGAGCCCTGGAGGCAAGGGCAGTTCAGCACCAATTAAATCCAATCAAGAAGTTGGCTTCCTTCTCAATTCAGAGCGTGGAAGCATTTTGCTCCTGCTCTTAAAATATAACGTGAGAATCAAAAGACTTCTCACGATGCAGGGCCCAATTTCATTTGTTGTACCGTAAATAACAATGAAACTTGACTAAATCTCAGATCTATCGTGACATTTGCAGCAACTTCGATGCAAGCGATTGTTGCAGCAGAGCAACACGTCAGAGAGGTTAAATCCTTCACGCTTCCTCCCAGTCAATCGCTAAAGTGCATTCAAAGTCAGACTGTCAGTTTTGGAAAGTTTCCAAAGTTCTTGACTTCGGCCGTTGAGGCCCGACATCGGAAAGATGTTTCTGATGCTGTTTGAAAGCCTGACAAGGACTTCATCTGAAGCTTGCTGGCACTTAAAGACTATCATCAGGAAGTTCGCCGTTGGTGGAGCATAGCGGACCACGCTCAGGCCCATCTGCTCTTGATGTTTACTGCGTTTCTGCTCCGTTAGCCACGAGACAACAGATTACAGCTGGTTTAGCCACAAAACTTCATGTCTTCCTGCTGTGGCACCAGGACCACCAGAGTACTGAACTAGACAGATTATTAATTATGTGGAGATTTACAAAACCGGCATCTCGATGGCAACAATATGTTTTTGACAGAATCCGACCTGGTATATGTTTGCTTCTATTCTGTACTATTTTCCCCCCCCAGGTATGCGCATAAAATGGCAGTCAGTCACAAATTGCCCATAGGAAAGGGAACAAGGTTTTTCAAGAAAGTCTTGAGGCAGGGGAACCTGAAAAGAAGAAGTTGCAGGTGAAGAAAATGGAAGAAAATAAGTGTTTGAATGCAATTAAAATGAAAGAAAAAATTGCTGAGAGTTGATTGAGTTTTATAGTGCTCAGTCAGGGCTTTTCCTCGCTATAGTATGTCTGCTGGGTTTGGGGGCAACCTTGCTTCAGGCTGATGGGGCGGCGATGGAGTAAAGCAGATGGAGGATTATAGGTGGACTAATTGCCTCTGTCTGACTAGGACACCCCCATCTGCTTCGAGGGGATCCTTAAGACTTTCTCCTCAGCGGAACCAAGCGCTCTCCAGTGCTGCCATTGTCTGAATATGAACGATGTGCTCGCACCTGACCTTCACCTCGCTTCCTCAAATCCCAACCTGAGATTTGCTTTCCGTGGTAGAACGAATTCAAACTGGAGCGCAAGACACACACATTCAATGTACTTGTATATATCTTTTTTTTAAATATTGAATGCTGTTGTGGCCGTCAAATCGGGGCGCATTATTAGAGCTAGCTTTGGACACAAGATTGCGTCTCAGATATTTGGACGACGAATATCTTCGTCTATGTATTGGCTGCTCGGTCTGCTGGGCTGAGACATTCAGAGTGACAGCACATCCCCTCTGCTGTCACTGTCAGAACACATCAACACAACAACTCACTGTTGCTTATAGCATCACTCTTATACTGCGTAGAGTTGTCCGAGGTTTAAATCTTGTGGATTTTGTGGTCTTAAAGGAATTGTTGAACAGTTTGAGAATTACACTAATAGATACACTGTTTTGTACACTGGACACACTCCGTTTTAGTATAAATATAATGCCACAGCCAGCAGTTGGTTAACTTGTCTCCGCATATGGGCCCAGAAAATGACTCTGTGTCCATAGGTAATAATCGATACCTGCATCTCTGAAGCACACAAGATAAGACGTTAGTTTGTATTTCCTCGTCCGCATCGTCCGGCTTTAGAAATTGTTATGCACCACACTTCTGCCATATGCTGACACACTCTAGAGTCTCTGTGGGTTGCTTGGTAACGTCAACGTCATAGTGCAGCTTCAGGAAAACAACTCCGTGCGACTTTAAATAACTCTCGTTAGACTTTTGTTTTGTATTAAGTTGAAGTTCAGTTGGCCAACTCACTTGGAATGCATCAAAATGAAAACAGCATTTATGTGTGGATACTAAACTCTGACCTTGTCACATTGAATTCAAAGCCATTTCAGTGAGTAGGAGGGAATGTCAGTTTTACAGGGTCATTTAACTTAATTGTGTAAAACTCTGTCAGACAAATTATCATTCCAACTATTCGGAGTATGTTTATACTGTATGTATTAAAACATGCCTGGAGGGGATGTATAGACAAATGAACATGAAGGAACCACGTCAAAATGTTGACTTGAAGTAACTCCGTTTAGTTTAGCTTCACACCCCTCCACAATGCGTGTGCATGTGTACGTGTGTGTGCGTGTGTGAGCGTGCGTGTGTGTGCGTGCGTGTGTGACAGTGGCACTTACAGGGCTTTCATCAGTAAAGCCTTTCTGGTGAGCAAATCTAGGCTTCCCTCCTCCCTGAGCCTTTCAGCCTCTTTATCCCTCTTTCTCTATGTGTGCGTGTGTGTGTGTGTGTGTGCGCGTCACATCACAGAAAAAAAACTATTATCCAAAAAAAACAAAAACCTTTTGAGAAACATATGGTGCTCCAATTTAGCCACAGATACCTCCTGCTCTCGTTCTGTACGATGATTTGCCTCTGGGTTTTTAACAGTGGCAACACTATTGTCCCGTGGAAGCACCCAAGGCATCTGATTTAGGGATGATTAGTGGCGCCGTGGGACGTAGAGAATTGTGTTGCTTTCTAGCGCATGGACATACAGGTTTGATAAGGGGAAAATAGCCAAGGGGCAGGATTTTGGAGCCACACTTCATTAGTTCTGAGAAAAAGACAACTGTGACGCGGATAATTGTGTGCCCCAAAAGCATCCTGAGGTACAAAATCTTTACACAATGGTCATTTTAAATGATTTATCGCCTAGCACAGTGAGCACCGACACTTTTGTCTCTACTGTTGCTCCAGTGTGGACAGTAGATTTCCCCGTGGGGCAAAGAGGGCTCATGAGCTCATAGACCGATGCACAATGGACCATTTCACTAAAGGCCAAACCATAAAGAAGCACTCGGGTGTGGATGATGACAGACAGGGAGGAACAAGGGGGCTGAAAGCTTCCCTCTGCGACCCACTTGTGGCCCTATAGGGTCCTCCTCTTGCTTCCAATTGAAGCAAGGCAGCACTCTGACAAAAGTGCCGGAGAACAACCAGACACAGACTGACCCGCATCTCAGAATAATGATTATCAGAGTAAACACCAACTTGAAAAGTAAATGAGTCCTGCTCTCTGGCCCACTTGTTGCATGTAAGTGCAATGAATGACAGAGGTGAAAGCCCAGCGGAAGAACGTTCGATTCTAAATGGCTGACAGATACATGCGAGTCGCACATGTGATAGTGATAGGCTGGCTTCTGAGCCCCAGGGCCCAATAAAAAAAATGTCCATCTGCTTTGTGCAGTGAGTCTGTCAATGTGGGTTCAGCTCATGGACTAGAGGCACAACGTTGAGCTATTCTCAACCCCCTACACAGGCCTCTTTCTGCAGTGTCCGCTTATTATACAGTTCAATGTTGGTACCCAACAGCTATACCGTACATCAGTCCTGCCTTAGTCCCAGGGAATATCTAGCAAGTTTAAAAATAGCGAATGATAAAATGAATAAGGTTGCACAATCAAAACCAGTCTGCGAGTTGCTGAAGTTGTTTAGTCATGAGTGCAGCACCTCTGCTAGGCAACAGCAAAAGTGGGTGCGAATAATAACGTTGCAGTCTGCATCTAAAAGCCACAGAGACTAATAATTTTAGCAAGCTAGCAATCATAATGCAGTCTATGTGAATGCAATGCAAAAAAATAAGGCAGTTGGGAATATGTACATTTTCCCCGATGTATAATAAAATCACAAAGACAAACTGTATACGAGTAAAATTGCAACGTATATAATAATCCAAAAAGAAAAAAGAAACTTCCATGGCCATTTTTGAAAACGTCAGCAAACATGTCACAACCCGTATACTGCTAACTTCCAAAAGATTCCAAGTACTGAGATTGTGAGCACTACAGGAAGGGGCATTTAAGCTCTGCTTGTGAATACAGAAAACACAACTTTATCTGTTTCGCTATTTGCAAATTCATTAACTTAGGAAAACAACTACACCGACAGTATCTGATTTTGCCAACTTTATGGCAAAAAAAAAACATATACAGTAACTTTAGATAATAGTAATTATTTAAATGTAGCAATACACCAATGTCCACCTCACTCATGTTGTATAAAACTATAATATACTGACCCACCAGCATCTGTTCCAATATTCAACTGAACTTTGTCTGCGCTAATAATTGAGCCCAGGCGGTGCAGGTGTGGCCCTTTTGGACTATTATGGCCCTGAGGGAGGTTATTTGTTGGTCACGAGGGTGAACACAGACTGCCAAGGGCTGATGTGTTATTTTCCTCCAAATCACAACTCCTCACGTTCGGCCAACAAATTGGGCCCCATTTGGAAAGCCAAAATGTCAGGGGGCGGTGTTTGTCAGCTGTCAGCCCCTCACTAAGACCTACGTAGAGCTATTAGCTGGGAGTGAACAACACACGGCTGCGGATTTGGGAAAAGGATCACGTGAGCCTTCTGCTCATCGGAACCCTTTTTGCGACTCGATTATTGGTTTAGCTACCAAACTCATTGGAGTTCCGATGACTGAGGCTAATCTTGTGGGAAAGCTGCGGGACTTGGATCAGCTTTGACACACTGAAAACAGGCCGCTAATCTCCATGCGTCGGCGAAATCAAACGCAACGTCCAAGGTTATCGTCACAGAGCTGTGCTTGACATGGGCTAAAGGTCTGCAGTTTATCTCCGCTTGTCCCCAGAGGATTGGAGCCGCAGGCCCCTCACATTTCATAAAACGTGTCGTATCCCCCCACGTTCCCCGCAGACACACAAACAACGTCCACAGGTTTCTAGTGTTTTTTTTTTTTTTTTTTTAGTCCAACCAGACAGCTCAGTGTTGTCAATAAAACAGGGAACAGCACATGGCAAATTTTGAACTGTGTTGGGTGATGGAAAAATCAATAGAGCTCTGCCGAAAAATTTGATATTTTCCGAGCGTCAAGCGTGCCCCACAATATTAAATACGGACTGGACAGAGGGTAAAGTTGGCTTCAACTCCAAATTTGAGAAATTTTCCATACACCCATATAAACAATGCAAATTCACTGAAACAAAAGAGGCCCTTACAAACAATGGACTACGGTGGCCGATTTCATCAAGAGATCACAGATTACAACATAATTATATGAGGTGGATTTACAGATTTTTCAAAGCACCTTTTACGTTTGTTTTTTTGGCTCCGTAACATAAACTTCAAATTGGGTCTACTGTGCAGTTAATTACTCGTGTCAATATTGCCCATTTTCAGGTAGAATGTTGAAAAATATGTTGAAAATAAGCAGAATAAAAGAGCAGCGGTGCTCTTTGATACACAGATGCCTAGGACTGAGCCAAGGGACCATTAACAGAGTGCGAAACAGAGTGAGTCAGACGGGGGGGGCTTCAGTGGGATCACATAAACCAAAGCAGAATGTGCAGGGCATCAGACCAGAAGGGGTCACTCTCCCGCCATCTCTGTACCGTCACTGTTGTCTTTGTGTGGCCCCGATGTGAAAGCCAAACACCCGATATGCAAACACGGAATACGCTCCAATTCATACCGAGTCACAGCAACCCAGAAAGGATTCGGTTGAAGTAACGTTCTTACATCCAGGAAAAAAATAGCTGCATTTCTGTTCCTTCACTATGCTTAACAGGATCTGCGATGAGAACACATTTTAATCCAAATGCACTTTTGATGACATTTTAGAAACTATAAAAATCTGTGCTGCAGCTAAACCATGGCTTTATATCCGCACGTTATTATATCTGCGAGTGTCAGTATTACCGACACCGTATATATATTTTTCCCACATTTTTTGAATGTTGGAAAGAAAATATTTATATTTTCCCCCGTCTCTTCGACACACACGCGCACACACACACAGTTCCTGAAGCACAAAATAACTCACTCGCTGATATTCCAATCATTTCTCATTCGATTGCTCTTCATTCGGCTACACCTGCTCCATCGCCCTTTATTCTTTTCCCTACCTGGGGGGAAGGTGAGTGGTGACGCTCGGGCAGAGAAGAGGGCTCTGATTTGTATTAATTTGTGGCTGATCTCTGGGGAAGAGAGGAAAAGAGCGAGAAGGAGAGCCACCGTGTACCTCCTCACCCCACACCTCCTCCGCTTTCCATCATCCCAGTCCACTGCAGCTATACAGAAACAGGAACCATCCAATCAATCCAGCTCTCCCCAAAGGTTTGTCCAATCAGCCCGAGACCTGACACAGAAATTAATCACTTCACCATCTCAACAATTGATGTCACCAAGCAGAGCATGGAGCTTTCAAAGGAAGTGCATGCGTAGAGGACCATGCGTAAAACCCCTCAACCTCACCAACACACTCCCACACTGAAAACACATCCGAGTTGTGGAGATTTTAGCTCATCAAATTCCTATTTTTGTAAATGTGGGTCATATTGTTGTTGCCTTGGTCACCAAGGTCCCTGCAATGATCCTGCTGAGCACAATGAGTGCAGTGTTTCTAGAAGAAATATTTAAGTCAGAGACACTTGTGTCAGCAAATCTAAGTTGTTTAAAATCGATTTGACTCCCAGACACAGGGGAAAGCAACCTGACTACAGATTGAGACAGATATTATTAGCATTAGCCACAATATCAAATAATCATCTTGCATAAGGCAGAGGATACATAACAGGGTGTCAGAAATAGAAATCATTGGGGAACTGATGTACAGTTTAGAAAACCCAATTTTTTTAATTAGCATGTATTTCATTTGATGTTAATAGTCAGCCGGTGGCCGATGAATGAGCCGATGATACCAAGCATGAATAGGACAGGGGACACGAGTTGGGCCTCAGTACTCTGGCTGCATTAATGCAAAGCCTCTCAACTGATCTTTGATAAACATTAAGTTTGAATTTGTGCTCATCTGGAAGTGCCCATTGTGCTATATCATGAAACACTAAGCCTCGGAGTAGAAAAAGCTCACAATTCCAGGGCAATCCATCAACAGTCACCAGCTGTAGAGATATGTGTCTGGGACACACTACCATCCCTAGCTCCATGCTGCTGGCACTAATAAAAAGTACATGGTTGTACCTGCAGCAGGTCTTTGTTTTTGGCAGAATCTCTATTAAGAGATAACAGAAGTTGCCATTTTAACTCCATAAATGCAGACCTTCAAAGAGACTTTGATCACAGTGTTGGTCTTCACCAACTGGGAGGAAGAACAAAGGGTAGGGTTACCAACTCAACACTCGGCCTCCCCTGCACACACGCACGCACGCACACGCACACACACACATGCACGCACAAACCATCAAGGACCATTCCATACATTATTGCGATACCATATGTTGCTCCGCTAAGGAGTGAAGGTAATTGTGCTTTGGAACAGCTTAAAGGGTAATTGCGCGTGGTCCGGCGGGTGTCCGCAGACGGCACCGGGAGGGGGGGTTTAAGGGGTTTGAGGTGTGGATGACTGATCAGAGCTCTGAAGTTCCCTCAGATCTCCTTCCTTCTCCTCCCCGCCACGGGCGCACCCAGTTGGCATTTGACAGTCTGTGTCGACCCGCTCCAGATCTTGAGGATGCATCTCAGTAAGTGAGGGAGGAGCGTTTCCCGCAAAACCTCCACCACCTCCTGCGACTGAAGCCTGGTTTTCAAGGTTGCGGGCGAGCAAGTGTGAAGCCGTGTGCTTTCGACATAACTTGCCTAGTGAGGGCACTGGACTCGAGGAACGCCAACTCTGGACTCGGATGAAAGCGCGATGAGACGGCAGCTATATCTGTCCCTGGGAGGATTAGCCTTCTGGCAGCACCTACACAAAGCTGGACCTGGGTGGAGGCGACGCCGTCCATGATCCAATGGCATGCTTTTACCAGTGCTGTTCTGACCTACATGCAAGGAGAAGTCTATGACCTACGTTCATTTTAGTCTGCAGAGTGCGCATGCCCATGCCCCTACTGACTGACAGTCTGATTATACCTGCCATCATTGTGTGGGTGGACAGCAGTCGTTTTGATGCAGGCGAATTTGTTATAAATGGCGTACCCTCTGCTTTCTATTCCCTTCCTCCTTGGAAGAATTCCAAACCTCTTTAAAGATAGATATGGCCGTTTTTGAGGACAGCACTTTGTTTATGCCCTGTGTTGAAAAAGATGGAGGTGAATCTCAAAAGAAACTCTCCATTTGTGAAGTCATGCAAAAAAAAAATCTATTGATGTCCATGTGCTGAAACAGTGAAGACATGCAATGCAACTTGTGGTTTCTCTGCCTGTTCAAAGGCATTATAATGCACATGATATTTATCGGTTCCATGTGCGAGCTATGGGAAGAATCAGTCTATGAAGTTGTCATTAAATGCTCATCAAGTGCAACTAATCATGGAAATAGAGAAAACTAGAATGATATGGCCAAACAATCCAAAACAGCTACGTGTACAACAGAACAAGAAAGCAAAAAAAGAAAAAAAGGAAAAAGGAGGAAGTCTGATCATCTGCACCGTATGGTTCAAATACAGTAATATCTGATATTTACAGCTCCATACATTGCTTCCTGAGAGATCAACCTATAGGTTTAAACCACACAATTTCAAAGGAAGTAATAACATTTCAAAATTACTTTGCTTAAACAATCAGAAACCATAACCAACTTGGCAGAGGTTAACAGGTCACTATATATTCATTTATAAGAATGAGAGGTAGATATCATCAAAAGCTATTCATCTAAAAATGTGCAAAGAGGGCCATGGTGCAAGTTAGTTTCATTAAAATACAACAGTTAAATGTAAAAAAAAAAAAAGAGTCATAACTTAAATCAAAAATTAGGTTTTGGAACGGAGGACTTTACTCTTTCTTTTTGAGGAGAGGAGAAGCTGGCTGAATGGGCAAAATGTAGATCCACGCAATTTGGAAACTTGTTTCAAAGAAATGTGTATAGTTATTTCCAGCTGTTTTTTCCCCTCTTGTTCTCTGTAACATCATGTAACCAGACAGTTATTGAAAAAGTGATGCCAGACGCAGCCCGGTAGAACTGAAACACGCACTGCCACGATAACGTCCTATGACTGTCTTTGAGAAAATAATGTTTTGTTGAATGAAAGTGGTGTTTTACGCCCAGTTCAGAGAAGAAAATGATGGTGATGTCTGGGAGATTACACCTACTCCACTTCCTCGCCCATAATAACACCAGTTAGAATGTCTTTGTGATTTTTGAATGTACGGGACGCAGCCCGACACAGCTTTTCCTTTCCATTTACCGAAACCCGGTGCTTTGCGATGACCTTAAACTAATCAATTAGTTTCCGAGCATTAACTATGATTTAATTGTCCTTCACAAACAAGCCTCTACTACAAAGCAGAAGTAGATAGTCGCAAATAATTGGCCTATAACAGGCTTCATACAATCTTGGTAAAAAGTGACTTCATATTTATTGTTTGAATGTCCGAAAGCATAAAACACATACATTGACCATAAGGAAGCTAAAAATAACCATGAGTCACAAAAGTACCGTAATGAGAAGCCACAAAACTACCACAACAATACAACAAAAAGGCACAAAATACTTTTCAGTCTAGAGACTCCATGTGGGAGGGGTTGGGGGGCCTTTTACCTCTGTGTGCACATGATCTGTCCATGCAGATAACCTTTAAACACTGTGTGCAGATTTTAAAAAAAGGAAAGAAGAGCTCTGCTTCCATCTCAGTGGTCAGCGCGCACGTCCACCTACACACGCCGCCAGATGAATCGAGAGATGTCAATTTGTTCATGTTTAGTGACCTGTTGTGCCGGCACATCTGAACCTTCCTGACCTAAATAGGACGTGGCATAAAGGTGAGCGCACCGTACCTTTGGGCCTCTTCTGCCATTTGTGTCATCAAACCAAAATACACAACTGACAAAACAGGAAAAAAAACTTGGGAAAAAGTTTACACAACAGTTCAACATTTGGGGTTGAAACATGGATGGGATTTGTGACAGACAGGACCACTTTTTTTAACCACTTGTCATCAATCGGCTTCCGCCCGGAGCCGCGATGCCGCCGTTTCCTGACGCTGGGTTGAATATTTTTTTAATGAGCCCTGATAGTAAAACTTTCTATTCAACAGGGGCCCTTTGAATAAATGGCTGCCAGCTAGGAGTGTACAATCAGCGACGGAGCAGGAATGCTAAATCAAGAGCTTTTTACAATTCCCCAAACGCCTCATCCTCTCTCTCCAGTATTCTTTCTGTGCCGTTTTGTCTTTCTTTGCTGGTCCAAGAGCACACAGGACCCGGGGTCATTGTATTTGTGCAGGCATCAGCTGATTCCTGCTTTGCCTCGGGCAGAGAGAGGAGCTAAGAGAGAGAGAGAGGGAGAGGGAGAGGGGGGAGAGAGAGAGGGAGAGGGGGGAGAGAGAGACAGAGAGAGGGAGGCATCCACCTAAAACTGGATAGTGGTGCAGGGCACCTGCCGTCCTTGAGCGAGCGTCCTCTCTCCTCTTCTCCGCTGTCCCTGTCAGGCTCTTTGTGGGTTTGAGCTGTAGAGGAGAAGTGCCTGTGATGCCTGATCACAACATGACACTGCAGAACATCGACTGCTCTTTCCGACTGTCGTCACGAGTTACCCTCTCTCCCCTGGCCTCATTCTACTGGCCTGGTCTACGGGAGCCGCCTTCCCCGGGCTCTGCAGTCATCGCGGAGTGACTGTACATTCGGGGATAGTTGGAGATGTCTGGACTCCTGCCTCCTATTTCTGACCCTGTTAGATCCCGTTAACTGTACGTTCTAAGATTATTATGTAAACGCACGACAGGGGGATACAGAGGCCTCCACCAGCGGATCCTAAAACCAAAAAAAAAAAGTCTGGAGCTTCTCCCGCCAGCCTGGCAGCTTAACTTATTACAAAAGCTTAACTCAGGCTGGCTTTGTCCCAAATGTAACAAAATCTGCCTTCCTGCCTCTAAAGCACACCAACAAAACACTTTATGTTGTATTTGTTTGATTTTCACAAAAATATCCAGTTGCGACCGCATCCCCACTCTAGTAAGGTGCCGCACCAGGCCAAGAAATAGCCGGTTACATAACCCTGGTAGAACCCCAGTATGACGTTGAACAATATTTTATTTACGATTGAACTGATGCCTCGGGTCCAGTTATATACACAAGTGGTGGGCCTGCCACACACAGGTTCGGGGACCCAAGCGATAAGTCGGCCTCAGCATGAAGCCAATATCTTGTTCGAAAGAGCTCCGATAAAAGCAAACAAAAAAACGACCACAAGAAAGAAAAACCACTCAGTGGGCTCCATATCGTGTCATCTAACCCTAAGCAAGAAAGTGAATAAGTGTATTCTCCGAAGTTCAGAAAGCTATTCCTTCATCCAAATTAAGTGCAAGAGATTATGTGGACATCCCCCCACAGCATCGTGGCCTTCTCTCTGATATAAAATGACCTCAGAGCTCTTATGTCTTTCATCAAACCGACCTAAAGAAATGGACTCCCCCCCCCCCTAACTTTAATCTGCTTTATCTCATTATCGTGAACCGCAGAGACAAGTACAATAAAGTAATGGACACGCCGCTCTCAGATTCCTCCACATGCCTTGATCTGAGAGGTTAGGGGGGGAGAGAGGGAGACTCTCCCATTTGAAATCAGATCACTTACCCAGCAATGCCGTCTAATTCTCTTACCTCCACAAACACCCCATGAGAAACCCCTGGCAAACAGATAGCCAGATATAATGTTAATCAGCCGACCAAAATTAAATCAGGATTATCCTGGCGAAGATGTATAGCTTACGCGGAAATATTTTGATATATATTATATTACTCATATTTGGACACATGCCCAAATATGAGCAATCACGTCTACACCCACTGCTCAGAAGTGACACTAAGCCCGCGGAAGAATGTGCTAATAGGCCTGTGTGGCAGGGCTCAGCAGCTGGCAAGGAGCAAGAAGTCAAGACAACTCATGTAACCATGACCACATTTAATCAGCGGCAGGCCCTCATACAGAGACAATGGGCAGTTCATTACAGTCACCGCTGAGCTGGTGGTTTGAAAAGGAAAACAGTCGCACACAGCCAGGCAACAGGGAGGCAACAAAATGAGACTTCTGTTGGTTGGCACAGCCCCTTTTGGTTTTACAGTCAGCTTACTGTTCAACAGGTCTCCCACAGACAGAGATAGACAGGCAGAGATGGATGGATGGATAGATAGATGGATGGGCAGTTAGACAGACGGACGGACGGACGGATAGATGGATAGATAAGACAAAGAAGTGCGCACGGCCACCCAAACAATACAGCCTGGCTCCCAGGGGCATCTTATGACTCCGTCACCGTGGAAACCCAGTAAAGGCTCGGCCTGCAGGGTGATGGCAGACCTTGCATTGGAGGAGAGGAGTTTAATTTTACCCCTTGGCAGTAAGGGTAGGTAAACAACAAGAGACCCCCCCCTCCCCACTGATCCTATTCTGTAGCTGACAGCTCTCTCACATGAAAGCAGAAACTAAAACAAAAAGCAGGATCAGAAGATTATTTACCTCTTTGTGCGTTTGCCTTTAATGAGAGATGCCATTCGCACCTTTCAGTTGCCATCCATTTTTGCAATCACTTCCATCACACACAATGTGCCGCCTTTGTGTGCTGAATGAGACCCATTGTGTGCGCAAACCTTCAGCCACAAATTTATTCAAGCCTTTTTTTTTTTTTATGACAGCAAACGCACGTATTGTCATTATCTGCCCTGCTTTATGGGGTCAAACGGAATGAATGAGCATTTAGTAGCACCATAAATATGTTAACACAACACATGACACACGGACAAACTTGAGCTCTTGAAGAGAAACACGTGGCGCTTGCTGCTGACACACACCACAGATCTTTCAGCTCCCAGTCAAACGACTTGATGCTAATTCTTGCATCTTAACAATATTGAATAACATCTCTCTCTCTCAGCTTTCATGCGGCACCAACATTGGAAGGCAAACCCTCAGTGCCTTTGTGAATTTGTATTTTTTGGTGGTGGAGCCACTTGGGAACCCGGTGGTGCGAGCTGCCCGTGCAGGGCTGAGGGCCCGGGTCGGCCACAGTGCCAGATGGTGGTTCATTAGATCCAGCGTGTTGTGTGCTGGGTGTGAAGCGTAGGAGGAGCAGGGCAGATGTTTGTTCCTACAAACAGCCAGACTTTTAAGTCAGGCTGGCTTCGTCCCTACGGTACATAATGATTCACTCCTCGGAGTGCCTGCCAAGCAAAGCGATGCTGGAGTCTATAAGTTACTATTCTGAGAAGTAAGTAAATTTGTTTGTTTTACTCTCGCTTTATGTCATACCCTTGGACCTATAATGTGTTTTCTTATTTCCCGTCATACGTTGAAATGCTCAGATGTTTTTAAATAGGAGGTCATGAAATGGTGGTGAACACTTGGATTCAAAGACTTGGATTCTGTCTTTCTTTATATGGTCATGTGCAGCTTTTCTCCCCAAACTCTGTAATCAAGTCATACTATGGAGGTTTAATGTACTGCAGCTCACAGGCAACAGATAATGCAGATTTACTGACAACAACATAATAGCAGTTACAAGCAAAGATAGCTTTCAACAGGACATGTTCCACTTCCGTTGACATTTTCGCATGATAAGTAAGATGGTTGATGGCTAACAGCATTATGAATGATACGCACACGCACACAAAAGGCCGGTGAATAAATCCTGGATTCTCCCTCCAGTGACTGGCATTTCAGGAGAGTATATCGAAATATGACACAGTTTAGCCACCTAAAGACGAACATAAGCACAGGCAATGTGGTTTTTGGCCGGTTGCCCTGCCGCGTGGTGGGTGGCGCGATAGAAACCTGACCTCGCCACCCTTGAAGAACTGGTTGTGGTTTGGGCTCGTCCAGCTGCTCCCGGACGCACACGCTGCCACGGGGCATGTCCTCGCACTTAATGTCACTCTCTTACCTCCCTCCTTCTTCCCTTTTACAGGGTGGCATTGTCACGCACAGAGGCTGTTGATTAGAGAGTGCGTGAAAAGGAATCCCTTGCAGCAACTACGAGCAGGTACTGCCAGTGTGAATGAAGGCTCCATGCAGTAGAATGAAGTCAGACGGGTGTCTGACTTTGTGGATGGAAGAAATAAAGCTTTGACATTATACACATGGCCTCCAACATAATAGAATGACCTGCAGTGAGGTGGATCACAGGAATTCAGCAGAAGAACCAGTACTACTCGAACACAGCAAAGGCGGTTGGAGGCGATGGGTGAATTGAAGCTACAGTGAAAGTGAGAATGTTTTGTGCCTTGGGGATGGGACAGACTGAAAGACCCACTTTTTCTTTGACGCACAGACCACCAGGGCTTTGCAATTCTGTTATTGCACTCATAAATTGCAGGGGCAGCATGGTGAGCACTGGTCACAGCGTTAGAGAGAGAGAGAGAGAGAGAGAGAGAGAGAGAGAGAGAGAGAGAGAGAGAGAGAGAGAGAGAGAGAGAATGCCACAGTGTCCCGGCCAAAAACCGAACTCCGTTGTAGTCACACAATCCAGCCAAACAATCAACAATCAACAATGAAAAACATCCTAACCTGTGCTCGGTGTTTGTAAACAGGTTTTCCCGGCACGGAGATCGTCGCAGAATCCGCAGAATCCCAGCCAGGTGCCAGGTGGGGCAACACGAATATCCAATCCGCCAAAGGTAAAGTAGAATCAAGAATAAAAGAAAGATATTCGGATAAAATGTGTTTCTGCTGAGTCACGTTTCCAACCGGCGTCTCTCTGCCTCCCCTTGACCCCGTACCCCCAGGCCTCCGGTACGTCATTTCCCCCCCACCTTTAGACATGTAGCTAAAAAAAAAAGATAAATAAAAACAAACAAAAAAATAAATGTTACTATCGTGCCCCGTAAAATTATCCACGTCTATATTCTTTAGGCAGAAATAATGTAATAATAATGTAAGGCATTTTTATATCAAAGGCGATTTTATTTACCAGCATAGGATTCTGCCCTGGCAACATTCCTGTGGACAACAGGCAACCTTTACAAAGCAAGTGAGAAGAAAAAAACCCAACAGCACATTAGAGGATTGGAGTGTTCCCTTTGTTACGTTGACATCAAAGGCTGTTAATGATGAGAAAGCTGTTTTATGCAAATACATTCAACCATGTTATGCTGTCTTTTATTGATTAAGCAAGCAATCAATACAAAATAATGGCTGGAGTCAGCGGTACGCAAATGTGTTTGTTGAGCTGGAGAATTATTCGTGTCTTTATCTTTTGGTGGTTTGTAGCTTTACATTGAATCATGTTTGAAATGCATTTTTTTTGTTCTCATTATTCTTACACTGATATCATGAATGGTGTGGGTAGGAACCCGTCATTTAATTACACCAGCTCAGTCATAAACTTAGTTATGAACGGATCAATGTAGTTTTCATCCAAGAAATACTGTACATTTAAAAAAAACAGGTCAATGCAACATACTTGAAATACTTAAATTGATAAATATTTTCTGATTAATGATTTCTTAAAGTCTATGACCGCTTGTCACGTAAATGCATCTGAAGGATCCAAGTCAAAGCCATCTTTAAGCACAATGGGGTGTGATGGCGGAGCTTTGTTCCACCACATCATAAACTGAGATGTCACTGGAAGAGGAAGAAATGAACATTCATTTGTACTTATTGAACCGGTTAATGAGCTATTTAGGAAAGTACCAATATCCAGTATTTGCTTCATTGCTCCCTATGAGCATAACGTCCTGCTATTAGGCAGAGTTATTAAAACCACAAATCAAAATCTTCAGGTTTTTATGTTTTTAATCGAGGTTTGTAGATTTACGTTTATGACTACTGTTGACGTGCCGTGAAGACGATGTCACCATCTGGCATCAGAAAATCACTGCAGGGGAATGCAACAGGAAAGAAATACACGCAAGTCCCTCAGGTCGGGTCCATTAGACGTGAGATTTAATATAAATTAAAGAAATGCTCTTCCATTTTAGAAAAAAAAAAAAAAAAACGTCAGACAGAGGTAGTTTATGGCCTGGCTTTGTGCATAATTTAGCCCTGACTAATATTTGGTGCATCACCATAAATTGACATTCAAGGTCCCTAGAGGGTGAAACCAAACGACACCAGCCATCCCTTGATATGTGCTTTGCTCTTTACCATCTGTTTCACATTTCATAACGCAGACAGTTGCTCCCTCACCAAGGTCTCTCCCCAGATGATGATGATGGGTTGCCACGTACTCGCTTTTACAGTTTGATGTGCTTCTGCCGAGGTGAAGGTAAAAGCACTGTGGCATCGCTCATTCCTAAGCATCACCGCGCCGATGGCTCACACTGTTTTTTGTGTTTGACCTTCCGGTATCTTTGTGTCTCCCCCTCTTGTACACAGCCAATCGATTCCTTCTCCAGTTTAGCTTTTATTGCCGATGATGGGTCAGTGGGGGTGGTTCTGGTATTGGCTCCTATACGCCCCCACTCTCACACCTACCATTCGCCATCCAGACGTCAATATTCCCATGACCCTTTAAAACAACCTCTCTACTCCGCCACACGGGCCGGGCCAGACTTATACAACTTTGCATAATCAATATCCTATCGATTTTTTTTTTTAAGAGAAAAAGTCAGTGTAGAGATCTGCCTGTGAACTCCCCCTAACCACCACCCACCGCCCACTCACCCACCTGCTCCATGAATGCCTCCTCTCAGCTGGAGCTGTCTGCACTGGAAGAAGCCGATTGAGAATCAATAGCGCAGCGCGCTGTTGCTCAGCGGCTGAAAAGGACAGACAAGGACATCTCGACAAATGGAGATAATTCAGCCACCATGTCTTATCTGTTTGTTCCTTTTTAAATCTAATTTGGCAGTGAAACAACACACACACAGACACACGCACGCACACACACATGCACATGCACAAACACACACACACACAGACACACACACACACGCACACGCACACGCACACGCACTCACACTCACACACAGCATACAATAGAATACCTTCATTGGCACTCCCACAGCTCAAGAGGTTTGTTGGGCTTTTGTCTCTGCTGGATGTAAGAGATTTCAGGCTTTTCTGTCAGCCGTGACCTTTTTTGGAATAGGCCACAAATGATAATAATCATTTGTATCAGGCCCAAAACGGATTATTATCATCATATTATTATGGTTTTTTCTGATTTCTATTGAGGCCAGGCAGGCAGGCAGGTGAGTGGCTTCACTGTGTTCAGCTAAGAAGGTGGTCACCTGTGACTTGAGTGACAGATAGCGACGGCCCGGTGGGACCTGGGAGGCAGAGAGATGACTGTCTGCTGCTTTGGAGCTCTTTCCTTTTCGTTTCTTTTGTGCCGTGTGTTAGATGCACCTCCCCAGTGAGTGGGAGGGAATTTCAAAGCACCTGCCGAGGAGAGATCAGCTGCACAGATAAGCAGTGCAGGTGAGAGAGAGATAATCCTGCCGTTACGCCTGGCAGGCACACAACACAATTGCGATTTCATAACTGTCTGGGAAGTCCAAAAGCATTGCCTATTGAATTTTTCTTTATTTTTTTAAATGCCCAGGGGTTAGTGCTTAACACCTGAGTGGTGGCCAATACTGTATACAATGTATCTAACCTTGTAAAAGTGGAAAACGTAGTATTACAATATGAATGATCAAATTATATATGAATAATACATAAATAAAACTTCTGATAGTTGTGAATAATTCCTCGAAATCCAATCCAGGGACTTCATCAAAAAATCGAAGACAAAATTGAATCCGTCTGAGGGAAGCCGATAGCTGAAGCCGATACTGATATATGATATTTTGGAAGCAATAACTAGAGGCTGACCTAACCACACGCTGACAGAGCCCCCCCCCCCCACCCCCTTCGTGCTGTGCCAGCTGTGCATTGGGCACGCTGAGCCCTATTCTGGGTAACATGATCCTGACTAGGGTGGCAATCAAAGCAGAGCAGCATCTGCTGCGGGACTGTGGGAGCAGGACAACTGTGTCCCAGTCACATTTTATTACGTGTGATGAGCAGCGAATCCGTGTAGTGGCCGATGACCGTCACTCCCGAGCGGAAGAGGAGAGACGCCCGGCTGTACCCCTTAAACTGCTGACATGGTCAAATACTAGAAATCAATACAGTTTACGTGGCCGCAAGCTCTTCCATCTGGTTGGAGCAGATTTTGGACCTAATAGATTGGGCCGGACTTGACTGCACGTCAGCATATATTTCAAGGCTAATAAAACTCCAGCATGTCATTGTAGTCCTGGATTGGTCCCTCTAATCTTTTCGCTGCAGCTTGTTTTTCCTTTCTGCTCTCTGCCGCTGCTGACCCGGCCTCAGTCCACGGACACTTCTCCAGAATCCGCCCGTGCCAGAGTCATTTGGCACCCCTCCCCTCCTCAGTCACACTGGTCGAACTCCTGATCTTACCCTCGGCAACACACCCTGGAGCCTGCCTCCGTTTGAAAGGGACACACACTTTTGTCATGTGCCAGTGTGAGCTCCCATCTGCTGTTCTGGCACCGCAGGCCCACTCACACAAACTAAGACTATCTCAGCTCACTGCACATCGCTACTGGCCAGACCCTGAGCTCCTCCACGAGCGCTCACACACAACTGTCCAGGCATTTGAAGGCAGCAGCTATGGCATGGAGTGGTCTGATGGAGAGAGCTCAGAGGTCACACAGAGATCAGGAGTAAGAATAGGCTGCGTGGTAATATTATAATCCTCAAGTCAAGAGGCCAGACTGGGATACTTGGCTAATTGGTTTAGCTGAAATTGCTTCATATATACGTATCATACATCAACACAAGTTAAAAGGCTCTTACAGATAAGACTGATGTGGAGGGGGGTTCAAAAGGGGCATTGGGCAGCACGGCTCTACCCACAATCCATTGCAGCTGCTCCCCCACCAGCCCCGGGTGGACTTGATAGATTGGACCACACTCCAGCAGCTGGGCGTGAGGTTTAGGCAGGAAGTAACAAACAAATTTAATTGTTTTTATCTCTGCGCCCAAAAAGGCTTATGATTAATTATTCAGCGAGTCCTCTGCCATCCCCGAGGTGAAAGCAACATCTGTCATTTATTTAAAGCAGACCAACTCACAGGGAATCAAATCACAAACACATTATGGTGTCATGTTTCCATTTCGAAAAGTCTTAGCACACCTGCTGTTTACTAAACAGAGGATGAGGAAGCCTCATAGAAAATCTCTTGTGTTTTCCTGCGGGAGCTCGCAGAGTGTTTTGGTCCGAATTGGCTCTTTGTTTCTTGTCTCCGCCTGGAGAACAGGTATCAGTTGACTGAGGAGGACAAACACACAGCTTTAAGAAGGTCTGTTGCTTCCACTTTGTGCACACAACTCTCCTCTCAAATTTTTTCTCATGCTGCTCGGAAAATCAACAGACAACGTTTATTTTAATGGAGCCAAAATCTTGGGTGATGAGAATGTTCGAGGAATTTATTTTAAAAATAACTGGAGAGCAGACCTGGTAGGATATGCATTAGAGCAAATTATGAACATTGCTCTGGTTTCCTTAGATTTATAAACTCATCCTTTAACACTGAGCCAGTTCTCTGTCAAGAGAAACATAACACAGACAATAAAAGGAGTTATTTTTACAACTACATTTATTAAAAAAAGCAAAAAAAAAAAATCGAACAAACAAACGAAAAAGCAACCAGTGTCCCACCAGGGTTGAGACAGTTTATGGAGAGAGACATTTTTAAAAGCATACAAACCAGCAAACTGTAATCTAGCAGCATCCAAATGTTGGAATCTCCAAAATCATCATTTATATATTTAAATATATATTTTTTTGCCCTGGCAAGCTACACACTTTACAACATACACAGAGCTGTATCTCTCCTTAGTGCAGAAAGAAACCCCAAAACCAATACCTTTAATAAAATAAACAACTTTAGGTTAAATAAGCTTAAATAATAGTGTTAAATACAAGACACTTCTGTGGCAGATATGTACAGAAATAAACACATTTGGCATTTTAAGTGTGGTTCACTGGCGCTTGCTCTAATGCTCTAGAAACCACTGCATAAGAACACGTTTTGCTGTGAAACTACCTCCCAAAACACACACATCCACACACGGACACACACACACACATACATACATCCACACACATGTTTTTTTTTTAATCAGTGAGCCACGGACAAGGCTTGTGTTTATAAAAGACAACTAAAAGCAAATAGGAACAATCCATTTATAACCGAGAGTTTTAGGCACAGTCTTCCTGTTTTATAAATACATGTCAAATACAACTGCTTCTCAACAGGAACTCTTCACGTTTGTGCTAACTTCTTCTCTTTTTTTCTTTTTTTTTTTCTTTTTAAACACAGTTTTGTAACTACCACTTTGTTATTGCTAGGACATTGTGACGGTGAATGGAAACTACTGACAAACGCGCGCGTGTTTGTGTGTATGCGTGTGTAAGGGGGGGAGCACCTTGAAACATCAAAACCACTGCCATGTGACCCTACGATACGACACGGAGGAAAAGAAAAGCGTGGAATTTGTTCAAAAGAAAAAAAAAAGTGGCCCAAAAACATCAAACCTCGAAACATTTGTGACCTTGGGAACCCGGAGAAAACAAAGGGGTCTCCAAGTTAGAGCTACATTCATTTCAACCCCCCACAGTACGCTTCGAGACCGACACATGCGGATTCCTCTCGGTGCAAGCAGACAGTAAGTACCACTTCATTATGTCCAGTACATTCCTCTCCTCCCCCCGCCCCTCCACTCCTCCGCGCCTCACCCTCCCGACTTCGCCTGTGTCCGTGGCGGCGGGCACAGAAACAGCTGTGTGACAGTGTGCGCAGTGTGATACAGTACAGCTGAGTATACAGTACAGTAGACTGACGTGACATATGTAGGTAGATTATATGTTGACTACAGTAAATGAGCTTTACATTCCACTACTGTAAGACGCTCCCGGGGATCCCAGGCGGGCGGCCCCTCGCCTTTCTCGGGTTCCTCTCTCCGGCACCGGATATGAGGATGTTTCCCATGAGTCCTGTTGGCCAGCGCGGAGAAGCCGCTAACGCAACAAACAGCCCCGCACTGCAAACAGAGGAGGATCCTAAAGCTAAAGTCCACATCAGGGTTTCAAAGTCTCTCCACGCCCGCCTGCACCTCCACGGCTTTTTGTTAAAGAGTCTTAATTGCTCTGGGGGGGCGGGGGGGTTCTGCCTGTGGATCGTCTTAAGTAGGGGTTGAGTGGGGGCCCAGGAGGAGTGAACACCATCTCTCTCTCTCTCTCTCTCTCTCTCTCTCTCTCTGCCTCTCTCTCTCTCTCTCTCTCTCTCTCTCTCTCTCAAGGTTTCTTATCGATGGAGTGAAAGAACCACTCCGTGAACTTCCTGAGCTGAGCCGACGCCGTCTGGCTCTCCTCCTGCAGCCGCATGTTGTCCTGTCTCAGGTGCTGCACCTCCTCCTGCAGCATCGCCTTGTCCTCCTTCTCCTGAACACACAACAGCACAGATGCTCACGGTCAACGCCGGCACATGGATCGGAAACAAATGGGTACGAAAAAAAAAGAAGATAACGCCAGACAAAAGCCCCCCCGCTATTCCGTCCTCCATTGGCCCTGTATAAAAGGGACGCATTGACATGGCAAGGCAGCCTCTGATAAAAGTGCTTTTCCTCTCTCTATTTTAAGCGCGTTAATGGAGGATGGGGAAATGTTGGGCCGGGACACAATGAGGAAAGGAAGCAGGATATTGAATTAAGTGAATGAGTTTATATTACACAGACCTCAGGGCACCCATTACTCTGTGTCTTATTCTCCCGAGCTGTGTGACACAGCCATGCACTGTTTGGTGATGTGGGAAGGGAAAGTTGCAAAAAAAAAAAAAGCAGATGAAAACCCAGTCAAGAAAGTAGTTTGTGGAACACGGTCTTACCTTTCTGAGGTCATACTGCAGCTGTCTGAGGATCACCTCCAGCTGGTTGACTTTGCCCGTAAGCGTGGAGGGGGAGCCGCTGTTGGAGAACAACAAGCACAGGTTGTCGATGAGACCTGAGACAATATTTATCACACGAAAGAAAAGCTAGCCAGCTTTTCTCTTCTCACACAGCAAAGTACGCATTTTACAATGATTAGAAGAAAAAAAAAAAAAAAAAAAATTTTTAACAATGGATTCTTGAGGTAAACATAAGGAGGCCTCTCATTTCAAGCAGACTCCCTTTCACCAGAGAACAGCAGTTGAAGATGAGACATAAACAACATGTTTGCCAAGTGTTACACATAGTCGGCTAAAACAGGTTTTGCTGAGGTCTCTGGAGCGTTTCCAAGCCACATAAAGAGCAAGACAGAGCACCTAATGTTCCATTAAACTGTAATATCCGAATACCGGGACTGGGAGTTTTCTTTTTTGTTGCTGTTTAAAGGTAATAAAATTGCTCTTCGTCCTCTGAGATCCAGAGTGTTGCTCTTGTCAGAGTTTCATGCACACTGCTCCATCATGTGGAGAAATCATCTTGACAGGCCTGCTGTGCCGAGGTACGGCTGCTAAGCTCTGGTTGGACAATCTCTTTTCAGGGACTGAACAGAAAGAGTCAATTATTCACATGTCCCGAATCCTTGGCGCTCGTGTTTTTGTGTTGTGTTTGTCGGAGAAGCCTACTCTGCTCCCAGGGCCGCTCCCTCCGCCTCCACCACCCGTCTGGTCAGCTCTCTGGAGATCTGCAAAGCCTCGGCCCGCTGCATGTCCGTCATGGTGCAGAAGGAGGCCACGCGCTGATCTGGAGACAGAGCGGGTGACGTAGCGGGTCATAATCTGCCCTTGATATCGAAAGCAGGAAACGCTTGTCCCTGGTGTCAGCATGCAACAAAAATAGAGCACGACGGCACACTTTCATGCAAACATTCCTCCCAAAATGGGGTTGATTCATTCATGCTTTGGGTCTGGTTAAAGCGCTGCTGCAAAGGCACTCCTCCTTACGTACTTAGAGATCTACGACCAGACAATGAGGGGACAAGGTGGTAAACAGCATTTCTTGACTAATACAGATAAAGAAAAACTCCCCTGGGGTGTTGCTCCGGCGCCCTCGCCCCTCTGAGTTTCCTCTGACAGCTGTGTGGCTCATAATGGGCTGAATCCCAGAGAGCTGCAAGGCACCAGTCATGCTTGTTTTACCATATCAGGCCCTTTAAGCTTGCTCAAAGCTCCATGGAAAACCCAAACTTGGCATGTTACGCTGAGGGACTGCTTAGTTTGGTGGCGTCATGCTCTTTTCTTTCGAATCCAGAATCTCTCTCAAGCCCTTGGTCTGAGACTAAAGATAGGAGGATCTGCATATTCATCGAGAAGATTAAGGAAACCCTTCCATTAATTTAGCCCCCAAATGAAAGCTAATCCACTCCGAGACAAAAGCTAATGCAGCCCCAGAGCTGGTCGCTCAGACGAGGCGGGAGAGGGAGGCCGAGCTTTCATTTGCATATCAATGAACGTTTTCATCATGTTCGATGGCTGCATCGGAAAGATTAAAGACCTCGAGGAAAGCGGTGACGAGCAGAGGAAAGCAGCTCGTCGTTTTCTGCGTGACCTGGTGTTGGCGAAGAATTGCAAGACAAACGGCTAAAATTCCGAAAACAAAACAGATAACACAACGAGGAGAAATCCTGACAATCTACTTCAACAGACGTGCTGGTGTCGCATTTACTTGCGATGACATATACAGTATATGATGAGAACTTTTAGTTATTGCATGAAAAGCTTTTTTGATGCCAAGATGCACTAAAGCCTATTTTTTAAATTCCATCCAGCTTTCCAACGCGAGGAGAGCGTAATGTTTTTTTTTTCTGGATTCCGTCAGCCTATCCAGACCGTCTTTCAGCATCATGAATATGAATAGTCTCTCGGGATCCCTAAGACCAAGGTAATGAATACTATAAATGCCTTACAACTGTGCCAGCCTCTTTCTCTCCCGGCTGTAAACAGAGACGGTTAAACATACATGGCACAATGGCAGCCTGGAGCCACATTCTGCTCGGCAACAAGCCTCCAGTTTACACAGCGCTTTTCTGGGCCAGCCAGGCTGACGTGACAACTGCCATCTTGCTGCCAGTCAGACTCTGCATCATCTCCACTGATTCCACTCCTGCTAAATGGTATGCTGCAGGCTGTGCAGCAGGGAAACGTATCAAAGGAGAAACCGTATAGGGTATTCATTAATTATGACAAATGAATGGTCACATGCTACGCTGCCTGCTCAGCGGTACCGGGGTCAGGCGGAGTTCAAGTGGAAAGAGACCCGAGGCATGTTTATAGATTCCGTGATAGATGGAGAACACACTGGCATGAGAGTGGTCAAAGTGCTTAAACTAGAGAAAAGTGAAAAGCGTGATGATGCTGATCATGAAGTGGTAAGAGGTGCTGAACCCAGAGAGTGATTGAAAGATAGATTTTTGTATCGAGAGTTTTTTTTTGTAACTTTTGTCTTCGGGGAAGACTACGTGCTTTAAATCCTCTTCAAACGATAATACTCGAACAATACTCGATTCCTAAATCTTGTCTCACTGTCAGCTGTCAGGTGCTACCAAAAAACAAATATCCCCTAGAGCAACCATTTGGAAATGATTGCATTGCAGAAACATCAGTCCATGTTAAAAATGGAAACGTCTATCTATAAGGACAAGGTCCGCCACTTTGGGAAAGAGGAGATGCCTGTCTTCATTTTGTAGAAAAAAAAATACAGCATCTTCCATATTTAGATTTAATGGACAAATGGCCACCAATTATCCCCCGATTCTCAACCCGAGACCTTAAAAGTACAAGGCCCCGTTTTAAGAGCTCCCCCTGAGTGGTGACTCGCTGGCTTTACGGTGTGAAAATTGAATCACTGTCTGCACTGAGAAAAATGATGGCTTGTTTTTCTGAGTTACAGTGCTTGATGGGAATCACAATGGGGCTCAGAGCAGAGGTGCAAAAAGCAGAGGGATTCCCAAAAGCCGCCTCCTATGGCACTTACAAGACTCTAGAAGGGAAAACACAAACACACAGCGCACACAAACCTACACATGCAAGCCTTAGAGCACTTGCAGATTGAAGACACACACACACACACACACACACAGGTGCTAAGCAGCCAATAGGCTAAGAGGGGGAGGTGGGGGGTTTCTGCACAAGGTGCCCCGCAGCTGCAGCCAGGCCGGTTACCTTCGAAGGCTCGCGCTGCGTCAACCAGGTGAGACCAGTCCAGGCCCGAGGCAGTGTCTGGGAGGGGCATGAGGCCCGGGTCGCTGAACTTGGACCTGTCCGCCAAGGAGCCGTCAGAGAAGCACAACTCATCTGCAGAGACAGGCAGGCACTCCGATCAGTGTCAGGGGCCGGCCGGAGTTTAGGACTAGCCTGAGTCGCCAATCGCTTTGCATCATACAAGAGGGGTAGGGAGAAGGGAGAGGCTCGGACAGGGGGGGGGGGCTTTGTTTGAACTGCTGTGGGAAATAATATGTACCTAACGTGAGCCTTTGCGGGCCTATGCTCACCAGCGTCTCTGATCCAATAATGCCTGGGGGTCCGGTCCATCTCTAATCTGGATGCACCCGAATAAGAAATCCCCCCTACGGTGGTAAGCAATTTCACTTTGAGAAGAGGAGTTTTCTATCAGTGTGACAGGCTAGCATCCCATTAAACTGCTCTCTCTGCAAAGCACACGCAGGACGCTGTCGGAGAGGCAATAAATGACTTGTCTAAGTGAATGTCTTCATGTTTCAATCAATATCTCCTTTCAATCCCTTCTGCCTTCTGCCCGCACTCCCTCCCTCTCCGCCCTGATGGACAGGGGATGCAATAAACAAGCTTCCGTTCTGCAGAGGGGCGTTCGGAGAAAAAAAACATGAGTGGAGAGAGAGAGAGAGAGAGAGAGAGAGAGAGAGAGAGAGAGAGAGAGAGAGAGAGAGAGAGAGAGAGAGAGAGAGAGAGAGAGAGAGAGGGAGAGGTGATGCCCTTTCAATTTATCCAGCGTCTCGGGAGCCTGAGTGATTCGCTGTTTACGAAACTGGGCTGGTTCAGTAAGCCTGTGTGCTCAACCACCCTTCAAAACAATCAGGAATCCATCATCAGGTTGACAGCCAGAACAGTCCAAAAAAGAGAGGCATCGTTCCAAAAGCCATTTGCTATCTCGCGACGGAAGCCGGAGACGGCTGAGGAAAAGTATGGTAATGAGACGGAAGGAGACAGAGGAGGGGAGGCGTGCAGGGGCTGATGAGGGAACGAGACATTATGTATGACAGACATTGTGACACTCCTGATGGGAAAATGGGCGCGTTCGTGTCAAGAGATCCTAAAAGACCCGCAGCGACGCGGGCAAGACACATCGCACCTCTGATTTCTAATATATATTCAGCTGATGCTGGGGGAAACACTAGCCAGCGTTGACATGTGTCTGCCTAATGCAGACGACGGAGCGGGCCCCTCGCGAGCTGCACACTGCTTCGGCCAGTTTGAATCCGTGCGCCGTATTGAGGAGTGTGCACAATTTTGTGCTCATGAAATGTATGAGACAAGTGGCTCTTCAGACAAGTATCTGTGTTCCAGCTCATCTGGAGCCAGAAAAGAAGGTCCAAGTAATCCAAGGACAACATCCTGCCTGTCTCTCAGAGGCATTTTCGCAAGACAATTCACAGTTCCGTTGCTTTTCTTCAAATTCGACTCTGTGCAGCATCCTTAACCAAGTTAAATGGTATATAGTATATATCTATTTTAAATATAATATTTCACATTTCTAGACGCTTCTTTGGAAACCAGCTCGCCTCGTGAGAAATTTGTCGCGCGCACTTACTTCTTAGGTTGGATGCTCCCTGGTTGTGGATCATGCGAGGTGGCAGCGTGCTGCGGTAAGGTGGGGTGGTGCTGAACAGGATGTCATTGGGCATGGCTTGGTCCAGCATGGAGCTGTGCGAGCTGGTGTAGGACGAACCCTTCCGGTTACTGCACACGCTCTCGTCCGACAGCGTCCGGTACAGGGAGCGTCTGGGTGATAAGCTGCCCGCTGCCGACACCTGCCGAGAGAGGGGAGGGGAGAGGAATTTGTCAACAAGTGGGTGTAAAGGGTGGAGCTGGGTGACCTCCAGAACCCCGCCCCCCCTCGACCACACCTTCCTTGCACTGCTGCGGCACCAGCTGGGATTGGTAAGCAAAATCAGGGAGCAGTGTCAGGAATCAATTACAGTGCTCGCTCTCGAGAAAATGCAGATGGATGGAGCACAGCCGGAGAGTGCCTGGCAGAGTGGGGAAAAAAAATAGGGGGACAGGGCTTGCGGTGGCGGCGACAGAAGTCGCCATCCTGAGGCAGCCCCAAGTTGCTGAACCCAGTGTGAGACACGACAGAAAGCTGAGTGGACTCAGCAAAATAGAAGATATGAATATTAGAAGTAAATATAATGTTGATGCATTTAAATACGAGCCATAGAAATACTTAAGACAGTCACACAAAAGCGAAAGGAGACAGGAAGTCGACTTTGGAAGGACACTAATGGACGACCGCACGGGAGTACTAAGTACTTTCATAAATTAGATTGGAAAGCTGAGTGGACTCAGCAAAATAGAAGATATGAATATTAGAAGTAAATATAATGTTGATGCATTTAAATACGAGCCATAGAAATACTTAAGACAGTCACACAAAAGCGAAAGGAGACAGGAAGTCGACTTTGGAAGGACACTAATGGACGGCCGCACGGGAGTACTAAGTACTTTCATAAATTAGATTGGCACAGTGTGCATATGCTCAAGAATAAAAGGGGAAGTATTCTCTAAAAATGTATAGAAGCCAATGCCAAGCAAAGCAGTGGCCAAAAATGGAACCACCAAGCTTCGGATAAAGAAAAGCAGCATCCAGAGGGATGTCTTCGGCGAACGGAGGAGGATAACACAGGACACCGCTGCAGAGATACTTGAGTTTCATGGCCGCGGCTCCGGTTTTGACAAGAGGATCTCTTGTTTAAACACACATAACCGCAAACACCAATCCCATCCATCATTGTCCCATTTAGCTTACATAAATATTGCTGGAGTGACATCAAAAGTAGCCACAAATGATATGCGGGGCAGTTGGCCAGATGGGTAAATGGCTGCCCAGGGCTTCCCAGCTGTAACCGACATTAGACTGGTATCCCCACAAGCCAACACCCAGCCATCTCCATTTCAAAAGGCACACTAATCCCATGGTGACAATTTCACAAACCTCTAGTACGTCTTTAAAGCAGAGATATATATACTGGAATTTCCAACAGCACACACACACAAGGCCTCCAAAGAACATCTCAGAGGCTTCAACTTAACAAGGTTGTCTCTTATTGCACGTTTACCCTCCCAACTATACAAGAGTAGAGCCCATAAGGTTCTTGCGCACGAAAGCAACTTTAAACAGGATTTGCTACTCTCTACTACAAAGCACCAAAAAAGAAATAAAATAAATAGCACTGACATAGAGCTTCAGTAAAAGGGAGTCACGGCAAATGAAACCATTTGCAATAGGGCTTAATGTTTTTGTTTCAGAAGCAGGAATTTATACATCTACAGAGTAAAAAAAAAGAAAAAGGGGCTCACTGAACACATCTTGGCACTGGCGAACTCAACCTGCTGTGCACATTTCACACAAAATATTGCAATAATAAAACCTGAAAGATTATAGACTATTTGAGTGTGTGTGAATGCACCTCAGCTGGCAACGTCTCAGTCGGATTTGCGCTGTACCGCGTTAGGATTCTTCTCGTAGAACACAAACGCTCTTATCTGTCAAGGCAGCAGTGACACATTCACCTCGATTTTTTTCCTGATTTGCCGACTTTTTTTTTTTCCCTTTGACGCCCACACGGAACAAAGAAAACGACCAGCTTTGGAGCCCTTTGACGTGCCACTCGGGAGGATGTGTTGGACAACCACCTTTTAGAATGCCTTTTTTATTTTTTTTTTCCCTGTTCCCACAGGAGGTTCAAACGAGGAATGCTGTGGGAGAAAAAAAAAAAGCTGTGAGCGGCCTTTCCTTTTACGTCAGCCACACAATAGTCCGCCTGTCTGTGGAAGGGCGTCCCGGCGGACACGGCGGCTGGCAAGGAAAGTCTCCCTGCACCTGCTCGCCCACACAGAGAACGGCACCGGGCGACTGCCGAAGGGACGCGCGCGTGAACCTTTCCCCGTACACTCCCTTTAATTACTTAGAAGATTAGGCAATCCGATTGTATTAAATCGCAGATAAATCAATGATGTTTCCAACATTGTCATTACTGTAATTTGATTCCTCTACGTGCCTGCTGACGATTGAAAACACGCAGGCACAGCGAAGCAGCTCCCGGAAAAAGAACAGTATGTGTTCATTGGGATCAGATGTGTATATGGTTGGAGCGTCTGGCAATGTGCCCTCCCCCAATGCCTTTCTCTCCCAGATTTGTTTCCCACATGCTGCATCGTTACACTGAATCAGGGTGAGATTACAACAAAGACCGACGTGAATCCAACAGGCAGCACCTTTTTCTAGTTGTTACTGCGCTTTCACTTTCTGTGGGAAACAAAAGCAGGCCCTAATACACCTGCTTTCGTTTTAGACAGGCACCGACGCCGCCCGTAGTCTTGAGAGCACCACATCCTGCATACCGCGAGGCCCGGCGCATGCCGGCGAGACAAGCTAATCAGTGTACCGAGCTGCTTCGTGTCACGAAACAAGGCCCAGCTCTGCCAGAGGACTTGCCCGTCTTCCCCGGGGACAAAGTGCATTTGTATATGAATTGAGCATCATCCAAAAATAGCCCATTTGTACGTCTCCTGGGTCACTTCCCTGTAGATAATGGATGGAGGATGGGGGAAGGGAGACAGCGCAGGGAACTCGAGATGCAATTAATAGAGTCCGCAGGACCGGGGATCATCAAAACAGCCGTGCACTCTGCGCAGCTTCCTGCCTGTGATCCACGACCTCCGGACTGATCAAACTGGGCTCCGTTCTAAATGTAATTAACCATACACTCAGTGCCTGTCAGCTGGGACTGTAAGGGGTCTTGTGTTGAGAGAGAACGAGAACAATCGGTTGTGGCGCTCAGCAGCCGGAGCCAGCTGAGAGGCAGCAGATGTTTGCCCTGCTTTAGCTTGCTTCCCTGCAAGAGGTTGTCTGCTCCAGCGGCCTTGCAGCATGAGGAAATAGCCTCAGGGGTGGCAGTAGATACTTACAATGTCTTGAAAGTGTACTATCGACCATTACCTCGCAGTTTCGACGGGCTACATCTGCACACGCATCCAACAAATCATCTAATTGATAATCGCACGGCCACGTTGACCTCACCTTCCGACTCCGACTGTCCTCTCCCGGCGGGCTGTCGGGCAGCATCATTTTCAGGTATTCTTCTTTTGAGAGTCTCTGCAGGGATTTGCCATCCCGCTCGGAAGCCTGGAGCCGGCAGGCAGCCTCCTGCGCGTACAGCTGCCTGTGGGAAAGAGGGCACAGAAGAACGTGGCTCATCAGAAGGGTCCCACCGGGCGCAACCCGCAAGGGAGGCCTTTAGCCGTCGTAGCCTGGGCCGAAAGGTGGCCCCAGCTACTTGGGAAGATAATGTCAGTATCAAACAAAAGAGGGTTTGAGGTGAAATCCGTCTTAGCATGCCGACATCAGGTGCCTCCCTGCTCTGTGCCAGACAGGTGTTCACGGGGTAACGGGGTTGAAGAGGGAACAAACCCAGGACTAAAGAGACTGTGAGGAAGGTAGCCAACCACTGTGAGAGGTAGAAAGAAGGGGGAAAAGGCGAGGGTTGTGGACAGGAAATACATCCGGAGACAAGGCAGTGCGGGGAGGATTGTGAGCGACCTGGCTGCTGATGTCGCGTGGCTGTGAGACCTCTGCTTTTAGTGAGCTGCCTGAGAATGGCACACACACTGAGCGCTGTTGGCAGGGTGCTACATGGCCCGGGGATTGGGGGGGGGCAATAGACGGCGAGACGATGGGACAGCCGGGCTTAGATGGTTACCTCGGGACACGATAGCTGCGAGTTGACCTGCTTTAAGCTTTTGGTACCATGGTAACCGAGCCCCAAATACATAGATGTGTAGGCCCAGATGCATTCCGACTGATCCATGAGATCTCAGGTTCAAAAACAATTACCCTGTTCTGCAGGCACAGACAAACAAGCGCAATTTATTGAGCTCTGTTTATTCGTGCCTCGGTGTTAAAACTGTGGGATAAAGAGCCCACTTTGTTTCCCCCCTGAATGTTGACTTAACTCTCGTCCAATTTGTGCTTTCCCGATTATCTGTGGTTACGGGAAAACTGGAACAATGCTAAGGTCATGACCTTTGGAATTAAAGATTATTTTAACCATGTGGGAACATGTGCTAAATGCCCACATTGTCTAATAGGTGTTTTTGCACAGTAGGTCTCGTAGGAGGTGGGTGAGAAACAAAAAAGTAGGCTTTCCTCCATCTGTTCTGAAAACAATTCTGTTTTTATTGCCTGAATTTCAAAAATAGAAATGGAATGTTTTTAGGCTTGGCTGAGGTGGAAATTGTTGGCATACTATAAAAACAGCAACGGCTGGTGGAAAGACATTTTTTCAATTTAAACAATATTGCCGTACCTATTTCTGCTTCCTCTGTTGTATTTAAATCATTAATGTCATGCCGCTGAACACTGTTACCGTTTGCCATGTCACCAGAAAGGCAAAAAAGAGCAAAAAGGCGTAGAGGTGCAAGTCAACATATCTGGTTTGTTCAGAAGACACAAATGCAATGGTATATCTGTGTTTAATCATCTCAAATTCTCCCGAATTCCCTGGCATAAAATGTATTTGATGTAAACACGTGTTAACGCTTAAATTGCATTTTGCTGAGGGTTCAGAAATGTTTTAATCTATTTAGCAAGACAGAGTGCCATATTGTTGGAACGGGGTCTGACGGGAAGACGTGTTTTGGACGACACGGAGCTGTGGGATCGTGTGGGAGATGCAGCAGAAATGTCACAGCCACTGAGCCACAGCTGGTCGCCTTCCACCCTCACTCAGCATGTGCCACACGGCAGGGCCGGCACATGAGAGAGGAACGGGGTGGTGGTCTAGGACACGGGAGGGGTGTGAGGGCGGGCCGGGTCAGATCGGGGCCATCACGGGGTTGACGTTCACTGACTGTGTACCTTGAGCGCTCAGACAGCATTGTGAGAAGGAAAGCTAACAAGCTCTCCGCTCCTCTGGAACAGGAAGCCAAGGCGAGAGAGAAACAGTCGGGGGTTGGAAGCATGAAACACAGCGTTAGAAGAACAGCAAAAGAAGAATAGCATTTGGAGGGGGGGGGGACTTCATTAGTTCAAAACAATATCTGCGAGTGTCATTAGTACATTTACCACAAGGCACTGTTGCGTAAGAAAGACCCTAGGAATATAAACAAACAATGGGAAGGATAACTGAATTAGGGAGCTTTTTCATAAGTTGGCAGAAGATGACTTTTCAGTGTCTGCGATCGATCACACAGCCCTTAAGTGGCAAATCTCACGGCCTAAATGAAATTACTGGAGAGCAAGAGCAGGAGGCTTCTTCCAGGGCAAATAGCACATTCTTTCTTCCAAATTACGCCTCCCACATACACACAACCATACACGCACAAACAGACACACACAGCCAGAGCTAGGTCTCAGTTCTGCCACCAACGGCTGTGTTTTTGCACAATAAACCATTTAATCATGAGACAGCTGCAATCGTCCGTGTCTGCCCACATTAAGTCTGAGGAGACTGTGTGTGGTGTACCTGGCCGAAATTCTGCACACATTTTCCTGCAAAATCTTTCAACGAGCTATTCTACGACCGACGCCTGCGGATCATTGCTCGGCTCCCCGGCAGAGATGCTGATCCGGTGGAGGCTCGGCACGGCAGTCCACAGGGGACGCGGCTTCACAGTGAACAATCAATAACCACAAGTGACACGTGCCAAGTGTATTATGTCCGCGGCTTCATTGAGCTTATTTATTGTGTGGCTGTCGGCTTCAATCAGGGCCAGTTAATGCACACTGGGTGGGCCGATCAGGGGGACACGTGTGCTGGAATGGGGTTTGGCACAAGTGCGGCAGTGAGTTTGGGAGGAAACAGTGAGAGAAGGGTCGCTGATGAAGCCAGTTAGTGGGATTAAGAAGCATGTCATCCAGCTCTGCATGACAGCAAGCGTTGAACCTAATGCGAACAAGGTGAACTGAAGACAAAGTGTTTCTAAGTCGAGGTCTAAATCTGTTTTTTGGAAAATATTTTCATACTCGGTCATGTTTGCATACATACACGCACGCAAGCACGCACTCGCCCACCCACACACACTCACCCACACTCTGAAATGCTGGGGGGTCCTTCAGTGCCGTGGGCTTCTTCATCATGATCATTATCGGACGTCTTCGTGCCCTCTGGCAGTGTGCAACTGGGCTCTGGCCGTGTCTGTCCACAGGCCTCTGAGCTGGGCCCCGGCTCTGGCCCTGGCCCAGAGCTGCTGGTCTGAGGGATGGTGTACACCTTGGAGGAGTCTGCGGACATACAGTACCTGGCCCCGCGGGCGAGGGGACTGCCAGAGTGGTGGGAGCCACTGATCGGACAGCAAAGAAAAAAATAAAATAATAATAAATAAAAATAAAGCATAATGCAACTCATACGTGACAGCAAAACATTTTAAAAACAGCGGTAAGAACATGAAATGGGAAAAACATAACCCAGCGTGAACAATGAAAAATGGAAAATGCTACGAGCAGTACAACTAGGTCCCAAGTTGAGGAATGGCGATGGTTTTAAAAACAAAATATATATACTGTATTTTTTTTTTTTTTTTTTTTTTAAATCAAGCTCAGTGCTGCGGTTGACTCAGACAGGCTGACATTTTTTCCTCCACATACAGCGTATTCCAGCTGGTTCACCTCTAGCCTACATTGGAATATGACTCACATCCAGTCTGTCACGTGACTACTCCTGCTGAACTTTGTCCTTTCACTATTTAGACAAATATCAACTGACAAAATGGATTAAAGGGTCAGTGCATTCAAATCAGGGACACATCTCCACCTCCTCCCAGTGCTTTCCCACTGCTTTCTATCCTATTCATACATACACTTAAGTGATATTTGGGTTTATAAAGAAAATGTTTTTGGATATATTTATATATATATACATGATCTCCTGAATATGAAAGACAGCATTTTGGCTTTTACCTCAACTGCCCCTTGATGATCTATTTATCTGTAGGCTGCTCAGCTATACTGAGATTTCCCCCAAAAAAACATGTTAAAATGATGTTGTTTGCTGGAAACCGTTGATCAAACGCAAGACAGTTCTCTAGAATTCGCCCTACAAATGGTATTCCTACTGCTTAGCCGCTTGTTCAGACAACACCCGAGTGTCACAAAGCATGAGATAAAAAAGGTGGGAAGCACCGGAGTAGTCAAGGCGGTGGCATGTGCTCTTCCCTAATTTCCGGCTGATATCACGGAATGGACAGCTCCGACACCTCCCAAACAGCTCAATGATCGGAGCAGATTGCGGAAGCATAATCCTGTATGACACAGACCAACAGATACCCATTCTGTTTTATAAAGACAGACTGCGAGTGGCTTCAGGGCCAACCCTCCCTGACACCCCTCCTCTTTCCCAGATGGGCCCCAGTCTGGCGAATGGACTTCATTGTCCTGGACTTGGACCACGGTGTGATGAAGCCCCCCCATAATGCTCCAGACTGACAAGAGCCCGACCCACCGGCTTCGGCACAGCTGGATGAGTCAGGCCATGCGGGTCAGGAGTGAGGGAGCACGGAAAGGGCGAAAAGGTCAGCTGACAGCCTGAAACCATCCTCTTTGTGCACGTGTTTGCCCTCTGTGTGTGCATGTTTAACGGAACGGATAACGGGCCGCATAGCGTGGCGGTGGTGGTGTATGTGTAGCTGTACGCTCGCATGTTAGAACCCACTGGATTGGGCTCGGAGCCATATTTCTTGAAATGGGTGTGATTGTAACTCGACGCGCGAAATCAATGAACCAACACACATGAATTTAGCCACGACAGAATCAAGCAATTGCCTGCAGAGGAAAAACATCACGGCAACAACTATATTTAGTCACCGTACAGAGAGATGGGTGAAAATTAGAGGCAGAGACATCATGCGTCCTTGAAAGGTGCTGGGTCTCCGCAGCTTTGATGCTTTGAGGTATGGAGAGAATGCTTTCTGACACGTTCCATTGAAAATCTCCCATGGTTGTTTAATTTGATTAAATGTGTTGACTGCGGAGGCAATAAAATATGATATTATAACCCATTGGCTCTCTATCCAAACTCCTACAGTCTCCACGTATTCACTCTTTTTTGTAGTAGATCTTAGATTTAAAAACAAAATAAAAAATACACGTTTACTGCTCATTTAGAACAGAAAAGATTGTCACGTCTGCACCGTACCTTGAGTGGGAGGAGATCTCGCTCAGGTCTCCAATGCTGCCGTCCGTCCCATGACTAGACATAATGGCAGAAGCGTAGCCCTGCGGTAGGTACAATTTCCCATGCTCCTCTTCCGACGCCGCGTCCTCGTGGTGCTCCGACGCCCAGGCGTGTCCCTGCTCGCCCATCCTGCCCTGCAGGAGCACCCGGGCCCCCGGGGCCACACACGGATTGGTGTCGATGCCGCTGTCTGTGGACGCCCCTTTGATGTAAGTGAGGCCCAGCATCTCCGGATCCATCAGGTCTCCGGAGCCAAAGTGCTTGTCGTCGCTGTTACTGGAGGCGTTGCTTGACAGAGTGTTGCTACTCGAGTGGCTCGAGTTTTTATCCCCCGTCTAGATCAGCGGCAGAGACGGCAAGCAAGAAATACAAAACAATCAGACGGGGCCAAACAACAGCTGCAAATCATTCTTAAAGGTACTTCAACGTGTTTGACACTACAGAAGCCGCCTCCATCGTGTGCTTGTGTATCACTGAGGCAACAACCCTCTAATACTGTCAGGTGAGCTGACGGTCATAAGAAATGCGAACCCAAGTCACATACATTGTTCGTGACCTTTTTTTTATCTAGTGCATGAATCAGTTTAAAAAGGAGCGTATGAGTTATTCACCACCAGGCCAAGTCAAGCCAGCTTAATTTCAAGGTATGCACAAAGTAGATCAGCAGCATTGCAATCAATGTGTTGACCCAAAAGAAACACTGCGAACAGTGTTAACAGCAGCGTATTATTATATAAACTCCTACCTTAGGACTGTGGGACCAGTATATTTTTGATATACTGTGTACTGTGTCATTCTCTTTCATTACGCCATGCTAAACTCAACGTTGGCAACTGGGGGCGAACTTAAATCGCGTCGCATCAAAAAGAACAAGCCTGATTAAAAAAACAAAAAGAACAAGCTTTGTGCATAAGGGGAATGGCTTAAATTGTTATTTTTCTGGCCTGGTTTAATGCAATACTTGGTAAAAGCACAAAAAAAAGTTGTTCGCTGTATGTTCCAGCCTCGGGCATCAAGGAGAACGAAAAGAGAAATGGCACGTGGGCCAAAAAAAGAGAGAGAGAGAGAGAGAGAGAGAGAGAGAGAGAGAGAGAGAGAGAGAGAGAGAGAGAGAGAGAGAGAGAGAGAGAGAGAGAGAGAGAGAATGGGGAATTGAGAGACAAGGGGAGGATTTGAGAATAAAACACTTAATATATTCAACCTTCTAGGAAAATGTGTCCCAGAAAAAGCGAGACAACCACCAACGGTGATGAGATGAGACGCCCGTTGGCGAACCAATGAAGGGAGCGTGATAAGTGCAAAAAAGTGGCTTGAGGGGATGACAGGAGTTTGAACGCCCCAATTGAAATGCTGATTGCCACAAATCCCACAAACAAGGACAATCGCACCGATTTAAACAAGGGTGTGGGGCTAAGGCAGGTTTGAGTTAAGCAGTGCAACACACTGTACTCCAGACACAGCACACACACACACACACACACATTGGAGAGGCTGCATTAAACTTTCAAGCACTCTGTGCCCTTGAAGGCGAGCTGACAATGAATTTTGAAACGTTTTCATTACATGCCATGTGGGCAGCTTCTGTCAAAGCGAAATGAAAGTAGGTCACGTATTTACCCTGGACAGCTTGTTGGGTGAGTCTTTTCCTCCTTCTCTTTGCTTCAGAGGGTTCAGGATCTTGGTGGACGGGATGTGCCACTTGGCCTCTGTGCAGCGAGAGGAATAATGTGGATGGACAGAAATAGGTGTGCGCACACACGCAGCATGAATCAAATGAAGTGCACATGCCTTTTAAAACATATATACTGTATATATATACACAAAGATAACAAAAGAAGATATAACCTATTGCAGACATGATATACACCTGCATCCAGACTGCTCAAATCAAAGAAATCCGACGCACCTGCAGATCTGGTCCTCTCCAGCGTGGGCTCCCGCTCCCTGTGGATCTCCCCATCTCCCCCCTGGATATCCCCCGCACGCTCATGAAGAACAGGGGAGGGACACCTGCGGCGAGTTAGAGGAGAACGGGTTGTAAATCTTTTTTTTTTTTTTGGCCAGCAAGACCGAGGTCTCGTCAGAGAGCGGCTTCTGCAGATTTACCGCACCCACAGCAATTAGCTCGAGATCATTTAAGGTTGAATCGCTTATAAGTGAGTTTATAATAAAATCAAGCAGACACGCGACTCTCTTTCATTCGACCGGCGTGTCGGGAACTCTCTCGCTCTTTACATAAGGTAAAAGAGTTTTACATTTTTCATAGTGGCTCTTAATTAAGCCTTTCAGAGCCGATGAAGGTCAAACGAGAAGTGCAGAGGCCACAGCAGCTCGCGATCTTCCTGGACCTCAACGGGCCGGTCCGGGTGGTGTTCGGCATCGTGGCAGCCCTGACAGCAAAAGGTGATCCCCGAGAGTTCAGTGCACTCCTGAGGCCTCTTGACAGAAAGGCAGCAGCGTGGGGGCCAAGCCTCTTGTCACGGTGCGTAACCGCTTGCAGACAGACATTGGTCTCTGATGGATTCCGCTCATGTTCAAGACTCCGCCTGACAGATGTTACACCTTGCACACTGCAAACCTTGACACAACTCCGTGTAGAACAAAAAGTGCTCTGAATAAAAATCGATAACACTATGTCGATTGCTGTCAAGTGGACAAAGCACAAGAGCTGTATAAATTTCGACCAAAAAGAAAACTTATTCTCTTCTTCCTGCTATCTCCAGCTATTTAATTTGGGGATTTTTAACGAAAAAAAAAAATATATAAAAATCTTTTCACTGGCCTCCTCCAAAATAGCAGAGTGGTTTGCAGCAGAGTGGCACTTAAGTCACAGTGGGGATTCTTTATAATCACTTCTTATTAAAGTGCCCCTCCTTATTAAATCTCATCTTCAGGGAAAGAATGTTCATTAAGTTACAACAATGGCATATACTGCACTTGGCTTATATTTCAACTGAGACTATAGTTTTGTAATGGCTGTACACTATGGCTTGATGGGTTCGATGTTATCTTCATGTTCGTTTCAATGAAATCACAAAACCAAAATCTTTGGATGATTGAAAGGAAACTAAAATAACACATTCATTCGATCGGATACTAAATTATACACAACCAAACTTCCTCCTCCCATCATCTTCTCATTTTTGATGTCTAACGTGGCAATTAGACCAAGACATGGATACCTTTTTTTGTTTCGCTGGATCACTTCTGAAAATAGTGTAACAACTGTCCAAAAGTGCACCGACGATCAGGGCGTTTCATGTTGGAAAGATTGCCGTCATTTGGCGAAATGGGGAGTTCTCATAAATAGCGCTGGGACTGATTGTAGCTGCATTCATCACTGCAAGACCTCGTAATCTTCGAGGGTGTACTTAAAGGCTTTAAAAAAAGGGAAAAAAAAAGCCGCTGTGGTCTCATACCCGTCATAGCCAGGCTGTTGGGACCAGGTGCCGCTGCCGCAAGGTCCTGGATCACTAGAGGACGACTGGTTACTGGGGGAGCTGCGGTAGTGCTGGTCTCCTTTGTTACAAGAAGTGACCTGGGGATTTTCAATATCCTGCATGGTCCTGCAGAAACATAATGGGGAAAAAGTAGGCAAGGGTTACTCAAGCCTTTGATGGTCTGTATATGAATTCATTATTGCATATATTGAATTGTAAATTCTAGGCCTCATTTAATTGCCCATCATTTTTCAAGGTCATCATTATGCTGTGATAGTGCTTGTTCAGAACTCCAAAACTAGAGGACGTACGATTTACAATGATATACAACATGACAATTTCTTCACTTTTGATGAAACTGGCCAAATTTTGCATTTTTCCAGTGTTCCAGTTTCAATGACTGTATCATTGGATGGTCGCTGCATGCGTGCAAACAAAACGCAAGAGCTGTCGGTAAGGAGGGTGTGTCGTTTCCCCCAAGACAAACAGAAAAGGGAATTAGTTATGGTAATAAGCCTGTGCGAGTAATCCGGACAGTGAGGCCCTGAGTGTATGTGGAGTGGAGGCAGAAGTGGCTTCTGAATGTAAGAGGATGTTTGAGATTACCGCTTTAAGACACAAACTTGACTCGGTTCCTACAGTGTCTTATGACACATGACCTGTTAAGAAGTTGAGTCAGTTATCTCCTTTGACTTTGACCATTATCTCGGCTTAAACCAATCCAAAGGGTATTTCACGGTCCTCCAAGAAGCCCTGACCTGGCTAAATATCAGAGGAAAGGGACGGGTTTCATCGCTTTCTTTTGCATGGACAGCGAAAATCGCGCAGACTATGGATTGAGTGAAACATAAATACTGGAGTGGAGTTTCGTCTGCTGCCTGGGGGCCTTTCCTTTTAACACCAACTGCACCAAAGAGGTCAGACCCTCAGATGGAAATGTGAATGCAATAACACAGAAGGGATGGATTTCGTATATGTCTCCGGCCTCTAGCTACACATTCTAAACTATTCACATCTGCCCTTTTGTTTTAGCTTATATGTTTGTTCAATCAGGACTGGGATTTTATTTTACTAAGCTGCATTCCCGGCATGCATGAAGCAACACCCTAAAGACAAGGAATGAGCAGACAAATATAAAAAAAAAACATTTTAGTGTTTTTTCGGTTCCAAATTCACAATATATAAACGTCCAATTAAAAGCCGACGGGATCATGGAGAGCTTACCAGTAGCGTATCTGGTTAAGCCTGTAACATTCACCAAGGATGAGTCCTTACCATAGAAGCATAGGTTTAAATCCGACCCAGGCCTCATCCCTTCTTTCTTCCCCCAGCCTTTCTCGTCACCGTCAAAAAACGCCAAGAAACACCCACCCGCCACCCCCCCAAAAAAAAGCAGCTGACAAATGCTTTGCATCAGCACCGACCGCTTTGTCATCAGGTTTCTTTTGTTTCGATCTCCACGGAAAACTGTCAGCAACTCAATCGCAGCACACATCATCAAAAACTTTGGCCAGAACGCTACATTTCCTCCTTGGCTGAAGTGTTAGTCTTCCGTGGCGCATGGGTACGGGCGCTATAATGTGAAACAGCAGCAGCTGCCTTTTATTTTCTTTCTCCTCCTCCTTTGACATAATGTTAGGTTCTCTCTGTGTTGAAATAACACTAGAGGCTGCAGAGATTAGTGGATGCTCTCAGTTGGCTGCATAGGAGGTATCATATTTTACTGTACCATATCTGCTATATGACGAGGGGATGATTTTTTATCTGAGCAATAAAAACGTCCCATGCATCCTACAGACCAGTGGTTGCCAACGTTTTTTTTCCCCTGAGGCCTCCCCCCACAGTCCTGACAGATGAACCACCTGTCACGGTCCAAAGATGTACAGTTGGATTTAGCCGAGTGTTATTCTACACTAACAATTGTAGAGATGTGGATATTATTCAAATACTGTTTGAAAAATGCGTACTATTTAAACATTGTACCATTTGCCAACGACAATTTCCCCATGTTTTTAATATTTCTTTAAACCATATCCCCCATACTTAGAGCCATGCATTACGCAGCAGTCATTAGACGACTCTTTTCACTGATCATTGAAACTTATTGTCGATTTTTATCAACGTTATTGTTTTTAATCGTCTCTGCATGATCAATAATATCAATAAGTGTTATGACAATTTAACTACCACAGATGACCTGCTTTCTCTCGTGCATGTCGACATGAAAGAGATGAGCAAACGGTATGTTGTGTGTATAAGCTACATGCTAAAATGAGTTTTGAATGAATTATGCTTCAGCTTGATTCATTTTTCTGGAATACTTGACTATAAAACAATCCCCTCTCCTCTGCTGGCCTCATCGGTCTTGGGCTCCTCCAGCCCCCTCCTCCACTCCCACTCCCTCTGGGGTGTTGCATATCCTGGACGAGGAAGAGCACACTCTTTGTTTCTGGTGTAATTGGATGAGATGAGCCGAGCCGTGTCAGTGTCCCCCATCACCTCCTCCTCAGCAGGGTGCAGGAAGAGGGAGGGAGCGGGAGGAAAACACAGAGGGAAAGAAACAAGAGCGATGGGGGAGTGAAGTGCTCCCACTGCCAGGAACTCTGATTAGGCGGAGAGGGCGGCCATTATCCCCGTACAGTCAGTCCGGGCAACACCAGGGGGGGGTCGGTGTGACACACTGAAAAGGTTATCATGACTGTAGGGGTTTCATTAGAACGAGCAAATCACTTCTTTACACGGCTCAATGGAGATGTCCGAAAGCCCGGGACAGAACAAAGTCTGAGTGTGGCCTTTATCATCTAAAGGGAGATGAAAGCGAAGCAGTGAATTCGTTGGGACTAAAATGCTTCATTTAAACAGGGGGGGGGGGGGGAATGCAAAATAAATGAAAACCAAATCACGGCCCCTCAAAGCGTTACACGGAGGAGCCATTTCTATGTGCGCGAGAGGCTGAGAGTTCAAAGAGGTTATCTCAAAAGGATTGGATCTTTGGAGTGTCGGGATATTTGCTCACAGGCTTTTTGGTCGGGTTTTTCAAAAACCCAAGAGTAAAAGGGCCATTTCCAAAAATGTCTTAAAAGCATAAATGTGTTCATTTGTTTTGTTCGATTTTTGCATTGACATTTTTCTTCTATGGTTAATAGTGCTACCGTGGTCTCACCTTCATAAACTTTCCGTCAAAATATGAAAACTGTATTATGAAAACTACTTCAATATTGTGTCAATAATGTACATGGTAAAATAGATACAGCTAAGGGGTTTTCTGGCTTGTATTCACATGTGGAAATGAAATAAATAAAGCTTTTGACGTTTTATTCATTTTGTTCAAAGTAGAAGCAGAGGACAACATTTTTGTTTCATAATGTGCATTCTTAGTATTTCACGGTCAAGCAATATCGTGCAACCTTGTTGTCTACATGAGGCATAACCATAACTCATATTTATTGCAGTTTCTCAAGTGTGGTGGCGGGAGTTAATGATTGCAGGTTTAACCGATCCATATACTGTGGCTCTTTAATTTGCATGTACATCTCTAATCTGAGGCCACTCAGAGACCGGAAAAAAAGAGTTTACCTGGAGCCGTCTGGCAGCTTCCTATCGAAGGATGTGCTTCGCGGGATCGCTGCCTGATGCTGCTGCAGGATCTGCTGGCACTGCAGCCGATCGGGGCCCTGTGTCGGCGAGCCTCGGGAAAGAGGTGGACCAGCAGCGGCGGGCACCCGGTGCCAGGTGGTATTTCTCCTGAAGGGCGTCTTGTACTCGCAGGGTGTACCCTCACTGTCCACCTTGTATTCCACCATGGGTATGCGGTACAGCTCGGAGCAGCCCCTGGGAGGGACGGAAAGGAAAGGAGATGAGGATAAAAGGTCAACAATGATGGGTGAAAAAGCTACGGTATATGTCCTTGTTTGGTGGCAAGTGTCATTTATAATAATAGACCTCAACCCTCCAATAGGGACAGGTGTCATTTTGTGAAGTACCAGTGGTCACACATGTGGAGCATAGTAGAACTAGTTTGGACCAAACATTGCAATGTCATGTAGTCTATCAGTTCACATTAGTCCACTTTTATTATTTCACTCTGGTTATATATATGTACAGTCAATTCAAAAATGTAGATTAAGTTTCGAAGTAATGCATCACAAGAATAAAGGCTATTTAATAGCATATACCTATTTTCAGTGATAGTGCATAGATCCACATGAGCTGAGTGCTGATAATTATTCATAACGTAAAGACCTGCTTTAACAATACATTACATGTCATCATGGTTCCAGGCTATTAAACTGAGTATTCAACAACAATTTTTCTATTGTAGTACCAGTCTGGCACTGCATAATGTACTCTGAACTGCTCGGGGAGGGGGAGGGGGGGGTCCTACCATCTGTTGCCATGACTACCTCTTAACACCCCAACACTGTCTGAAATGTTTAGCCAGGGGCAGACATCTAGATATAGAAACCCCTGTGCAAGCACACACATGCCCGCATGCAGACAACAAAATAAGCCACATAGATAGATCCGAACAGTTGCAGTGCACACCGAGGGCATAAAACACATTAAGAGATAACCGGAAAAACCATTGGAAAACATGCTGCATATTTGAACAGATCTAAAAAATCTCAGGGTGCCATTAAATCAAAGACAGGCCTCCCCTGAGAGGCTACACTCTGGCTTTCCTTCCGTCCATCTCCCATCCCATTACTGCTCACAACACTGCAGATCTCCGGGACGGACAAGGCCTGTGATGCCATTTCATGCAACATTAATCTTTGGGGCTTGGTTGTGCGTTTGGAAAGATGTGGGGGCTTTACAGGTTGGGTGGGTCAGGGTTAAACTACCTGCGCTCTCTGCTCTTGCTTTCTCAAAGCATCTCAAGCGTGACCCTAATGATTAGACTGCCCTCTCCCTCCAAAGTCAATTTTCCTAGATCCACTTGGAAGCGGTGGTGTGTGCGTGTGGGAGGGGGTGCGTATACTTCGCTGTGGACCCGACGTGTACACACAAAAGGGGCTTGAGGAGGGTTCAGTGGCTGATTGCAAAGGGCTGTGGTGGAGGGGGCGCCTAATCCCTCCCGGAGAGACCCTCTCATGAAACTGGGCCACAGGCGGCTGGGCTGTTTACAGCCGGCTTCCCACCGGAGCCGTGGGTGTTATGAGATCTAACTAGAAGATCATCCTTCACTTGTCACATGTCGCTCACATCTGGTCAATGTCAACACCGGGCCGGCCTCATCCATGATGAAGGGCTGCGGATGGCACCTTCTATGTCTGCAACGTCTCCCCCGCTTACATAATTCATTGACTGTATGTAGGTGGCACGCATCGCTGCTCTGATATATGGGACAGTGAGCGTAATGAGAGGCATTACGGCCCCCTTTTCCGAAATGGGCAAAAAGGAATTTGTCTCGTCGGGTGACGCTGCTTTGCATGTGCTGTACGATGGAGCTCAGATATGAACAGTTTAAGAGATTAAATATTTGTTCTCGTCGCCTGGGTTCTTCCAATTCTTTTTTTGCTCATATCCGGACACTAAGGACGCTAATAGAGGGTTCAATTCCCCGACCATTGCAACCGTTAACTTTTAAAACAAGCCCGCCAACTCACTCATTACCTTGATTAACTGTGTTTGTACGTGTCGTGCCAGGTTGCCACACATCATTACTCTCCCAATGGGCTACACCAAGCCAACGGCTTGTCAACAGGAAAGGTCTCAGCTGTTGTCTGGTGCTGTGCTTTTTGCATCAGAAGGACCTGGACCTGACAAAGTACATTCCTCCTCTGACCCTCACGTTCTCCCCCAGTTTCCCACAAGCTTCGCCGGAGGAGTAAATACCCATCGCGTTGACCGGTTGTGTGTGGAATGTGCCTCGTGTTCCTAATGTGTTGTGAGAGTAAGACTCATGTGTATAAATCATGGCGAAACGACAGGAAACTGGTGTTTAGTTAACAGTTAAACCTGAGCTGGTGGTGGACCAGACGCTGTTAAGACATAGAGGAGGAAGCCTGCTGAGAAATGATGCTGTCTGCTTCCTCTTGATTCTGCTGAGAACTGCCGCTGCATTTTCCACAACTTCCACAACTTGACAACGGGCGCAGGATTCAATAAATCTCACAATTGGATTTTTTTTTTATTCTTGGTCTTCCATTCAATACACGATTAGATTCCAGATTTTGAGGTCCTTCTTCTGACACACAACAAAGTTCATAGTCTGCAGTGACAGGAAATGCCCTCTGCCTCAACAGTGGTACCAGTACGCAGATTGCTTGGAATGTATGTAACTTTGACGAGGTGGATATAACATTGCACATAGCTACACCTAATGTAACACGAATAAAATAATATTAAAAGTTAAGCTCAGTTAGCGGCCTGTTGGAAGTCAGCAGTCAGCTCCTTTAACCATTGTCTCCAAACGTATTACAATAGATGAGTTTGACAACAGGACCTTAGACCTCAGTCCGAGAGCTGTCAATCTAATGCCACGGCCAACAACTGAGGGACGTGCTAATCCATTCCCACGGGGAGAGTCCATTTCACAGCAAAGAGCCACAGAGGTCGTGACCTCCACCGGCCCTTTGCAGTCTATTGTCAAGGGGGCTCATTAAATAAGGATGCGCTTAAAAAGTGCATAGGTTTGCAAGAAAAAGAAAAGAAATGATTTATTTGCAAACAGAACTAAAGGGAAACCAAAAAGGCTGCTGTGAATAATGTGAGGGGGATTCATCTGAACAATTCGCAACGCGGGTTCTCTGAGTTTTGGCGTGGCGGCGCTCTCTTTCACAGGGTGTCGGCATGGGAAGTGAGAAATCCAGCTTAGCTCGAGCCCAGATGAAAATCCCTGATGACAAGTCTGATGACACTTCAAAGGAAAGGTCACAAGTGGCCTTCTGCGTGTCACAGGCAATAGTCATTATCAGCGGGGGTCTGCTGCAGGTTCAGACCATTTAGATTCAGGTTACACACCATCCCCAACATTTAAATCTCTGTTGAAACCTAAAAGCTACAACATGGTATAGCAAAAGGCATAACAGAGTGATATTCTGCTTTTGGTTTCTCCTTTTTTTTTTTCTTGCAGTAATCATCCATTTAAGTGCGTATCGTACACATACTTTTGTTTACACGTACATCTCTGATGACCATACTCCAAAACATACAATCAGTGCCATGTTCTGTACATCGCATTCCCGTTTCAGGCAGGCTAATCTTTTTCATCTTCTCCTCATTAGTTTGATCCGGGGCTAACATGTTGAACTTGTTCAAAAGCTTTTCGGAGCGATGATTGAAAAGCCCCCGGTATTGCGCTGGGGTAAAAACCACATCCTGCCTCCAGTGTAAATACATCGAATGCTAGGTTAGGGCTAATATTAGAGCCATATCTCCTCTGGTTTCAGGCGGAGAGGGGCAAAAGTGTTTCGAGGCATAAACAGCTCTGGGAAGTTTGCCACGAACGACACGGTCATCTGAATGTTCCTTCAAAAGGATTCCATCCAACATAATGTAGCAGCCGGATGACCCCATTAGGCCCCTCCGAGAGTCTGGAGGAATCTCCAAATTTATACGACTAAATAAATATCGGCCTTTTTAACGACAGTAGAGAGGAAAATCGCTCCTTCTGGCGGGCCCCTAAATGTGCTTAGGAAAACATTTTTGCTTGTCATAGCAGCAATTTGGAGCCAGGGTGCATTGTCTAGAGGTCATGGGAGTCTTGTCCATTGTTGTTAGACTAGACCCCCCCATCTCTCTGGCCACAGGGGACTGACTGACTGACTGGGGCCGTCGGGTCCCTGCAGAATTCCTTTCCTTTGACATAATGCTGGGGAAACTGGAGCCCGTATTGTTGACTGCAACACTTTAGCGACTCAAAGACGCAGGGGCCAAAAAGAGTGGAGGGTCCTCGAGATTCTTTCACCCGACCTCTCACCTCTCGGTTTGTAGGAGCCTCGATAGGGAAAAAGAATTGGCAGGACTCTCTGGGCTTTTGGTTGTCATGGGGAGACGATGGGGAATCGTGCTCCGGTAAAATGTAGAGAAATCACCCCATAGGGCTCAGCGACAATAGCCACTAAGGTCCTAAATACCTACTAATCTGCCACATGCATCTGCTAGCAAATATATGGGTCAGTCAATAATGCATCCAGCCACCCACTACGGACAAAGACTTCGTGCTATGAAGAATCGTTTCAGAAACAATCTTTTGTCGGCCGTCATAAATACCTTCACGAGATTCACTCAAACCAAGATGACCAGATGTCTTCCTCTGGCACAGCGACCACGGCAAAAGATTCACTCCCCAAGTCAAATTCATCCCGTCACCACATCTCCCCGGGACAGGACGTGTTTGTCTCGACGCCAAACCGTTTTTTTTTTTTTTTGTTTGTTTTTTTTCCCCACAAGTTGTTTGTTTTGCCTGCTTTCTCCTTCACTGAACTGCGATTATGATTTTATCATCGTGTATCATCACAGATCGTGGTAAGAGGATTAGGGCTCCGTTCAGCCAGAGAGGCTGCCGTGTTGGACTCACAGACGAAGCATGTTAGCCCGCCATCTGGGAGAGCAAATGTGTTACTCCTCAGCTGCCAAACCAGAGCGCAGAGTTGAAACTAAGTTAAAGATGGGACTGCTATTCAGTCTTTGACACACATACGCACGCAGCTGTGTGCTCGTACCATTCTGAATATTCAGCAAGTCTTCCCCCTCTTTTTGCACAAATACAAAATATAATTTTTTCTGTAGGTTTCTCACACACCAATATATACAATCTGTAAAAAAAAAAAAAAAAAGGCACAGCCTAAACAAAATAGATTTCGATGAAGATTAATTAATTGTTGTGGTCTATGGGCTATTGTCTATCGACAGTAGCATTACCAGCGAAATGGCAAACAGACAATGGGATTAAGTGAAGTGATTCTGCTGTGGATGCCTGCTGGAAAGTGCGAACAGCATTTGCTGCTTCACAAATCCGTCGTCACAAAGCAAGGGGACAACAAAGGTGCTGAATGTGTGGAAGTGTGCGACGGCTATGATTACACAGACAAAACAGGCAGATGTGCTTTCAGAACAAGCATGTTACACCGACCCACATCCTTAGCCATCACAAAAGATTGTTTGAAATATGCTGCTCTCTTTCGTTACACGGATGATGGAATCTCCCCATGGGTGTGCGTCCCCCCAAAAAAAACCAAACGCTCCCATCCTAAGTGACGAATAGAAGATTGGTTGAGGTTACAAAATAGCAATCTGCAAATGTGAGCTGTCAGACAATGGCAGCGAGAGCAGAACCATGAATCAAAACGCTCCTCTCATTATCATTAGTGAGAAACGCTGACTGTCCGCATCTGCGTGACTCTGCGGCCCTGCCAAAGCTTTATCCCGCAACAAAGCCACAAAAAAAATCTCTCTGCTCCAGAGAAATCAGAGAGGACCATCAACCTTGCAGCAGCAAAAACAGGATGTAAGCATTTCTTTATGCTAATGACTTCAAATGGGAGCACAAATGTCAGGCTAATTTACCCCAGCTGCATGGAGCAATTTGATAAACACAACTCCTGCTATGACTTCATAGATATTTGTCGAGCACCTGTTTCTCTGCCTCACTAACCAGAGGGGAACGATATCAATGCATCAATGACAATAGCAAGTCTTTAAGTTTGGAGAGCATCTCAAATCTGACGTTTTTTTTTGGCGCGGGCCTACCTTCGTGGGGTGCCATCTTCGTGAGGCTGGATTATGATCACCTTGACGGTGACGGAGGTGCGCAGCAGGTCGATCATTTGCTCGTGAGTGAGGGTGGCGACGGCCACCTTGCAGATCTCCACCAGCCGGCTGCCCTGCCTCAGCCCGGCCTTCCAGGCGAAGCCGAAGGGCTCCACGTCCGCCACGATGCCCTCGAAGTTGACGTGGAAGCCAAGCTGGCCGAGGCCGTTTCGACGCAGGCAGATGTCCGACGTCTCGCAACCTCTGGTGGCAATCTGGAAAAAGGAAAGAAAGTTAATTTTTCGCATTATCGAAGAAAAGTGAACATGATTGTTCACTTAATTACACTGGACCAGATATATAGACAGCGAATAGACTTCGGTAGTGGGAGGCTGAGTGATCTTGATAGCCCTTAACTGGAGGATGGAAGATAACACAGTACATTAAATCAGTGTACTTCAGACAGGGATGTGGGTGGATTGTGCTACTCAAGCAAAAATAAGTGCACATGCAAGAAATATAGTAGCATGAAGCAGAATCAAAATCTTCACCTCGGGCAGAGGTGAACAAGGCTTTTTGTTCGGCTTGTTCAAAGAACCCTTCAAAATGGATGTTATTAAGAGGCTATGCCACGGAGCCAACTGAATCACCAAATGATTAGAGATGCAAACGTGCATCTGTAGCCCACGTTCATCCTGTTCTCAAAAACTGAATTTATGCTGTTAATAGGCCGGGCTACAGGCAAGGTACACAGCAGGTCTGGGCGGTTTTCTTGCGATACCACTGAGAGAGAAAAAAAAAATCTCACACTGCATCCAATGAGCTTTAATCACCCATCAGATTAGTCTTGGTTCAGTTGTGGGTTACTGCCTCCATTTATCAGAGTGGCAGCTGGCTTCAGGGACACATTAACTCAGTCTATGGCCTGTCAACACTGCAACAGATTCTCACAGTGGCAGAAATCCTACCCCACTGTGTGACGAGGGACTCTGGATAACTACGAGGGACTGCCATGCATCGATTCCTAATAGGAGACAACCCAAAAACTCTATTAGAACTAATCCTGAAATTATTTAAAGCACCCGCTGTCTTATTTTGCAGTAAATACTGATCCACAGATTTTTTTTTTCAAAGGATCAAGGGCATAAGAAACTAGAAATGTGAAATCTTTTCTGGGGGGGCAAAGTTAATGGCCTGTGAATAAGGAAGGCATTGGCTTTGGTATAAGGGACCATGAATCAAACTGCCCTTCTTTTATCAGAAATCCATTTGGCCTTAATAATGGCTTTTTTAAACACCTTCATCAGGGCCCTTTATCCGGTCCAACCACAAAACGTATGTGCCAACTTCTCCTCCAAATGGCCCAAATCCATAAAGGCTCCATCCAACAGGACATTCATTATCCAACAGGAGGGATTTGTGACCCTTAAAGTTAATTTGATAAGGACGGTGACCTGTGGGTGTCCTGCTGACCACAGTGTTTCCCTTTAGAAACAAACAGCCCGGCTCCCATTCTGTAGGCAACTCAAATAGTGTAGCTGGCATTGATCCTCAGCGAGAGCTCTGAGACAAAAGTAGTTTTGACAAAAGCATGTCCATAATATAAATCTGGGAAAATAACTTCGGATGTGACACGACACAATGTTTGCTGAATAGGAGAAGAGCAGAGCAAAGCATTTGGCTCAGCGTGTATTGCAGTTTTGATAAAAAAATAATATAATTTTCCTCATCATTCTATTCATTCTTCAAGCAAAAATAAATATAATTTAATATGAGCTTTGCAGATTTTTTTCTTATATGTTTAATATTGCATATTGAATAGATTTGGGGTTTAGACTACTTGGTTGGACAATTTATCACCAGCACATGATGTATGATATTTTCCTACACCTCCATGTCCAGTGTCAGCTGTTTGAACATGAGCATCTATAGGTAGACTATTACACTGTGTAAGACACAATTGATCCAAAAAACGTCTATCTAATCTTATCTATTACTTACATTAAATGTGAAGGTAATACTACGAAGAGTTTATTTAAAAAATCAGCAAACGCGCCAACACAAAATGGAGGAGACTGGCTTTACTTTGACTTTGCTCAGGAAAACTAAACAAAGGAAAGGGCGAAACATATAAGGCGAGGTGACTCGTCTCATAAAAGCCCGAACATGCGGCAAAACCGACTCCGCAACACCCTGGAGAGCAGGACTTCATCACAAAGCTTTTAGCTGCGCTCCCACACCGGGGCTCCTCTGCGTGTTACAGTGGGCAATCTGTTCACTCCAGTTCACGTTACATCACAGGTCCGGCAGCCTATAAATCCCAGCAATGAAAGGCGATTCGAGCGACCTCTGGGACATTTAGAAAACACAGACACCTCTGGGACAAAGCGTGCACGATGGGCTCGCGCCTGAGCATCCCTGCCGCCGCCACTCGTTCCACTGCTCGTGCGAGGAAGAGCGACGGCGGCGTACTTATTAATACTTATTTCGAGATGCTCCTGTGAAATATCCTTTGCAAATCCCGTGGGTAAGTGGACAGTAAATGTGAGAGGAGATTTGCATCGAGAATGAGGAAGCGATGTCCTTTGGCTAATTACAAATGCTAATATATCCTGCTCTGTCCTTTCTTTCGAAAAGCGGGGTAGACACTGAATGACACCCGTGTCCTTTCAAGATTAATTATGTTAAATACATCTTCTGGATTTCAGAGTTTCTGAAGGGGTTTGGGACATGCGGAACCTTTCTGCTCACCTGCACATTTTTAACACGCGCTAAAATAGCTTGTTTCAAAATATGGTAATTTAAAAAAATGGCTAATTATCTCTGCCTATTGTAATCCTGAGAAGATTCTTGTTATTTTTGTAAGGGAAAATTGATACAGTTACACCCATGTCAGTGGCTGCGGCACTGATTCTCTGGTCGGGTTTTTGTTGGAAATTTGGAGACCGTTGACAAGGCGGCCAAAGTGGGACTGTGCAGGCAGGCGGGCAGAAATAAGGTCACGCACAGCTCAGGTTTGGATTTGGGGATTCAAGCTCCATTTTTATTTTGAGGAAACAAAGGCTTGCCTGATTAAGTTCGGTCAACAAATGATGGAAACGCACGCCTCTGTAGCAACACAAGGCGTGGAAACAAGGCATCTGCTGACAGAGGGACCAGATGTTTTTTTTTTTTATCTGGACTTCAAGATACCTAAACCCACCGTCGTGCAGATGGCTGGGTCAAACCTACAGAACAGGGGAGAGGGGGCCTGGAGGCTAGTTCTCAATAGGAGTGAAGTAGTCTTGAGGCCAAGTGTCCTCTATTCTTAGTCTGTCAGACCCAAATTATGTGCGTGCTGTTGCTCTCCTCCCCTTAAAAACTGGGTTAGCCTCCTGTTTAAACTGTCGAACCCCCCCTCCCCTGTGCCTTCATCCGATAAGAATAGTCCAAAATCACATCATCGCTAATCTTTAATTCCATTAAATGTACTTTTGCCACAGTGAAAAACCGCTCTGGCTTCGATTTTTTTGTATTATTGGTGGCAGTGTTGTGATGTTTCATAATGCTTTATCCTGATGAAGGGCAACAGGACAACATCTATTACTGTGTGACCTTAACGGTTGACTGTGCACCTCTGCTGACTGATGAGACAAAGAAATCTAACAGCAGGAGGTCTATAATCCTCTCTGGACGCTGTCGATTTCACTTTGCAAATTTCACATTCAAACGACACTCCTCTCTCTGCAACCCAAAGTGGAGCGGGCAGACGGGAGGAGAGAAGTCACGAAAACGAGTGCATTCTGGGTTATTTTTGAGAACCATACTATTTCGATGTTGCGGAAAAGGGCAGTGAAATAAAGAGAAGGACAGCGCCTAAAATAGCGTGTGGAGCCGAGGCACGTGAGACTCGACAGGATGCATATAGGTTAAGCAAGCAGCAGCTCTGCTGACTTAATGGTGAAAATAAAATAAGGTCCGTGGAATGTAGTAAAGCTACAATGGCAGGAGAAAAATGTGCAGAATTTATGGTTTCACCACAGAGGGACCACAACTATCCTAAAGTGAAATGACTCACTGCACCATTTAAGGCAAAGGATGCAATTTTCCTTCATGTGCCGTGCAGTTTATGTGCGAAGGACAATCATGATAGATTTGCGCGGCCAATTCTGAATTTTACTTCCTGGTTCCTGGAAATTACTTAACTTTTTTAGATGAGTCGCACTGGGGAAATCTTTTCTAAGATAACCAGACAGGCTTTATGTTTAAGATACTGTTACTAAAGCTCCTGAAATGTTGGCTGAAGGAGGTTTTATAAATGAGGAAAAAGCTGCACAATCAGTGTTCAACAAAAGCGCATTTTGGTTGTCAAAAAGGCTGGACAGACTTTTGTATGTCAGAGTCAAGACTGTCAGGGCAACAATTGTGTTGTTCCTAGAACATTCTGCGGTCATTCCATGAAAGTGTTCCTGGTGAAACAGGCAAAGGTGTCATCGTCAATTTGAAAATGTTGATGCCAAAGTTAGATCAGATTAGTTATCTGTCACTGGGTGCTTGTGCATTAGTGCCAACCAGGGGTGAACCTGGGCCAATTTGTAAAAAAAAAAAAAAATCTACTGTAATATGCTTGTTATTATTATTTAAAAAATAAATTGAAACCTTCAATTAACCACACGCAGCTCAAATAGAGAGTGAATCGCTCTCACTGTGAGGGGGATGCCATGTTTTATAAACAACTATCATGTTCTGTGAAAATCTCTTTGTATGGTATGATTTGTAGTCGTTGGCAGAAAGTACGCCCCAAAGGATCAGCTAGTCTCTAATCCAGCAGACATTAAGACTTATATATATATATATATGTATATATATACATATATACATATATACATATATATATATATATATATATATAATTATATTATAAGGCCTCGAGGGTCTTACCTCTAGTCGCTGAACCATCTCCCTGATGTCCTCGCCGCAGTTGTCGTGGGCAGACAGCATGACACACTCCCCGCGCTCGTAGAAGATCTTAATGCTCATAATCCCCGAGGTCCACCCGATGACGTCGCGACACGAACAGTTGAAGACCACGTTTTTCGACTCCTCCTCGATGAGGACGAGGAACTCGTTGGATATGCCAAGCAGGCAGTCCACGTCCATCGACTGGCCAAAGTCCCGGGCGCAGACGCTCCAGGTGATGGCCCCCACGCTGAGGAGATGTGCGTCCTTCCTGGGTTTCACCTTCTCCTTCTTCTTGGCTCCGAGGGTGATGAAGCTGAATTTGACAGCCGAGTCGATGGTCGCCGTGCTGACAAAGTTCTCGGCCAGGTCCTTCAGGTACTCCTGCCGCGTACGGGTTGCCATGGCTCGGAACTTCTCCGACTTGTGTGCCGCATTTTCGCCATTGATGACCTTGGCAAGCAGGAAGTCCCTGAAAACGGCCGACTTGGGGAACGTTACGGATTTGGGAATAGGGGGTCCGAAAGGAGGAACGTCTTTAGATCTGGACACAGCCACACTGTAAAAAACAGGATGGAATCAATACGTCAAATTTATCAGGGACATTAAAAACAAAAGCAGAGGAAGTGACATCTTATTGAACTGTATGTATAATGAGCGGCCATTTGAAGTGTGAAAATTACAGTAAAAATTATTTCTGGTGGAAAGACTGAGAGCGGTGCAGACTAATCTTTCCCTCTTCGGCAAATGCTATGTTATTAACTTCTTTATGACTTCAGAAACACTTGAGAGGGAAGTCATAAGTCATAATTTCAAGGTGTCTCTGAAGATAATAACTGTATCATCATTGAACAGATCAAAAGCGCCTCGGGCCTCCCGCGCATTACTATGAAGTCATGACAGAAACCACAGAAAGCACTCAGCGGGCTATAATTATTATTCTTTCAAATTAAGTGCTCCTAGAAGTTCACGTTGAGCCATTTGGCATGAAATCATTTAGGAAAGCACAAATCAAAAGATAAACACATCTCCCTATATTATCTTGGATGTTAGTGCAGCTTTTAACCTGTGAGCGCTAATGTTGCATTTTTACCCTCTCCTCCGCTCCTTTTGGATTTTTGTCCGGATGAATTAGGTAGATTTGAAAGAGCCTTGCGGGCGTGGTGCATGCCTGTTCCATTTACCTGTAGCAGACGTTATCAGTGCAGGGGTTGTGGACTTTGACGATGACAAACACATGTTGGAAATGAGAGCGGATGTTTTTTGGAGTAAAAGGAAGGGCCCCGGGCTCCTGAAATACTATGGTGACAATATCGTTGCCAATGTGCCTCTTCCTTAATAACTGTGGAAAAAAGAGGAGGACACAGTCAAATACATGAAGACAGACATTTCATTAAATATTACATTTACAGACAAACCGAACAGCTTTTTTCATTATAGGTACAGTTTTAAACCTTAACTATTATATGTCAGGATAAAGGGCTTTTTGGACAGAAGAGCTGTTTTCACCCCACCAAATTTAAACTTTTGGAAGAAGGAGACATATTCTTCCAAATCCATGTTGGGTTGTGCAGATAGTTGACCTCATTCTCTGGTGGGTATAAAGTTGGCAATAATGGTCAGCAGGAGTCCAAAACAGCGGGATTAGAGGGTACAGAGGTGAATTGGGAAGGGTGAAGTGTGGGGCAAGCTCTGCATGGGCTTGCTGGGAGATTACCACCGGGGATTAAATTGCACTATTCCTCTCGAAATACAATTGAATGGGGAAATAGAAAAGCGCCCAGAAACCTGACACACAGACACACATGACAGGTTTAGTCACTGCAGTGTTTCACTGCGGATGGGCCTAATTCCACACACTCATGCCAGAGTTTCAGAGTGGAATCAAAAATGACTTCCATATATACAGTGCAGAGCCTGGGATGGAGCTCAGTAATCTCAGCTTTATCAGGCCATTGCTCACCAGTCCACCCCTGCATCCATTTAATTCCACTTGTTAGTGCAGAAGGAGACGGTGGCCAATCTAATACTGCATCAGGTCCAGCCCTTTGGGGATGCGTTGATTAAAATCCTACTATGAAGTGTCGTTACCATAGCAATGCCTGTGCTCTCAACTGATGGATCATTACCGTGGCCAATCTTCCCCTCTGGGGAAGATTGGCATGAGCCAGTTTGGAGAAAGCCTAAAAAGAAGGTGCTCAGGGACCAATTACCACCATTAGACACCAGCTCACCCTGCACAGACAGCAAAGGCAGCGGTCGGGTGGAAAGGGCAGCGTTTACTGACCTGCTGTCTGTTGTTGGGTGTGTACGGCAGCATGGTTGACACGTGAAACATCAGCTCGTAGTCCTTGTAGGTGGTGTAGAGAGAGTGTGTGCCCGTGGAGTCAGCTGGAACACAGGAAAAGGCATGTCATGGTCTCGGGCCTTAATACAAAAGGCTGTTGTGTTAGAACCAAACAGATTCAGCTATGTAAGCTGAAAAATATCCAAGCTGCCATATGGCAATAAGAAACAAAGCAGAGCACATGTACCCAGCAGGATCGCGAATGCGTGGGCAATGTGAATGTTTAGTTTGGTGTGTGCGATGCGTGTCTTATCTTACTCTTGTTATCCAGCTGAGCCCTGTACTTGGTGAAGCCTTTGAGCCGCACCCTCTGGCCGAGAAGGTCCAGGAACTCTTCGAGGGCCGGTCCGCCGCTCTCGTTGTTGTACATCTCTTCTTCTGTGCTCTGGCCCGCCTTGCAGTAAAGCACTCCCACCTTGTGCTGGAAGCTTAGCTGGAATGAGAAACGTACACAGACACTCAGCGAGCATATATCATTTCCTGTTGCTAGGTATATCACGCGCCACGCTTGCACATACTGTGCATTATGCACTTAAAGCAGGCGAGCGCCCTCTTTCCATCATGTCACAGCTTATGTGAAGGCATTCATAACCCTCCGAGGAGAGAGCTCGAAATTTCGCATTCTTGTAACCAGGCTATGAACCCGAGCAGGGCATAAATCAGGCCGAGCTAATGGCTGCTACTTAAGAGCAGCACCAATGAGGGAGTGAATTACAGAGATACAGCAGCATTGCTTTGGTTTATAGCGCAACATTCTGTGAAATACTGGAAAATGGCATTTTAAACCTTTCTAGGAAAAAAGACCCCCCTCTTCTGCCCAAGCTTTTATTTAGTAAAGAGTTCACTGTAATACTGAAATGGGCTGGTAAGAGTCCCTGGCTCCCCCCAAATCCCCACTAATACGAGAAAATTCTCTCGATTCAGTCAACAAGGAGCAACTCAACAAAGACAAGTGCCTAATTCACAAAGAAGAGCATTCACAGGCACTGACCATTGAACCAAACAGCACAGATCCTATTTTCACTGGGAAAAAAAGAATCCCATTACGCAGCAATGGCAGTTCTTATATGAAATTCTCACACGCAGACACATGAAGAAATAAAGCATCCCGAGTGATTCTTCCTGCGATGCGAAAGAAAAGAGCCCTCCCCGCCAACATCAATCTTTTGTTTGTGGCATTTATGGCTCACAGCTCACTGATGCCAGCAAAGAATAAGAGAGTCAAAAGAGAAAAAAGATATATATCCTCCTGTGTATAGCACCTGTCGCCCAATATTCACAGCAGCAGAGGACAGCATCTTGATCTTGACCCAGGGTCAAAGTGTCTGTACGGCAATGAAAGCGGTTTCTCTCAACGTGAAAGTCAATGAACTGGTCTGGTCTGTATACTAAAACACATTGGAATTGTCCTTTTCCCCTCAGTTACAGGTGATCTACTCCCAGTGTGCTCCTGACACCGTTGTCATGGCGACTTTCTCCCTCAGCCAGTCTGCCACGCACTCAAGCTCCTGCGGTGAAGCAGAGCTATTATACCATCAAGCCCAGTGGAAATGGCATGATGTGCGATGATGTGGTTCCTCTATTTTTTTTTATCCCGCATTATATGGGCTCACTTAACCTCCTGCACCTCTTAACAGACTGGCCGACAGCAAGGACAATCACATTGGCCTTTGGTGCCAAATTTGTGGCTGCCTGAAAAGTGCGAGCACATCAGGGCACATAACGCATACACAGCGGAGCAATGCTCCTGACGTGAAGCTGATTCTGTGGCTGCCGCTCATGTCTTCTTTTTTTCCTGGTTGCATCAGTTTTTGGTAAGGTTAGAACAGCCATAAAAAAAGCTGGATCCTATATCATTGACAAAAATATTCCAATTGCCACAAATATCAGCAGAAGTGGCCAGAAGAAGCAGTAATTTTGTATCTCTTTATGGAGCCAAAGTTCCCCTCTCTCTTCATCTGTCCGGTGCTTTGGGTTCTCTCCTATTAGAAAATACACTACTACAAGTGCAAAGTTGGAAAACATACTTCATGAGTATGGAGCGAAATGAGGACAATGCCCCCCACGGAGGAATAATGAGACGCACCTGAGGCACAGCAGCGTCCTAACACAACACACAACAACACCGGGACATCTGTCCGCACTGCAGTGTCCCGATGCAGCAACATTTCCAAAACTCAGATACCATATTAAAAACAAGGTAAACAACCACTAAAATGGAAAATGTGAGACGGGGAACTGAAGAAAGGAAAGTGCATACTGAAGTCATTCTCAAGTTTCAACCTCGTGACAGGGGACTGATCTGCATGAGAGAGAATTGCGCAGCAATAAAAGCCTCGGTAGGTGGTAGATTAGTCTCTTGAACTTGGGCTGGCGGGCTGAATTATACTTATAAATGAGCTGTTCAGGGCCGACGAAGGCTTTATCTGTTCAACATTATGAGGTCATAGCAAAACTTGAAGAGCAGTATTGGTAAGTTTGAAATGTCAGGCATTTATTGGCTGTTAGTGTTACAAAGCATTGCAGCAAAAGCAGATTTCTCGCTTCCAAAAAATTGTATTGTTTTTCTGCTCTGTGCTATTGCGAAGGAAAAATCCGCGGCCTTTTCGCCACACCGCTCAACGCGGTTCGAACTATCATCACGCGTCATGATTAGTTGGCGGTGTCTCCAGAGGCCATGGAGACACCGTCAAATTAGCAATTATCTTGTTCACATCCCTTCTGTTATTGTTGAGAATTAGAAATAAGAGGTGCAAATGACCCTTTTTTTTCCAAAACTGATGTAGCCGATACACTGCGTTGCTTTTAAACAAGAATTCTGTCATTTGCCAGATTGAGCCTCGCAGATGGAAATAACAGATACGCATTGCACACCGAGAGTTTTCTTCGCAAAATGTAGCGTTTATGATTTCTATCACCTAATATCATATCACAAAATCTAATTAACCGCCTAATGCCTTTTCCAGTCCTTCTGCACACAGTCGGTTCACTATGATCTACGATCTGACCTAAAATACATTCACATATGCTCCGTTCTCCCCTTACATCCGGGGCTATTACAGCAGAGGGTACTGCTCTCAGGGTTATCCTTTTCTGCAGAAATGATCATGGGGATATTGTGAGGGGTCGCCCTTGTCCGGGACACTCTCACTCACCGGACAGGGTTTCTGTTCACACCAAAACAAAGCCTTGCTTTCAACACGCACATATCTGCCGTTGTAGGCCCACTCGAAGCAAATTCTGCACTCAAACAAACAAAACCAGGTCCGATTGACATCTCTTCTGTAATTTTTTGTGTCCAACATTAACTTTCTCCCCTTCTCACTTGGGAGGCAGGTCCTGCTCTCTTAAAAAACGAAGATCACGGGGTGCTTGACCTATTAAACATTTGCATGGCCAGCATAGAATAAATGTTTAAAACAGGGGTGAGTGAAACTACTCATGTCCAAATATAAAAGTGGCCCCTGCTGGCGTTTGGTTTGAGGTCTGTTTTTCGGGGGAGTCCCATTGGGAAGAAGTCTAAGTCCCACTAAGCCTGGCTTTTCCTCCTCTGAAAGTGTGTTTTTTTTTTTTTTACTGAAACTACTCATGTCCAAATATAAAAGTGGCCCCTGCTGGCGTTTGGTTTGAGGTCTGTTTTTCGGGGGAGTCCCATTGGGAAGAAGTCTAAGTCCCACTAAGCCTGGCTTTTCCTCCTCTGAAAGTGTGTTTTTTTTTTTTTTTACTTTATTTTATTGCTTCTCCAACCCCCCCCCCCCCCCCCCCCTTTTTTTTCTTCCCCCCCCCCCCCCCCCCCCCCCCCCCAGCCCCCTATCTGCAGACATTCTCTCATAGCAAAGGCACGGGGAGTCGTATGCCAGGTGAACAATCGTATCCTTGAGATCTGTCGGGAAAAACTTCCAAGAGCACAATCTCCATCATCATCTTAAGTGCATATAGAGAGGACACTAGACTGCTCTTGTTTTTGTGTATCGCAACATCCAATATGCGAGAGGGACACGGCTGACACTTTCTGTTATACGAGCCTTCCCCCCTGTCACTCGGGAAAGATGGGCTTGTGCTAACAAAAGTAATTAGGCTAATAAGCGACCAATTCTCTCATTGTGAGACACGCGGGACCGCACCGGCACGCCCCGCCCCCCACTCCTTTACATCTCGCCTTTTCATTCGATGAGAAAATAAAGCCCCGAAGATCAGACAATGAATCCATCTCCGACACCTGGGAATATAGACACACTTAATCACTAATGGCCACTTTATTCAAACAGATATTATGCAAGATGACATCCTCCACCATGTGGGCAGAATACCGAATCACTCAATCTCAGGTGAAGTAAGTTGTCCAAAGTAAGATAGCTTGTGCCTGCATGCCCTATTAGTAGGAAGTATATGTCAAAGTAGTCAATGCTGGCTACAGTCAATGTGGGATTTGTACTGATTCTATTTAAGTGTGGTATCGGCTGTCTTATGTCTACGCCTAGGAGTCCAGGTTCATCCACAATAAGCAGCCCTCATATAGGACATTGGCTCCTACTATCGGAAGTTAATCCCTCCCCAGATTCCTTGCTTTCATAAATGTTAAATGCAAAATCTATACTGCAATATTAGGACGGCCATTGTTTCGCTCACACATAACAATATTCATAACAGCGATAAGTAGCAGTGATGGCTTCAAGGTGAAAATCTCTTCTAAGTACCAGCTTATTGGCCAAATATTAGATGAGAAGATTTGCGTGACTCTCATATCTGCCAAAATATGTAGCTGCAGTCAGTGGCCAGTCAGTTCAGCTTGGCAAAAAGATTGGAAAGAGGGGGAAAACGGCTCGCCTGGCTCTGTAAGACGGCGACGAAATCTGGGGTACAGCTGGGCACCTCCGAGGTACTCACCCCCTGCTCGTCCAGCTTCAGGAGCTGCTCCGGGACCTTGGGTGAGTTGAGGGCCAGCCGGAGACACTGGATATTAAGCTCCGGAATGACGTACTCCAGCACTTCCTTCAGCGGCAGGCCGCGGGCCGTCCCGTGTCTCGCTGTGGAGGGAATGGCGTCCTCCAGGATGGCTCCGCGAAGAGTGGTCAGCTGGTGGGAAAGTAGATGGTCATGTACCTTATTAGGTCAACCGTTAGTTAGGTGTCACCCCTTTACAATTGGTCATCGAGTACGCTTTCTAAACCCTGTGTAACCAATACGTAGGTGGACCCCATTGGATACATTTCATAACCAAACCTCTGCCGGTCATGATATCCTTTTATGTTGTGACTTATTATTTAGGGGCAATGGCTCCATTGCAGCTCCACTGGAAGGCATTAGGAGCTCACATTGTAAATAATTAAGATTGGCTAACTGTGCACCAGATGTTAAGTGGTGTTTCGCATTTAAGACCGTTAATGTTCCAGTGGACGTTGACCTTAACGGCTTCAAAACACCCACCCAGAGAGCCCGTGTTGTTGTTGTTTGGAACATTACAGACACATTTCCATCCATAAATCCCATTTCCGACCGCACAGCCTGCGGACACGCACGTCCGGCAGTCAATGGCTGGCAGCCGGACAGAGAGGTTTTATGAGAGGCCGATTACTTTACGGAGGCTGAGAGTAAGAGTGGGGCAGTGAGGCAGAGCGCTATGAGGCTAAACGATAGGAGCACATGCAAATAGATGCTTCAGTGGTTTGGGGAGTTAAAACATTGTCTGCGTGCTACTTGCAGGGCTACCATGACCCAGATACATTGCTTTGTCGTGGGAGTGGTGCTTTACACCAAGAACGGCAACTAGATATCAGTGACATTTCCCCGCCTGTCGCATCTGTCGCACCTGAATTATTCAGCGGGATGAGACCACCCAGCATCAATCAAGAAGAGACGGTGCATTTCAGATTTTGGATTAATCACATTGCGTGTGCTCGCGTGGGCGTGCGAGCGAGACGATGGCATCGACTCCGATGGCCTGCATGAGTGTTTGCATGACTGGCCGACATGGAGTTAGAGCCGGAACAGAATCGCTGGACACATTAGGGAGCTGGGAGCCAGTTTGGGGAAGGACGAGCTGTGAGAAGCCTCCTTTCGTTTGTGGGAGTACCGGAGCATTCCTGTACTCCAGCACCGCTTCACTGAGCCCCGAGCTCAGTGACCTTAACATGTCTTGCTGACTGCAACATATGAGAACTATTCTTTTAAAAGCATGCCCTAGCTGGAAAACAGGTCTTTGATAGAGCAATGGGAAACACGCAGGTTTCTCCTGCCATGCATCCATAACAGCTCTAAAACTGATTTAAGACGTTACGCTGTGCGGACAGAGTGCACATAAGAGTATTATAGTTACCTGACTGGTTCTGAAGGTGACCCGATAGTTGTACTGCATCCCGTCTTTCTCCTTCCCATCGTCCAACCTCTCCCTGCGGACGCTCACCGCCACAGGTCCCAGATGGTCATCTACCCCAAAATAGTTTTGATGCTCTGGGGTTGAAACAAACAAAAACACTAAATACACACATACAGCACGACTTTCATTATTGAGATTGAGCTCTTTGACGTGAAAAACCTCCCATACACAGTAATCTTGCAGTTGCAAAACTCTGCTTTTTGCTTTTTAGGACCGACCATGGCCGAGCTGCCAGAGCTGCAGGGGTGCATTGCAGATTTGAAATTGATTCGTTTTGGATTGGAAATTGCTTGTGGTGGTGGCACTAGGATTTAAATGTAAATAAATTAATCAAAATAGAGCCCTGGAAAATATGACACACTCTGACCCGTCACTGACCCAGATATGCCACAAGCCATCCTTCTTCTCACTGGACAGACACGTGTTACACAAAGGAATATTATTGACATGGATGTATTTTCTTTCAGATTTACTTAGATTAAAAAAGCAATCTTGTATATTCAATATTCCGAGGTGAATTTCAGACACCATGCACGACATAGGTCGCGAAGAAAGCATGGGGAATGTTTTACGTTTTTCTATTTGTATTCCTGGACTCATCCAATCGTTCATTGGATAATTGACCATGCAGGATGGAGGGGAAAATGGGGTGAGGCGAGGCTAAGTTGCCCAGCTACATGTTAACTCAAAGGTCAATGTGGTCATCAGGTCTGTATAAATAAAAGAGGCAATCTTTAGTAGGTAGATACTCATTCATTTTCCTTGCAACCTCTATCCCATCCTGAAAGAATGAATACCCCTTTATTTGTGGATACGTGACACATTGTCTCTGTTGTCATTTTGTGCAGTAAGACTATCGAAACCACACACTAACGTGAGATTTACCGATTCTAATAAAGAGTTGGGATTTTTGCCTAATTGCTGTTGAGGCTTCGGGAATAGCGAAGTTGCTGATATGCTGTTTTCTATTCCCAGCAGTTTTGTATAATGGAGTATAATCGAAAGCACTAGGGGGGTAAAATGGTTAAATGGGACACTCAAAATATTGTGTACTTAATGAAAATATTGCAAAAATAGAGAATCATGGCGCAACACAGCCATAATATTAGTCTAGTGTGCGTGTGTGTGGGCGAATGTGTGCGTGTACACTTGGGGCATGGACGGGAGCAAAGCTTTGCCTTGAGCAAACACTGCCTCCCTGATCCGGGCTAAAGCCAGAGAGAAAGACCTGGATTCAGCAGACAACAGAAGAACAACCTCATCGGGGACAGCGCACTGACATTCGTCAAAAGACTCCTGCCCAAGTTTAGACATTGCATCCGCGCCACGCAGAGCATGCAATGTAAATATGCTGGTTCTTGTCACCGGGGCGGAGCGCACATCGGCATGAATAATAAATGAACTGTGTGGAGGCTGCGCGGGGTTAACCGTCTGAGGAACGCACGGCTTGTCAGGGACAGCGGACTGAGGGGAAATGCTCTGTGAGGCATAAGGTCAAACGGTGGTAGGAAGGCCGTCCATGCATACGAGGCCACTGGGCATCGGCATACCAACGGGCACAGCGAGAGAGTGTCGACTGTGGGGCGAGGCTTTTGCCATCGCATTTCTTGAACATGTCACTGATGTTCATCACTTGCTGCTGTCGCTTGGCCAAAGGTTGCAAAATGGACGACTTTGATTGTCACGTCAAAAATAAAGGGACATTTGGTTCTTGCCGTCGCTCCGCTTTGAATAGATGCCTTCCACATTCTAGTTGGACTACTGCTCTGATGCATTTACATTTCATATTTCTATATGATATTTGCAAAATGTGACCATGACCTGTACGTAACAAGGCTTGGCACGCGGCCGTGAAAAAAAACACAATGTCCATTAGGACTGTCTTGGGAGAACCACTCCCGTTGCAAAGGGCAGGAGCTTAGGGCAATCAATGGGATCAATGTTCGGACCAGCTTGATAAAAGCTTGCCTTAAAGTGGTGGCATGCTGTCATGTTTGTGTGAGTGTGCGCGTGGGTATGTGCCTGTGCGTGTGTTTACTGTGAAGTGGAGGTGACGACAGTCTTGTCACTCCAATAAAACACCTCATGAAAAAGGGCAAGGGCTAGATCCGCATACTGTGAAAAAGGCAGCTACCGTAAAAAATGATAACGTCAAAACTAAGCTGACAGCGACAATTAGGCGTTGCTTAGGAAGGAGATTAAATTCCTAAAACAGCTTCACCGACACTGGGATGAGTGATGAGTGTGGCGAAATTTCCCAGCAAATGATTATCCCAGGAACCAAATGTAAAATTCAAATGCACTGTAAAGTGGAGCAGAGCTGTAATGGTCTCATTAACCTTGAATGAACCCTGAGGTTACACACACACATACACACACACACACACACACACACACACACACACACACACACACACAGAGGAATATTTTAATGCAGAGTGTCTTTTTTGAAGAAGTTCAGGCATGTGTGGGTGTAAAAGGTGAAGCAGCTGTTTTCTAGAGGGGCTTAAGAACGGGTAATTCAATCTGCTGAGAACAGCAAATACAGCCGGACAGACAGTGGGAAAAACAGATATGTATAACGGCAGGGATGGGTTTAGGGGTTGGCATGGCATTTCCAGCATCGTATAGGTGTTTTAATGAGGGGAGCTGGGACCCCCGCGTAGTTTTGCTGACCCTAAAGTTTCGTATTGGGGGGAGGGGGCACGGGGAACAGCTGCAGCACACCCTCTCGCTCACCTCTCTCTCCTCACATGACTAATCACAGCATCTCCACGGGGTTCAGGCCAATATCACAGGGAGGACACGACCGCTCCTCTCCCGAGGAAGTGAAACACACACCCGAGCACCAAACACAGGCCTGCCATTGTTTTGGACCGTATTTCATCTCGTCCTATGAAAACAACTGGGCCGTCAAGATATCTGACCCTGTGAGCAAAGGCTGTTCCATTTCAGAACATGCATCACGCGGCATTGTCCATCGTCTAGTTTTAAGATAAGGAACTGGGAAAGTTTAATAATACTCAGGGAATTACCAAAATAGGCCTGCATCATCCCTCTTTAATCTCTATGATGACAAGTCAACACTTTTTTTCTTACCTCTCCCATAGAAGTACTTGTGGTAATAGTACGCTCCAAGGTCGATGTGCTCGATGATGTAGCGCTTGACCTTCTCCCTGTGGATTGGCTGGTTTTCCCGAGGCACTTCCAGGACCGAGACCCCGGCGTTGGTGCAGTGGGAACTTAAAGACGACTCGAAAGAGCAGCTCTCTGACATGGTATTGTAGTTGGCACTGTTGACTCTGGAAAGGGAGATCTTCCTCTCGCCCTCACCACCAATCTCATTGCGAAAGTGTGTGCAGCTCAGCACCATGTTGTTACTCTTTCCGTCCCCCTCGTCAGCGTCAAGGTTCTCTTTGGGGTTTAAGTCCTCCCTGCTGCCTAGAGGGGACTCAAACATGGGGGCATTTCCACTGCTACATCCTGCTGCCCCACCATCTGCCCCTAGTCCGGGTCCAGGACCAGCACCATGTCCAGGTCCAGGTCCAAGTCCACCTCCAATCCCTCCAACGGCTCCAATGCCGCCTCCAGCCGAGGCAGCTGAAGCACCGGTAGTTGTGTTCTTCCTCTGGCTCAGGTTGGCTCTGCTTGCCACTGCTTCACTGATGTTAAAAAGCACACTCTGGACATCGTAGTGAGCGAAGCATTTTTGGAAGCTAAGGGGCCGCCGGTCATCCTCAAGCGAGAGCCGCAGGGCGTCGCTCTCGCTCTTTATGGTCCGCAGTTTCCTGAACAGAGATGTTTCGGATGATTCCGATTTGAGGCGCCTCATGAAGGACTTCTCCGGCTCCCTGTTGTAGAGGATAGAGGTGTCCACGTAGTCGTAGCCTGGAATGTGGACTATCTCCCCCCTCGCAATCTGGGCTGCTGTCTGCAGGCTGGGGGAAAGGGCAGCATCACAGCGCAGCAACTCGGGGAAACCCATAGGTGGTATGCTACGGTGGTCCAGGGTGTCCACTCTGTAGCCCCTCAGCATGGTGAAGAAGCCGTCCCCACTCAGGCCCTGGCGGTCGATGGAGGACGTGCTGCCGTACTCGCGGTGCAGTGAGGCCCCGGTGTTTGGATTGACAGCGTTCTGGTCCATTATATCTTCGGAGTCAATGTCGCTTATGGTGACATCGCTATTGCTGCGTTGACGGATCGGGTGGAGGCCCTTCTGTGGGGAGTGGCAGAGGAGGTCGCTCAGAGTGTACCTGTCTGAGTAGTCCACCTCCAGACAAACTTCTTCCCCTTCCTCCAGTAGTTCCACAGTATGCTCCTGCTGTCCATTCTGAAACACTGGTATCACGCTTTGATAATTCGGCGAGGGCCGCCCATCCCATCCATCTTTCCTGGGTGGCCATTCCGTCACCCTGGCCCTGACGCCCATTTTGGGCATAGCAGGCGTGCCATTTGTTTTGCCCGACCCATCAGGTTTCCCCTGCATGTTGGAGGTTGGAGGTCCCATGCTTCCATTCAGTGCTTTGAGTTTCCTACTGAATAATTCCTCTGACTGCATCGCTCAGGAATATGCTTCTGGACCTCCCAAAATTCCCACAAGGTTTGATGTGTTATCTGTCACAGGGCTCAAAATACTCATATCCTGCCGGCAGACTCCTTGAAGAGCAGACTTTGAGGCCCAGTTTTCATGACATCATGTGATTTGCAGACTGCTGAGTGGAGGAGGAGCCTCTTTCCTGAGCAAAAGAAGCAGCCGTCATCATAACTCACGGAAGGCGGCTGGCACCACGTTCGACACACAGCATTTGGATGTCAAGGACGAGTGTCTGAGGAGAGCTCAGGCACGGCCGAGTGTCTTTTCTCACAGCGTGCCGCCGATGCACAGCAACAGCTGGAAGAGTTGGATCTACGGCACGGAAACAAAAGCAGGGAAGAAAATGTTAGCACGCAACAAGTGGGTCGGAACACATTCTCATTTAAATCATAAGAAAAAGCAGTTTGTATGCTACAAAATGACCCATAAACACTGCACCTTCAGTTCAGCTATAAAAATGATACTGCTGCTTTCACTACTCAGAACCCTGTTATTTTTTAATGAATGTCCACCATTGGGTATGTACGAGTGTATTAGTTATGGAACTATGTAGTGCATTGCCTGCGAATGCAGTTAATTAGTGCATTTGAGAGGAGTTGGTGACATTATGTGCTTATAACAAGAGAGATGTATATCTTCCTTGGTGCTTCCAGCCAATGCCAAACAGATGGTGGCGAAGCAAATTACAGCAACAAGAGGCAGATGTTCGGCTAAGTGTTCCCATGTACCAAGAGCTCGTCCAACTGCTTGCAGCAACATCAAGCCTGAAAATTACACAGAAGGGATAATGTTGCATCTTCAGCGCCAATTCCACCTCGCATTTGTATTCGATGTGGTGTGTTAGTTGGAAAATTAACACCGAGATGATGAGGTTAATTTGCAAATGACAAATAAAAAAAGAAATGTGACTATTTCACCCACATGTATTTCACTGAAGTCACCTAAGAGAATAAGACTCCAAGTTTATGCCCCCCCCCCTCGTTCAACTTTGTTCAGCTGGGGAAATAAAACTGACAAAAAGTCTGAACATCTGAGGACAGATAGAAGGAGAGTGAGAACAAATTCATTAGCTTGTCCTTGAAAACGAGCTTGTTCACACATACACCTGCGCGCACACTCACACTTTGACGTGGATATTGTAATAGAGACATGACAAGGCCTGTTATGCAGTGACATCGAAAGCAAACCAGAGGAAATGAGCAACTGCAGAAACAAACGCAAGCACAACAATTGAATCTATCACAAGCCATTAGGTCTTCTGTGGTTCCAGCTGGGGCTGAGTGAGGGAGGTGTTACGATGGCTTCGTCTCCTAAATTCTGATTTCTGCATGGAAGCGTACACTACGCCATGTCATGGCTATAACAGAGTCTATAAGTCTTTCGATTATTACCGAAAAATGCTTTTTTCTTGTTCTCCGGGGCCGGTGGTGTGCCTCATCTCTTGTAGCACTGCAATCGTGTGAATACCCTCTGAGTAACCAAGTAAAATCCCCCACCACCAGTCCCCAGAGAATAAATTACAGGCGTTTTTGCTTCAGTGAGGATATGAACGTGGCTCCTACTGCACGGTGGTTTCACCGTGACAATGACAGATAAATTTGGGCCCAGCGTCCCAGTCTTTACTTCAGCTCCGTGAATCCACTGGCCTTTTAGCATAATAGCTTCGGTTCCCCGACAACTTTACATTCCTCTGTCATTTGCTGTTAAGGAAGAGGATAAGCTATTTTGGGAAGAAAATGTGGGCCACATCAAGATTAGCTCCGAGCCAGACTAGACAAAATACTCCTGGGACGATTCAGAAACGGTGTAATAATAAAGTATGCTCATCTGCCTGGGCCAAATACAGGTTAATGCATGCATGACCCAGATGTGGAGGGATGGCAATGATAATGATACTCTCTCAATGAGGTCCGCTGCTAATCTATCTATCCATCACTCACGCTCATTACAAACGGGTCAGGTTATGGACACGCCTTCGTTCGAAACCAGGAAACAATGTGTAAAGTCACTGTTAACACACTGCTTCAACGGGGCGGCAGAATATTGTGTTGTCATGTGATTGCATAATGTAGCAACCCAAAATGTTCCGGGGGAATATGTTTGTCTGTTGCAGTTGGCAAACAATGAATAATGGATTATATAACTGGCTGCAGTGTAGTGGAAGCCAAAGCCACTCATTTTTAATTAAGACAATCTGTCTGAAAGAAAGGGTTTGTTTGTGCCTCATTATTTCTTAGTAAAGCGAGTCACATCATTTCCAAAAGTGAATGATCTTGTTCAAGAAACGGGTTTACCTACAGCTGATCTGGGGCTTGAATCATCTGTGTCGATGTGGTAGCCGAGTGTGAACAAAATGATCGAAAAAAATAAATAATCGGAAAATCATCGACCATCATCTATCTCAGACATGACAAAGAGAAGGGGATGAGGCACTCATAACCCAAATGTCATGCATTGACTGAACAGTCTTTTTGCGCTGACAAAAAGAGCAAGTGACACTGTGTGTGCCACCTGTGCAAACGGCTTCATCAGCGCTGACACTCAAGCACAGGCTTTTACGGCTGACTGAAAACAGGAAGAAGAAAGAGAAAAATGACTTATAATGTGACCTCAATGCATGACAACAAAACAGCGTGACCGACCCATGACAGTGGTCTGTGACGAGCAGCTGAAAATCCACAGTGGTGTGAAAAGTGCTGGCCAAAGCACATTGTTTAAAATAATAAAATCCCATCAAAGTCTTTTTCACCCTTGGCTGTGTAATATATAACTGTGGTCCTTAAACATTTTTGTGCCGCGGATTGGTTTAATATAAAACAATATTTTCACAGACCGGCCTTACAGGTTTTGGTATATAAATATGACGGAACCAAATAAAAGGGTCCCCATAAAAACAAATATACAACACGTCTTGGCATGTCAAGAGGCACAGATTGGTAGAGAATACGGTCATTTTTCAAGATACACATTGTTAAGTCTGATAATCAATCAAATGGAAATAATATAAATTATTCATTCTTTCTTTACCAAATTACGCAAGGACCAATACCGGTCCGGGGCCCGGTGGTCAGGGACCACTAAGCATCCCAGTTTGGCTTCGACTCTCACTCCCACTGGCAGTGAATTATCAGTAAAAGACTAAAGCATGAGACGAGTCTTGTTTATGTTCGCACAGGCCGGCCTCTCCCTTACTGTGTTCCTACACGGGGTCAGGAGAGAGTCAGATGACAGGACAGGGTAAACTAGCCAACGCACTGTTCTGCATTTCCTTTTTCCTTCCCTCTATTAACTATTTTCCCCGGGACAGTGATTAATGAACACGGTTGTACCATGTCTCATTCCACATCCCAACCCCCATCCCCCTCCTCGACCAATGGAGGGTGCACCCAGCCTCTCGGTCAGCAGGATCTGTCGTCTGTGTGACCTGAAGGAGGCTGTTTTCTGTCCCGCGTCTACAAGGGAGGCAGCAGATGGAGGCTTGGGCGGTCTGCTTTTCGAACAGCCTTTTATTACCAGAGTCATGCGTCGCCATTACGGGTCTTTAAGACACAGGGCCCGGTGAACAGGGGGAAGGGAGGGGGCGAAGGAGAGGCCTAATTACTGTAATGAACTCATTTTCTGCCTCTGATGTTAGATAGTCCGTCTTCCATCTGGGTTCATCAAGAGAAGAGGGGCCCCGACAGCTCTGCCAGCTCTCAAAATAATCCTGCGACATTGTAGCCTGATTAAAGCCCCGGCAGATAATAATACGCTGTCAGAAGAGTGAACGCGTTCTGTCCACCATCCTGAGAGAAATGCTCTACTATTACTGATAGGCCGCGTCGCCGGAGCGGGACCACTGGTGCGATGTCACTCACCTCTGGGAGACACACGGACTCACATCTCATTAGTCACTACTCTTACACAACTGCCACTGTGAGAGGAAGCTGTGGGCTGTCTATCCGTCGGGTTTGTTAGTAGCTCTCTCGCAGTTCTTCAAATGAGTCAAATGACTCTGACATACTTGAAATAATAATGAAACTAACGATGTACTGCTTTTTCAGTGGAGAAAAAAATAAACACTACAATGGATAGTTATACAAATTAAATCATAAAGCAAGGATGTGCTACAAAACAACATTGCGTTAATAACACTAAAGCTTTATTTAATGCGTGTTGCAAACACAGTTGGTGAACAACATTAACAAGAAAAATCGACTCATATGACACTTCAGGAAATTGGGCACATGAAAAAGACAAAGACAGGGGCATGTCATTAGCCCCGAAAATAAATATTCATGTGAGGCATGAATAATCCTTTACATGCCCGATTTGTTGGCGACAAGGCCTGTTTGAGGTATTTTCTGTCAGCCAAATATGTCATATAATGACATGCCTTAGACCTTTGAAAATATCACGCTCCGCATGCTGGGAAAACGAATGTTAAGGGTTTCGTAAATTGCTTGTTAAATTGCCACAAATTCACAACGAGTCACTATCATTTTCGTAAAAATATCAAGATACGCATACGTATGACCCAATTTAGCTGCATGTTTCTGCCAGTACTCCGATTGTGCATGAATACCAATAATGTAATAACGAGGCATGGTGTTGTTATAATATTCAGTACACCAGCAAAACCATGCTGTTGGCAAAAGTAGGCACATGGCCATCAAGCTTGGCTATCGCATTTTCAGCCGTTATTTTTGGAATCATTACATTCCTTTCAAATGTGGCCTCCTCCACAGTGTCCACCCTTTTGCACCCCAGGTCAGAGTCAAACATGTTTATTTGGCCCCAACCAAGCTGCAGGGCCACTTTGAGCCCTGGGGTGAACCCGGACCTGTAATTATGGTCAATTTTCTTTAATAAAGCCTTCGGTAATTGAGCCATATTAATACTCCTCTGTTCTGCGCAAGCAGGAAGTAGTAGCCAGCCTTGTCCCCTAAGATGCCTCGACCTACAGAGGTGAGGCCAAGCCGTGATGCTGTCATCATACCCTCCCGCAACTAAATTAGGCTGCAGCGTAGGTTAGAGGCCAAGACCATTACACCAATTTTCCAGCTCATGGACTTCGTCATGTAGTGAGTCAGGCAGCCTTACTGTGTGAAGTGCTTTTCAGTGCAACCACATCTGCATTTATTTTACTTCCAACATCACCTGCCGTCTACTGAAGTATGCGGCGAGGCTGCAGCCAGTCAGACATTTGGATGCATCACATAGTGTTTATGATTAACGGAGGAAGAGAAAACATCCAAGCGGAAAAGAAAATAAACCTGAAGGCATGTGCATTGTGCACCACTACCCACCATTTGATTCCTCAATAAACTCAGAATAAAAACAAAGAATCACATTCCATGTCACTCCACACTCAAACGCGATCAAATTTGCGGCGCACACTGCGTTAGTGTTTCGCCCTCTAAGGAGTGGATTTAAAACAATGTGGGAGCTCTGTTTTCAATACTGCGTTGCGAGCAGCTGTTCCAACCTTGCGGTGGGAGTGGGAGGGGTATATGCAGTGGTTTTGGGCAGGACCGATCTTAAATTCATCACAATTGCAGCGAGATCGAGAGGGGTATGGCTGCAACCAGACACTGGCATCTGCAATCTGATGAGAGCACTTGCGTTTCTGCTTCACTGGAGCGACTCCTTACCTTAACTGGGTTATTGCAAAGAGAATGTGAGGTCAGGAAGAGGAGTGAAAGTGCTGGAGCGGTTAGAGAGAAAACAAAAAAAGAAAAAGAACAGGAGTTTCGCCAAACCTTGCTCAAAGAGATTCATGCAATTAAACCACAGGGCCAATTAATTGGGAGATGTTATCCTTGCAAGTTCATTACCGGGGCCTGGGAAACCAGGCATACCATCTTCCCCCAAGTGCCTCCATAACCGGAAAGGACGCTTGTCAATGGATGTTGCAACTGTGTGTGTGTGTGTGTGTGTGTGTGTGTGCGTGCGTGCACCACTACTCCCACCAACAGAGGCGATGAAAGTATGGACCAAAGAAAAACCAAAAGCACCATTCAGCTCCTTCCCCTTTTATCTCCTGGTCCTTCAATTCAACCTCACAACAGGGAGGAATCTCCCTCCAGCTGACAGTCAAATTAGCACTGATGCTAAAGCCCTGCCATTATTGGCCAAGCCCACCCCTTCCTGTAAGCAGCGATAATTCACCATTTCAGAGGCCGGTAAGAACCCAATCATCTAACTCCTCCTCCTCTTATTGTGGCCAGACCACCAACCAAACACCCGATGTGCCAATATTGCCTGCAGTGTGTAATGCTGAGATTTTAATGGCTAGTGTGAATGGAGGGTCACACCCTCAGTGGGAGGTAAGGAAACGGATGAAATGAGTTCCAGCCAGCTAAATTATCGAGCCCGACATGTGGAAACCCACAGCAAACCATGTCCTTCCCTTGTTCTCGTTTAAAAAATGCACCCATAAGAACTGAGCAAACACGCATGGTGAATATTTATTTAGGTTAAGTGGGATTGCAAAAGTAATAAGCAACAGAATAAAAAAAGAATACCTCAGTGGCGAAGGGTGGCACAGCATCATCCATGGGCGAGGATATACACGACATCGCTTCAACGTCGACCACCACCTGCCCACTCGGCCACCTACTGTATACTCCACCCTCTGTATTTTATCTTTCAGCTATGATCCATGCCCAGGCCTCATAATTCCAGGTTTCTGTAAATGCTTGACCTAATTTGAGTTTCTTAGCCTATCCAAGCAGGATGAAAGGCGATGTGGCCAGGCATGTACCAGCTGCTTTTCCCTAGTTTTCAGTGTAAAACTTGGGGTGCATCCTTGTTTATTAGTTAATAACATGTTATTCTGCCTTGAACTTATTGATTTTGCATCCACAAAGCATGTCAAATATGCAATAGTAAATCATGACATTTTCAGCTGTGGTTGCCTCGCTGTTTCAGAATGTCCCTTGCTCTACTTATCTGCAATCTCATTTCAGCCCGTGCCCTGCGTGTACTGTGTGTTCTAAGCTAAAATCTTCCCCGGAAGGAAATGAGTGTCATGTCATCACCACTGGCCGTTCTGACATGATCCGATTTACCTGGCAGTGCCTGCAATCACAGTGTTTCTGTGTGCGTGCGTGCTTGCTTGCATAAAATAAAGAGGAGATGAGCGGAGGCCGTTTCTGTGGGAGCGAGGGACGATTAGAGGCTTTTTGTTTACAACTCAGTGCACACAGACCTGAGTTGACCCAACCGCAAAAGAACAATCCGTAGAAAAGATTTTAAAAAAAGGGGGTCAGGCAGCAGCGAGTAAACATATACGCTCGCCGTCTCCTCGTTCCCCCAGCGCCTGGCCTCACAGTGCACTGTGGGAGGTGCCCACATTCACTTATGCCCAGCCAGTGGCCCAGGTGCACAGTTTTATTCAGAACACAGACATTATCAAACTACTACTACAGGAGTGGAACTTCTGCCATGAGCACTTCCGCAGAAGAGATGTGAAGAAGAGATCTATATAAAACCCCTTTCACCTGTTTCTCCTTTGGGTTGAGCAGACGAGACAGGAATCTCTGTTTCAAAAAAAAAAAAAAGGCAAGTTGCTTCATACCTGAATAAGACTGAAATACGTCAGAAAACGAAAACAGCGAAGGAAAACTACACAAATCTAAGACACGCAACAGCTGTAACACAAGAGGCCGAGGAGAGAGGTTATGAGCCGCACTGTCTGGAGCTATCCTGGCCCAATCACTGCCCCTCCAATCATCCCGACACACCTCATCTGTCAACAGTTGTGTGCTCATGCGTAAAACCAAACAAAGGATAGATGTTTGCTTTGTCGTGGACTTTCGCGGTTTGGACCGGGGGGGAGGGGCTATTTCGAGCTGTTGTCTTATCTTGGAAGCGGCTTACATGAACACGAGTCTGTTTTCCTACCCCAGCGCACCCCCTGGGCCCGCTCTGCTCCGTGCAAGCGGTAGCTCCATCTGGAATGTGCTCACTGCGGCTAAGTCTGAAGCATGGAGGTCACCGGTGATCAGACTCCATTTCACATGGTTCAGGGAGCAGCGAGTATTTGCCCGACAGAAACTGCAAAATGGTGAATTCTTTTCATTTCCTGAACACATTCGGATCTCGTAATATCGACCATATGCTTCGTTGCAGACAAAGAAAAAACGGCTCTGCCGGAGAACAGAGTGGATTGAAACACCATTATTGTGTACAGAGGCCAGTGAACTCGGCGGAGGGGGGTTAAGGCAAATCCAATTATTTGTATACTGATCCACGCAACATGACTGCCCATATCTTTCATCTGCGGAAACATCAATTGAGGCTTTCCACAGTAATCGATTGCGTTGCGAGGCACCACAGCATGTCCACACGCTGTGTATGTAAATAGTTGAAATGCAGCATTTATACGGCAAAAAACAACCGACTAGTGGTGGTTCCACATTCTATACGCTCATTAAAGAGCCCCAATGAGTCTTTCAAGAGACCCGATTCTCCTCGGTTGATTACAACTAAGCGCTGCATGCACCACCAGTGATGTACAGCGGTGTTTATAGCAAAAACATAACATGCACTGTGTGCATCAGCTGCGGCTTCGGCAGGAGGACCTTTACGTGCCAAGATTAACATGATCGACATCAGCGATCCATCAAGTGGGACCGCGACCGCAGCCGCAACTTGACGGAAGCTTCAATTGAGCACACCGACAAGGTGAGGCGCCAGGCTCTGCGGTTGTGTTATGAAAAGAAAAGAGCCCCTGTTCGGAAGTTTGCACTGAGCCTCGAGGTGGGGTGGGAGAGAAGCAGACCTCCTCCAGGCTCCACAGAAAACGGGTGACTCCTACCCTGTTGCCCTGCCAGCTGGCTCTATGCCCGGCGACTGCCAGGCAGCACACTGCCATTGTCCTTTAGTTGTTTCAGGGTGATCTGAGAATTAAAATAGACAGGACAACAGATTTTCCCCTGTTTACTCGCACGAGAACAAAGAACAAGCACTGCAGTTACACAGAGGGCCCCCGCCCCCCGTGCTCGAAGTTAAAAGATTTAAGCAATGTTGTAAACTTGGCCATGGATTAAGTGGAGAGTCCCTCTCCTGCTACAAAATTAATGAATGCTGACTAATATGACAAATGGAATATTGTGTTATTAGAGATGTGAATCGCAGTGCTAGCATGAGGCCCCTTAAGTGAACGTCAGTTACCATTAAGTCACGAACAGCGCTGGTATCACTCTCAAGATACGCGTGTACAGTTTTAGATGTCACTCCCAAAGCCTCTCAGGCTGCGGCTCCTGCGTGTTCCCAACAGAAGGAGAGTGTGTACGTTCATGGATGCTCCGGCAGAGCCCCGTGAACACAGAGCACTGTGCTATGGCACTTCTCCAAAAGGGACCATCTGTCCCCCCCACCCCGAAACTAGGCCTGGCCACACCGGCATTCGCTGCTGTGGGGAGACAGAAGGGGAGACGCAGGTTTGATGTGCCCCAGCAGGCCGTCTCAAGAATAACCCACCACCTAATTCCATCAGCATCAACCCCCTCCCACCGCTTCCCAGCAGCCTGCTGCTTACCCAACTTCCACCGACAGCCCGTCAGCAGAGAGCACTCTCTCAGTTAAAAGACCAAAAAGAAAAAAAAGGAGAGGGAGAGAGAAACGGTGAGGAGAGGGCTCGGTAATCCGCGATGTGCGTTTTTAGGGGTTCAGATTAAAAGCGATCAAGGCCCTGCCCCTCTGCTGAGGTTCGTCTGAGTCCATGTTGTTAAATTATCCCTGAGAAACAGTGAAACCGAGGAGGAAAGCAGGTAAAACCACGTGACACTGTTAAAACTGAGAACCAACCCACTGGTGCAAGCACATTCTTACAAGCCAATCGGGGAGCAGAAATTATACACGCCAACCGGATGAGCGACTTCAGAACATGTCAAGTCCTGGGACCACCTCTCCCTCTGCTGATTCACTTCCGAGCTGCTCGCCATCTCTTTGAGAAAACAAGTTTGGTGTTCACACTCGGCCTGGTTTTATGGACAGAAATCTGGCATTGGAGAGACACTTTGCACTTGGAGGCAACAGCTGGAGCTCCACTCCATGACACAGAATAAGGTTTAGTCAAGCGGAGGATTCGAGTCGGGAAGACGACTGTAAGGAGGACAAGCGTGAGCACAGACACGGAGATGAGTCACTCAATTATTCACCTTGGTCAAACTTTTTTATGCTGCGTCTGCCAGAAACACACACTCACAAATTCCTGCTCCCATACACACCACGGGCTAGACCACTCGTACACACTCACTGTCTGCAAAATAATCCATTCCGCGCGTCGAAAAAATGCCTATTCGACATACAACCGCGAGTAAAACTGGTCAGCATGCATTATTTAGCCTTTCAACTTTCTATCTGTTCGATCGTGACATGGGGAGCCCAACATTAGACACCAAAAAGAGACCACGCTTACCTTATTAAGAGACTCCTTTTTCACCAGAGCCATAAATCCTACTAGCACAGGACACAAAGCCCTGTGAGCCACTGTGGAAATGAGACCACCGTCCTGACGCTGGCCGAGTGCATTAAATCCATCAGCCACTTGTTGAGTACAAGCCACCCATAAACACGCGAGGCAGAGAGAAATCCGCCACAGGTCCCGAAAACAAGCCTCAAAAACAACTCTTCCTTGTACTCCGTTATCCAGCGACTGGTTTGAATAGAAACACTGAGAAAGGAGGCAGTAAAAAAAGAAGGAGAGAGTGAAAATAAGGACAAGCCTGGCAGCCACCGGAGAGTCAATTCTGCAAAATGCATACAGCTGCCCCCTTAATGCACACAAGCCTCTCCCTCCCTCTGTGACAAAGCCACCAACAGCTGAATGAGACTGCAGCATTAGCATATGTAAGGGAAAGTAGGTGGCTGTGCTGGGTGGTGGGGTGGTGGGGCTGCTTGGGTGTCGGTGGTTTGGGGGGGGTGGACCATGACATTCAAAGCTTCTTTGGCTGACAGGAAGGACAAGAAAAGGGGGGAGGGTAGGGGGCCTATTGTTGCTGGGAAAAGATGCCCAGGTCAAGCCTGTGACCTTCTGAATTCCTTGCAATGGCTGACATTTGGAGCGGCGGGAGATAAAGGAATCCACTTATCTGTCCCCAGTGTTAGGAGCTACAGCCCGGTACAAAGGTCTGTCTGACAAACGGAACATGCGGGGAGCGCGGAAACCTCCTAAAGGTCCCATATTCTTGTAGAACGCAAGATTTTATTGTAAAGCGGAGAAGGTTGGGAAAAAATGACCACGGCCTTAAAAATCAACCAGCATGTAACGTTTGGATACCATAACTGCCAAGGTCCTGCCAAGGTCCTGGCATGATCCACACGGATCTACCGTCCAAACATTTTATTTTATTGTCTTTTTTTTTTTTTAAGGATTTTGTATTTACTGGAACCCGGCATTGCAACCCCCCCCCCACACAATCACTCCAATGCCTCCAGATGACCCAGGGGTTTGCAGCAGAATCAAGCCTTGCCGTGTGTCACTCAGAGGCCGACACAAAGTGCCTGGTTCTTGCTAAAGCTCCAGAAGTGTGAGCGGGGAGAAGTAAAAATACATTGAGATTTGGCACACGCAACCGAAAATATATGGATATCCAAACTGAACTTATGGTTTTCAAGGCCGATAATCCTTCAATCCACATGCCATATGTTGAGCTTGCATTTTTTTTTTAAGCTTCAGCAAAAGCAGGGGCAACAGACAGCGGGAGGGAGGGGAGAGGCTGGGGCCGTCTTTAAAAGGGGGGAGAATGTATGGAAAAAAAGGACTTTATCTCTGCAGGGCGCTACTCTCCGGTGCTTCACAGAAAAACAGCTGTGCACTGAAGGACCAACACGGCCACAAGCCAGAGACGCGGCACCACAGACTGATGTGATGCCTCATTTCTTCTGATAAAACAGCACAGCTGCGAAGAACACAGCCGACGGCAAGCCGACCAATGACATCTATGACATAATAAGTCATTTGTATGAAAAAAATAAAAATAAATATATATATATGCGTTTTGCTTTGCACTAACATTCTCAGTGCAGGTCTCTGGCTAATAGGAGCAGACTCGAAAGAAAGAGGTTAATATACTCGAAATTTGTGAACAGCTATGTCAAGTGTAGTGGTGTGAAAAAAACGGTTAAATGTTTTGGTTTGACATTATATATTTTACAGAGTAGGTTACCTGAAGTCTCTGTCTTGGTAAAACTGAATCTGTCAGGCATCAGCCACCACTGAGTTTATGTTTCTGTGTGTTAGGTAAGCTGATGTTTGTTCAAACCAGTTGTTTGAGGGCCATGGCACTGACATGCAGTTAGTGACACAGACTGTTACCCCTTGAAATCTGTGGATGACCGACTCAAACATCAGCAGCAAAACCCAGCGGCACCGCTGAACAAAGCACTTCAAACCATCCAAAAATAACGCCAACTATTGCTGTTACGCTGTGTAACTGCCAGGTATCCACACGTGTGTATGGTAAGCCTATCATTTCTGAGGAAGTTAGTGTTGTGTTTATACACATAAAAGCTAAACGAAGCACAACTCTGTGGCGAAAATGCATTCTGATGATATATTCTCTTGAACTACACAGTGCGACATAATTGAGCTCCAGGGAGCTTAATTGGGAGAAAAAAACGGCAACAGTGTCATTCTAACCACTTCCTGATGACTGCTGTGCTCTGCCCATTTCTGGTTGGAGGTAGGAGCATGTTAATAGCAGGAAATGACAGACTTTAATCAAGCCGAATGAATGGCGGCAAGTGCAGCGCTTTGTGCCGCAGCCTGCTTTGATCCAGGCTCTGCTCGCAGGTTCTCAGCTTTGATTTGGGCTGAGGGGAAGGGAAGCATTTTATTTGAAGAGTGGGAAGCCCCAGGAGGTAACACTTAACACTTCTTGTCACCGCATCCCGGCCAACAGACAAACTATTCATCAGCCTACACACATGTGCAGCAGTGGAGAAACACTACTACCCACCCCCCCCCGAAAAAAAAATGCTAATTTCCACATGGGAGACCGGGTCTGATGGGTTATTTACATACCAAGGGTAATCATTACGCAAACAGATCCACATAAAGCTGACCTACCTTACCAAACACCAAAACAAAATAAATAAACAAGAACAGCTTTGAGAGTTTTGGCTCATTTACTGTTGCAGGGTGTTGCCTCAGGCTCATCTGACTGAATACGAGAAAACAGGTGAGAATCTAACAAAAACGATACGATGTTTAGCATCACACAGGGGAGCTTTCTTTGAGAAACATTTGGGCGTCATTTGTTTTACTCACCTATTCACATTTACATTAGGGATGGCAATGGGAGGATTGGGAGAATTTAGCGCGAGACAAAGTATTTGCTGATGAAGTGTTTCAAAGTTTCCACTTTCCAATCGAAGCAAGGCTTTAAGACATGAATACATTTACCATTGTGCGAAACATTCTATTGTAAACACGGGAGAGGTGATTTTGAAGGATTTTTTAGGATCAAATGGCTATGGTGACCAATTGGACCATAAGTAGAACAAAATGTGCAATTGTTTATTTGAGTAAAGTCTTCAGTCACAATATAGTTTATGAATACTTGAATTCGTACTTGTTATCCAGTCTATTCTCTGTAAACATCATTGAAAAACACCTCGTTATTCTACAGCCAACCTAACAACTAAAATCAGTATGGTAGTGTGGAAGCCATTCAGCCTCGCTGTGTAATTACAGTGCTAAACAAGTTAAAATAGCATAATGTGGTTAGGAACAAAGGCCTTTTGTGTGATTGCTTCCACCAGGGGTCATTTAATAATCCAAAGAGAATGAGATGCACCTGTATCCGCTTAGGTCCAGCCCTCTTTCAGGGAGGGTTTGATGATAGCCAGGCATGTGGTGCATTGGCTGTCCGGTATTTTTAGTCCTGCTGATAACAACACGCTGTGCTAGGAGAAGTTTGTCCTTAGTTATGTAGCGTGGAGAGAGAATGGCCCGTTCCTCCTGCAGGGGAGGAAGGGAGGAATAGCAGCTGGCAGGCAACAAGCAGACACAGCATCTCTGAATGTCACTCTCCCCTCTGCGCCACCCCCCTTCCCCGCTTCCCTCGCTACACCTTTCTCTCCTCCCATCAGTTTGTCCGGTATCTGCAGTGTCAAGGCGTCGGAGAGCAGGAGGATGCCGTGCCGCCAATGTCCTCCCGTGCCGCGCCACCTCTCTGTCAGAGGAGGTGAGCGAGGGAGAACGGGGTAGCGGGCACATGAGGTGAGGGGGTGGAGAGTAAACAGCGGCTTCGCATCCCTTCCATGTTGTTGCTAGGCAACTTTTTTTCCTGCATACGCCAGGCTTGAGTGATGGCAGAACTCCCTCCCTTTCAGAACAAAGACAGTAAGTTGAGGGAGGGAAAGCAGAGAGCAACACAGAGGTGAGTGGTGTGCGAACCCATTGTTGCCACGGTTCCAGTTAAACAAAGCAAAAACTATTTTATTTGTTTTTGAAGGGACAATATGTATAGAGTGGGGAATCGGATGATTTCAAATAAAATGTGTGGATCATTTTTGACAAAACATAAATATAACTCTTAATGCATTTAAAAACAAGGAGGAAATGGTTTGACCTGCTCAGTGGTAACAGTGGCAGTGAATGCTGCATCATTTCAGGGGATTGTGAACCTTAAATGTTAAAAATAAATCTGATGACATAAACTTCATTTCCGTTGCTATAATCCCATTTCAGAACCAAATAATGGATTCCATTTTTTGAACAACAATGTCATAGGCAGGCTGAGGATCTCCTCAGCAGTTCGTTGCTTGTCCGAGTCTTGTTTATACTTTGTACATGCTCTTTCATTACCTACAAATATATGATTAGGATCTGTGCAAAACTCTTGAGGGAGAGTAACAACATTGCCACCACACCCCTACAAACTATACTTTGGCAAAAGTTGGCAGACACCAAGACTTCCGGCTCGGCACATTTGTGTGCAGCACAGATGACACGCTTCATCTATAGGGGAACGTAATAAGGGTTTCTGATTTCACAAGCTAAAATTAGCAGGTGAATAATAATCAGTGGCCAGAGAGCTGCTTTTGGTTACAAATTTGGCAAGGGAGAGCGTGCCACGTGCCAGATCAGGGGTGTTACTCTACAGATGTGTGCAGCAGGAGTAGGCAGGGAGAAAGCAAAAGAAAGTTGACAGAACCATATTGCTTACAGCAGTATGGTCAAAAAGCTGTCCGGGATAATAAATGACCATAAAGGACACCAGATGCGTGCACCACAGCTGGCTACTGAACGGCTATACAACATCACAAACACACAAGGAGTGTAACATGGGTCACATAGGGCAACGTATCGTGAACACTATTACCTATTGCAAGCCCTGTTGACATGGTGTCCATCATGAACGTTTACTACACCTCAAAAGACTAGGGGAAGATGTAGCAGAATCTAGATGACAAAATGACAATAACAACACAAATTAATCGTTTTTTTTTTTTTTAAGAGTACTCCGTGGCCATCTGGAGCTTTTTTGGGACAGCAACGTTCCTCCTGTAATTAATGAAATTCTCCGATGGGAACCCTCTGACTTAAACGAAAACTTCTCTTTTTCTCAACAGGCCCCGACGGAACGCAGAGAGAGGCTCCGAAAGAATTCCTGAGAACTAAGCGGCCACGGTCATGCAGCTGGCATCTCTTTTATGGAGTCACTTTCAAAGCTACAAGTGGCATCAAAAACATCTGCTCCCAGAGCAGCCACCCACATGAGAGATTAGCCAGTCCTGGCAGAATGGCCCGCAGATGTAGGCAACAACCGACATGCAAATGTACATGTAAAACCCCAGACAGCCACAACCTGACAGTTAGGACAACAACATGCCAAGAGTCCCAAAGGGGAAATGAGAGATGGTGGGTGAAAAAAAGAAAACACTAACTTGTAGTGGATACTAAAAAAAAAGTAAAAATGAGAGAAGAATGAATAGGGAAGCAAACCTGAAAAACCGGAGGTGACGGGCTTTAGTTGAACATGAAAACAACAACAACTGCTAATCCTGAGGTGGTCGGCCAGTTTGCTTTCACAACTGGCTCTGTAATCTCCCAGCTACAATGTGGCTTTATCATCAGTCACTTGACGGAGAGAAAAAAACATGCAACATTGTGCGGGATGATTAAAACCATTTTTTTTTTTTTTTTTCGTTTTGGAGAAAATAGGTTAAATGTGGTCTCGATGACCGATTCAGCAGAGCTCCCCACATCGGCGGCAGCCATCTTGGTTGCATTATTGAAGGATATGCAATGGTGCTTTAAATCGGAGGCACAGCGGTGGTGAAAGTAATTCTCGGTGAATGCTGCGGCTACTGTGTCGGCTGTGTGTGAGACGCTTAAATGTGCACTCTGCTCGGGCTCAGAGTGCCGTAAGACACTGTGCATCATTAAAGGAAGTGTGCTTAAGTAGCGTCCACGGCCCCGTTAAGGGACTGCCAGTGGGGGGGAGTGGAGGGAGGCAATGGGAAATGGTCCCGAGTTATTTCCATTCTCTCAGCCCGTTTATGGAAACATTATGGGAGCAAGGTTCAGTTCTCACGGAGGAGGAAAAGATTTGGGGAACGAAAGTGAGAGAGTGAGAGACGGGATAGGGAGAAGGAGGGAGTGAAGTAAAAAGCGTAGGAGGGACTGTAGTAATGCTGCTTTTGGCCGTTTTCTCCGGAAAGCACCACGCTCCGTGTGTGTCCTCCATTGTGCGCCGCTGCCCCTGGCAGAGGCCACAAAAGCCCCCATTTATCTATCCTGAGCATCTAGCCTTATTGAGAGTAAAAAAAGGCCCCGAGAGGCGGGCCGTCCTCACATGTGCCAGGGTGACATGGCTTCTCCCTTGTTAACACTTCAGTCTTACACCCGCAGTGCACCAGGCACAATCTCAACCGGAGTGAGGGATTACTGCTGCCCACAAATGGGGAAAAAGAGCGGTTGTACATCTGTTCTATATATTTGCATGTCTTTGGTCGAGATCACAATACGCCACTTGACTCGATGGAAAGCGAACATTCTCACTCGAGCGTGAGAAACCCTCCCCGTCAATGAGGCCTTTTTCCAGTCTTTGGTTTCCCTTTAACCAGGGTAACAGCACATCACTAGGAGCAGCTTGGCCAAAACACAATCTGTCAACTCGGGAGGATGACGGGAGGGGGGGGCTATTCACGATCTGCACTCGTCAATTTCTATTTACTCACTGTTCTCGGCGGTGGAAAGGCGACCAAGTGCAATTTTAGGACATCGCAATGTGCACTATTCAGCAATCTGCAGCTCTAATTGCAGAGTGAGAGGAATTCTCTACATCCCATGCACCGAGGAACAACAGCTGCAGCTGGCATGGCATGCGGTGGGCGGGTTTTAGGGAGGTGTGGTGGTTAAAAGGGTGTCAAAGTCTAACCACCCACTGGGAAGCCATCCGCACACGCGCACCCACAGTACGTATAGACAAGGGGGAAATGCAGTGTTAAATGCACAGATGCCCATGTGTTGGAAATGACACGTCTGCTTTTGCCTCCTGACGTTCCGATGTGCTTCCCTCTCCCCCGCCACTCATCAGCACATCCAGTTAGCTGCCATCAACAACAAAAAAAACACATATGTCCCATTAATCAAGTCAACTGCCCTTCATCATCCCCCCTAAATTTCTCCCACACATACTGCGCATAATTCACAAACGCGACGAGCGGAGGAGGATATGTGGATGATGGGGATTTGTTTGAAATCTTGTTTCCACCTCACTACAACCCCATCTTACCATCCCCCCCATTCCTGAATGCTAAATGGGGAAAAAAGTGTCCATGGAGATGAGTGCGGATGACTTCATTGCTTCCACCGGGAGCCAAATGCGCTAATCCGACCTGACGCGGGGGCCCCCAGTGATCGAGTGACCTTTGACATTCAGAACTGATCGAGAGCAACGATCTGATGAGGTGCTCTTGGGACGGGGGGAGGGAGCGCGCCAAGACCGGGGAGGTTGGACAAAAACAAGCATCAACTACAGTTGCACCACATACTGCAACACTGCCCCCAGGGAGACCCGCTGAAAACACATGGAGGTCCTTTGGCATTAATATTTATGTAATTCAGAACGACATAAAAAGGGCTGGAGTTGGGGCTCTTTAATGTACTCCCTCCACTCAAGCAGAGATCACACAATGAAAACATTTACACAGGAAGGTGTCTGTCCTTTATCACAGAGCTGGCCAGACTTTACCGCGGCATCCCAAATAGGCTAAGATTTCCTTATTCCTCACTGCCTTATCTCTGAACTGCAGCAGCCTCGGAAGAATGTCACCAAGATGGCAGCATTAGGAGAGAACACTGGGCGCTGGCAGCTGTGCAACATGCACTCGGGGTCACCGGCGAGGCAGAATCAAACGGCAAGTCTCGCTCTTATTTTGTTAAACAGAAAACGCAATATTTTCACCAGCGGGGTTTGATAAGATAGACGACTCCCACAGGCCGCGGCAATAAATAAGAAATAACACCTGAGAAATATGAAATATTTGAATATGCAGCACTACTATGGGCCCTTAGAAAGCAAAGACAGTACAACTACATAAAGTAAATCACAGGACAACACACACCCAGCCACACGGTGTTCCAGTGCAATTTCCCTGGAGCTAAATTCGATCAAGCAGAGGCTCAAAGTAAGGGGGGGGTGGCTTTTTACATTGTCCATTGTCCTTGGCCAGAAAATGTTCACAGACCCATCGCATTACACACCGTAAGACTAACCGCGGTCCCGTCGTTGATTCCGAGGGCGCAGCAACAAAAAAGGCGGAAGGGACAGAGCAATTGTGTAGCAGCAATCCATGAGGTCAACAAACGGAGCAGCATGGACGAGCCAGGGTTTGTTTGAGCAGAGTCTGGGGATATGTAAGGAGTCTCCCTAGGGACCTCGGACTTCGGCGACCTTTCAGCGAAAATTAAACAAAATGACAGGAAACAATTAACTGACGCTCATTTCTCTCTTTACTCTCCCCTAGAAAATGTCAAATGTCACCACCTCAGAGAACGGGCCTTCGTGTGCGACCTGATGAGAACAAGTGTGTTCACATATATTTTACTAACCTGATTACTGTTGGCTTTCTGCAGTAAATCTGTTTAGAGTCATTTATTAAGGAACTGTTTGCCGTTTGTTTCATCTTGGAGGGGGAGAGAAAGAAATCTGGTTAGCAGGAAGTGTGTTTGAAAAACGCATTATTAGTACATACGTGTATATACTCAAATTCTGCTTTATTTTTCCACATTTCATGTTTTTTTACGTACCACAAAGTACCAGAGGCATACTACAAGGAAAATGTATTTACTTTCAGGTAAGTAAATACAGGATCATGTCCGTCAATCAACAAGTTGGAGGCTGATTTTGACCTCTGGCCTTTGGTGTTTGTGTTGCCCAACCAAAGACAGCAAACCACAGATTGCCTTAAGGCAGATATGAACAGTGTAATTATACAGCTGCTCCTGTGGTCAGATATACAGCACCTGGCTGCGTATGCAGCAGTTGTGTGTCCTTTGTGTTTTGGCCTGGGTCGACACAGCTCAGTGCAGAACTGCATGTGGCCCTAAAGTCCTGTTTACATTTCAGAGAGGTTCCAGGGGCTTCCAGTAAACAAAGCTCGGGGAAGGTAAGCACTGAATGAACACGGTGTAACTGTTAGGCATTGTAAGAATGACCTAAACAAAGGCCCCTTTGGATAGCTGCCTGGGACAGTGTTTACTTTAATAGTTTATGTAATCTCCATTTTCTTTTATCCTTCTTCTTTTAAGGCGGTAAACCCATACAAAGACTAGCATCCAGTGTCAATTGTTTTGCCCCTCCAGCTTCTGGATGCCTCGGCGTCCCACCCCCTGTGGCTAAACTCCTAACGTCCACAGCAGCTTTCAATACGCTACAGCTGAGAGGAGGAGGGGAGCGGTTGATCCCCCCCACATTGACAGACAGTGTGATTACAGAAGCAAGAGTGGGGGGGGAGAGGGAAAAAAAATCAGGCCACTGTCACTCCAGATCATTATCCTCCGTCAGCAGCCTTTACAAATCGCATAAAGGGAAGGCCAGTCAAATTGATGTAGAAAAGAAAAGGGGATGATAAAAAAAACAAGTGAGATGGAATATACTACTCTTGCTTGGAATTAGCTCCGCTTGGCTGAAGCGCTGCTCCTCAAACACAACATCCCGCTCCTGCAGCAGCCCTGCGTACGAGGAGGAGGCCAGGCTGAGTGCAAGGCCTGCAGAGTTCAGCTCTTCTCCACTTTAGCTCAATGCCACTCCGTGCAAAAGTGATTCCCACACACACCAGTAACCCCAGTATCTCAGGCTTGTCCAAAATAGTCACGGACTACCATGTCAATTCGAACAGCAAGTTACAAGAATAGGCTACGGGCTATATTGCGTATCGGCGTTTTTGTGCCTCAGTAAGTGGGTACAAAAACTATATTTAGTATTGCCCTGGTTTAATGGTGTGCATGATTCAAAAGCGCAGATTTAACCGAACTACTAAAGACAAAATATTTCGATTTCAAGGATACCAACTGTTTGTTTTGACCAAATAAAGCTCCAGTTAAGCTATTGGCAGAACGTAATTATGCCCCAGATGTCCTCTTGCCAAGCCTTCAAAAGATTTTGATAGACCAAATATTACATCACACCACTACAAACAGCAATTAAATTCCAAATGGCAAAAGTGCTGTCATAATTCCAGGATGCTTATTCTTCTTGCGTTATGAACCGCAACTATTCAGTAAAGGGAACTCATTATAAGCTGATTTATGGACCAGTGGAAGCACAAACAACAATAACATCCTCCCCCCAACTATGTTTGGTCAGCGCTTTTAAAATAACACAATGACGGAATACACAAGACAAGACATTCTCATTTGTCTCATGTCAGTGACCTGGCAACATGAAGAGAGGTACCAAAAAAAAAAAACAGACGGTTTCCGTTCAGCTGATAAAGGGCTGTTTAGGAGAAATTTCCTTCCTGTGAAAGGGCCGATACCCAGAAAAAGTCAAGATTCCTCTCAGAACTGCAGACAAAGCGGGACAGGACAACTTGCACCAAAACCAAAAAAACATCTCTAGAGACAGAATGAACAATATTCCTTCAATTTTTCTTCTATTCTATTCTTAGATCATTTATTTATGACGCGCAATACTGCATACATTACAACTTCATGCTTACAATCGTTTGTCTTATATTATGTAGGTTAACCTGAATTTCGGCAAGTAAATGCTCAACAACAGTGCGGACACACTGCAGTGCACTGGTGAGGTGAAGTGAAGGATACTGGCTCCAGCAGCAGCGCTTCAATGACTGACACACGCACACATGCATGCATGCATGCGCACGCACACGGAAGCTATGCACTTTATGGCACATTTGTCACAGCTCTGCTCCATTTGACTTGTTAATTACAATCAACCTCTATCAGAAACAAGTGAGGGTACTTGCATGCTTTCAAACAACTCATCCGATGGCTATTTGCTCCCTGGCTTACACTAGGTCAAGTTGACTGTCAAGGGCGCAGATGTTTGTGATGAGGTGTGTTGTGCGGAGATGCTATTACAACATGTCTAGTTTACCAAGCCTTCCAGGACTCCAACATGACTAATATTACAGAAATAGATTATGAAATAAATAATCCTTTAAATAAATACAAGAAAAAGAACAGACACATTGTGAAATGATAACACGCATCCCTGCTATCCCACCACTAAACTCTACTCATGATATCATTAATATTATTATGATGATTATTATTATTATTGGCGGGCAATAAGTCATCTTTATTCAAATGTTTTTCGGTCTGTATTTAATATATGTCCGTCCAGTGCCATCTGAACTTAAGTGGAATTGAATGACTGAATAGACAGAGAAAGAGTCTACAGAGGCCCTACTGGAATGCAGTATGGACTCTGGCTGTATCAGTATTCAGACAGACCCCTTTCTTTTTCGCTACAGTAGGGAGGAGGTATGCACACCAGCACTGAACTAAATCCCTTCTTATCTCCCATTGGAGGCTGGGGCTGCTCCCACAGAGGTCAGTAGTCCCGATTGTCTGGGCCTGCTGAGGGGAACACAGACCGAGTTAACCCCGCCGGGTCGTGACCGGTCCTTGGGCTCAGTGGCCGCCGGGTTAATGACTGGCCAGCGCTCATTCTCTCCATTGTGGCCCGGTGACAGACGTGTAGACAAAACACGCAGGGAGAGTCAGCAACTTTCAATGGCCTTTTCACCAACATTCCTGATATGGACACTAATGAGTCCCATAGGGAAAAGGAGGTACAGACGTAATTCAACTTGGCAAGGCATATTTCCCCCACATGCTTCTACATAGTGCAAATCCATAATGCATGAAAATGACGTGTTTTGAAGTGACATTAAACAATTGACTAGGTGAAACAACGAGTGATCCTCCCATGCTTAAAGCTCTGACAGGGGTCATTTGTACTGCCGTCCACTGGGCTGAATTTATTGTGAAAGGATAATAAAGGCTTATAAAAAAACGATTGTGCTCTCACAACAGAGAGAAAAACAGATATGGTGTAAAGCCTCCATTTTGACACAGCTATATGATCGCAATCTTCCCTTACGCCATATTTATGATCCTCCTTTTATAAACTAAGATGACCCGTGTTTCATTGTTGGGTCTGAAAGTCAAATCTCGGGGATTATGGATTCTCTTTCGGATGGAAATGTATCCTACAGTTACATCTGTGTTGACTGGGGCTACATCTGTAAGCCAAAGCCATACAGTAAGGATCATATGTAGCTGCAGCTGTCAGTCGTGTTTGTGTAGTATGGAGCTTTTAGGCCAGAAAAGCATGTTAGGTTTCAAAAGGTCATCGTTCAACAGGAAGGTGAAAGCTGGCCCAAGCCGGTTATTTGATGATGCTTTCACGACCAGTGACACAATATCTAATGTGCGTGTATGGCAAACGTGGATAAAATATCATCCATTGCTCTAGTTATCCGATTCCTAATCTTTTCCATTAAACATAGGGTAATGCATGAACAGGCAGTGTTGGCAAAGTCGGTCACCTTAACCTTTTAACCCCCCGTGCACCAACTCCACCGCGGCCCCTTCGGTAGCTCTACTGTGTTTCGGCAGAGGGTGACAGCGTTGTCACAAGCAAAAGAACAATCAACATATTGACTTGTCATTTTACCATCTGCTCCATCCCGCAGCTTTGCCTCTAGCCATGCTGCACAGTTTTTACACTTAAATATGGCCTGAACAAAACAAACTGTATGTAATGAGTGGCAGCGGGCTTGGAAATTAAAGAGCACAACACATGACGCGTACATGGCACAAGGGAGAGGCTGGTGTTGCAGCTATTCCAGCTCATTATACTAAGATAACAGCATTTACTGGCAGCATTAACATCTACTTCTGATCAAGATAGACATAACAATGTTGAAAACGGTATCATCCCTCCTAATGAAGCCTTACACAATTGATAAATCTCTTGGTAAGAGGCCCTGAAATGGCATGTGACCAAAACATTGTCCATCTGTGTCTAATCCATTGTATCTACTGAAGGGCTTAACCACATGAGCATGGTCTGATTAACCAATGACACACCTACTACACACAGCTAAATAAACAAGCTAAGTGGCAAATAAGGAGGCCGATCCACACATGTCCTTGAGGAATGCATTACAGGCCATAGCAACTCATTTGTGGCCATCACAGCCTTGAAGGGCTGCAGGCATCTTCCTGTGGTTGCAAAATATGCACATTGACCCAGAGATGCATGCCGACATACGCCTGCTCATTCAGCATGCTGTCTTAATGCCATTAAACAGATTACACATGAGAAGTTAAGTTGTAAAATGTGCACTTTAGACAAAATTTATGAGCAACCCTGAAAGAACCCGACATGCCGACCTTGAAGCAGTTAAAACGGCGAGATCCTCTGATAACCACGCTTGAACGTTTCTCACATAGTCATATGAAAGGTTTGCTGCAACTTTTAAATTCCAAAGTAATGAGAAGCATTGCGAGCACTGATGTACCAGATAATTCAGCTATTATGCGACCGTCAATGTTACAGATCTAACCGATACCCCAAATTCAAAAAAGATACTTCAATTTTTTGTCTCTATTAAATACATGTGCACATTGCACAGCAAACCCCATTCACCCACCACAAACAAAAACATGTTGGAACAGGGAATTGATTCATAAAAAAATATATATATCGACCTAATGACGGCATCTGTGCGTTCCCTGACAGTGATGAGTGGGCTTAACTCCTTCCATAAATCTAGACTGCAGTCAAAACAAAGGCTGACGAAAAAAAACCGAAGAGAAAGTCTGGCTCTAACAACAGGAGCGGGCAGCATGTGATCCCCTGTCTGCTGGTTGGCTGGTTTTGAAGCAACAAGATTTGGTTGGACAGGCCTATTGTGATTCCTGGCCAGCCAGACGGTCAGCCGGCACAGACTATACCGGGTTTTCCTGATCCTCGTCACATGCATGGGGTGTGGAGTCTGTAGGGAAGGGGTGCTACATGCTTTGGCATGCTTCCATGGGACAACAAGGAGAAAAGCATCCTTAACAAATGTGGTCTGAACCTTAAGTCGTTTCTTCCTTCTGATGTTTTCCCAACCATGACGTCAGCACAACGGAAGCAAAGCATTGACAAAGCGAGGGCAAAGCGCAGTGATCAACAACTACTGTTAAGTAATATACTAAACAAAGCTCCAAAGCAGTTGCGGGCTATGGTAATATCTTTACAGGCAATTTCGCTGTCACAAACACAACTCAGTGGACGTAACTCTAGAGGGGCGTCTTTGAGCCAACAAGGCCAGGAGACATCCTGAACGGCTCTGCAATGATAACAACTGCATATGGCCTGTGGGCATGTCACAGGAAGCTGATTCTCTGCCAAGCCTGACAGGTACCGTATTGTTCAGCTGAGCACACATTGTGCACATAACTTTATTTTGAAAGACATATCTATCCGGCTCAATTACCCATTGTCTGGTTAGTCATGCAGAAGGTGCCTCTAGAAATAGATGAGAAAACATTCCTTGTTTAGGGCCCTCTCTGCACCCGACTCATGGCAAAATGCAACAGATCTCCATTCAAAGTAAGATTGAGAGATTTTTCTTGGCATTGTCATTATTACAGTTGCTGAATACGTCTCCCTGGAGGAGTGCACTACTGGCAGCGGGTGAGATGGGCTGCAGCGGCAGCCTCATTTTCTTCCACATTAGGGAGGATCTTGTCTTTAATTTAGCGTTCATCTATCTGGAAGTTCCCTGCTAACCAACCTTTAATGTAACAAAAACATTGACTTTCCAGCAGAAAATTCAGCGCGCCACAAATTAAGTGAACCACACTAAATGATTGCTAATATAGGTTAAGCATGTGTGCAAATATGCATAATGAGGAAAAAAGCATGAATTCAAACTCAATTAGAAAATAGGTTAACTAATAGAAAAATGTGCATGATGAGAATCAGAGCATACTAATTGGGTGATTTGTCATTTCTGTGTACAATAACAGCACATTCTTCATACATCACTACAGACATCTTTATACCCAGGATTCAGTAGGGTGGACAGTTGAAATATTGCCTGCCTGTCTGATATGCAGACCTATGACAGCTGGAGTTAAGCCAAACATTTTTGGCATTCAATAAGTTAAATGTTATACCAGGCCAGGGACATACTGGAGCTATCTTAAACCCCCCTGCACCTACTTAGATGAGCACAGCCCCACACAAAAACAAATCTTTCCCAGGCGGTACTCACTGTGAGAAATAATGGTGTCCTATTGATTCTAACCCTACAGGAGCAGAGAACTCTTAATGCTTGATCGGTTTCGATGGGAAGTCAAAAGGACATAAATCCAGAGGACTGGAAATTAAGCGACGGAAACATTTACACACCACAGCACCTTGTTGTTGTGTCTGCAGCAAGCAACCAGCAGAGCCATGAGCCTACTTGTTTCCATCTATAGGGGTTTTAGTTATTGTGGAGGATAAACTTCCTGCAGGAAGACGGCAACGGATATGGCAGTGGAAGACAAACAACATTTCACATGTTTACTCCACCCCTGGAGTAAATGCGAGAGCAGCCTGTAACAAATGGAAGGTGTACATGCTGTGCACAAGCAGACTGATGGATGTTATTTATGCAGAATCAAAACAACTACAGTGTTATGGGAACTTCGTCTTTGTCTGGACACGGATGACCTCCGATTGCCCCGTAACTTAAAGTTCACCCTTATAAACACATAGTACATTACAACACTATATACATAATACATCACCACACTCTGGCCCTTCACAGTCAAATATGTTGGGCGAGAATAATGCTGTGGAGTTCACCGACATGAGGCATGTGAAGCCTTTTACCCACCATGGACAACGATGCCTTTATCGCCCCCCACCGTTTTCATGGCAGCCACTACACACGCCACTACACAAATTCATTCAAGAATATTTCCCTGCAAATTCACTCCATTTAGACAAAACGCGCGCGCGCGCGTGCACAGCCTCCATCGCCAAATACATGACGTCAACATGTCATACCACCGTCAGTAAAACAAGAATAAAAAAACAGTGCATAGCACTCTGGACAGAAGTGTGAATTAAAACAATATATATTTCATTTTATTTTTTAGCATTGAATTTGACCCGTGCGTTCAATCAACGTGTAAATCAACAAAACGGGAGACAAATAAAAGTCGGAAACCAAAGCTCTCACAACACACGCACACACACACTTAAGGAATAGACACAAATATGAGCTATAGATAGAGCACAGCTGAAACATCATATCCATCAGCTCTCTCATTCTTCTTGCTAACATTCCTCTTGCTGGAAGTAACTTTATCCTTTGTGTCCGCCGTTAAACTCGGCGTGTGTACGCCTCTTACACTCGCACTCGCACACTGTCGAGTCTCCGTGTGTGTGTGTGTGTGTGTCTGTGTGTATCGCAGCTCACTTTTTAGCGACAGCCCGTACTCTTTAGTTAGTGTCTCGGCACGGACGCACGGCTCTTACCTCGCGGTGTGAGCGGGCTCCTGGCCAGGAGCTGCGACCCCGTTAGCCTGGTTGGTTAGTTAGTTAGTTATCCGTGCAGGACAATGCGGGACAAAGCGGACTCACATCCCCGTGTCTCGGACTCAGCCTCCCTCTCTCGCTCAGAGTGAAGTGGCTCCGACCACAGCGATGTTCCATCCAGCACCTTTCTCCCGTGATGACAGCGCACGCACGGATACAGGCTCCGCCCACCCGACGCAGCCGCCGACTGGGTTGTTTTCACTGTTCGATTCCGACACATCACCGTCGGCACACGTGTGTGTGCGCGCGTGTACCGCGTGAATTCGCAAGGACCCGCGGTCCGCCGCAGATCACAAGTGTCAATCACGAGCTTGTCACATTAAACCAGAGTCCTGTGGCCCCGTTATTGGTCAGCGCAGGGCTCGTTTCAGCGTGAGAGGCCAGTGTAAGCCCCACAGCGGCACCATCTGGTGAACGGCGGGAAAGTTGCTCCACCAAAAAGTCCTCCTGGATAAATGTTCATCCTCTCTTTGTACTGGTTGTGTTGTCTTTGCATACACTTACCTGTGAGGCATTTTCATTGTATTTGTATTATTCATTTATTTATTTGCTGTGTGTAATATTTTTCTATTTTCGACCGTTTATATGTTAAAAACAAATCTAACCCAACTTTTTGCATTTACAAATGTGAACAATTGATTATATCTTTTGTAAAAAAATATTATTAGCTCCATTTCAAATCAGTGATATCCACAAAGCACACCTGACACTGCATTTCCCAGGTTTCTCTTGGCATGCTGTGACGTAGAATGCCCGCGACAGTTGATATTGTTTCCATGGAGCCGATGTAAGCGAACAGCCGCAGGAGCAGAGCACTAGAAGGATTACACCCAGACAATAAAGTCGTTGAGGTGATACCCCTAAATGTTGTTTGCAAACCGCTATTGAACAACAACAGAAGAAGAATGTATTGGCTGAAAGCGTGTTAATTAGCTTTCGGTGGGCACACAGCCCTCGGGATGTCGAAGGCAGAAAACAGTGATGACCTTGACGAAACTCTTTTTTCCTTTGAGCTTTTGGTGGAATATATACGAGTCGAGACAGGCGGTGAGGTTTCCGACGAGCTGGCTCTCGGAGTGCGACTCCTGGATTTCCCAACTCTGATCATCTATCAGAATCAACGCAAAGCTGATGAACAACACGGAGGACACGAGCAGCGGGGAGAACACGCCTTTAACAGAGGCAAGTCTTGTTTTTTCCTGATGAACCTGAACTCACTGCATCAGCAACTTTCTAACACCCCCCTCTATGCCATGGTGTTGGACGTGAAGGAGGAGATTCCCAAATTAGTCGGCTCCTCTCTGATATCTCTCGCCAAAGTGATGGACAGAATCACGCAGGATGTGGCTGAGCGTGGTGTTTCTGCGCCCTCATCACACAGAGAAGGTGGGCTGGTTGGCATATGCAATCTCATGGGAGAGAACATTGGATCGATTTCCCTGAGTTACAAACTTGTAAGTCTGGGGTCTAGTTTAGTGCCACACAATGCACAAAAGAGGGGTCTTAAAAGCACCAGTGGAGGGCAACCAGTGCATACGAGCTTCAAGGGGAAAAACATATCTACTGAGTCTGTGCCTTTTGCGCATTCACCCACACTGCACAAGTCTGACATAGGCAGAAACATCCAGAACAAAGGACTGAGCTTGATAAGTGCAGACATACAGGACGATGCTGCATTGTGTGGTTCTACAGAACACAGAGCAAGAGCCCAAATTTCTCAAACAGCCCAACAATCTGGAAACTGTTTTGAGGAGGATTTAACCATTTTCTGTCCCCCACCTCTTTACTTCAGTAATTCTGCAGAGGAAAAAAGAAAAAGCGAAAGAGGGGTTTACAGACAACCAACTCTAGACTCTGACGCCTTTTCATTTGAATCCTTGTGCTCTGAGGATGAGCTGACTGAAAACAAAACCGATGGTGCTGGTTCTCCGACGTTGGACCACAGAGTGAGGTATGATTCGCAAACGTCAAGAATCCAAAAGACAAGTGGGGTGGGTCCGAATGGCCTTGGGGAAGCTTTACGACAGTTGCCTCTCCTTAATGCTCTTCTTGTTGAGCTATCGCAGTTGAATGGCCAGAATCCACGTCAACCCTTGTCTATCCATCCCAATCTCGCGTGGATTTACAGTTCTGCATCCACAGAGCAAGGAGACACTTCAAGAAAAACACTGGCGAAAACCATAGAGGAAACTAGTCCTCATACTAAACATTTACATCCCCCCAGAAATTGTTCAACTCCAATTAGGGCTACGTCTGTACAAAATAAAGGCAAACAAGTAAACGCATTGTTCGAGAGTAAAAGCTCCAGTAAATATAAGACAACGCAGCTTGTTTATGGAACCACCAAAACATTTGATCTTAGGTTGAAGCAAAGTTCGCTTCTCAAAGTTACGAAACATCGGGAATGCACAGAATTAATTCAGAAAGTAAAAAAGACAAATGTGACCAAAGGAAATACAAAGCCAAGAAGCAAAACCTTGAAGTCCGGCCAAAGAAAGTCCATATTAAATCAGAGGCTCACTCTGAATGAAAATGTTGAGACGATGATACAAAGCATCACAGTGAAACAACAAGAAACAGCCGCCCCACATAGACTCAGTCACCTGGATGAGAAAGACCATGATGAACAAGACAAAGACTCTCTGAGTGTTTCAGAAAACAAATCTCTTTCTGAGAGAAGAAACTCGCAATTGAATCAAATCCCCAGTGTGGATAGTGACAGTGCTGCCAAAAACAAAAACAATAGGGAGCGTAGCAATCGATCAGATCGTTCAGGGTCTGACTCTAACAGGCACAGAGGGAGGACCGAATCCTCAGGAAGCAGCAGACACAGCAGCCCAAAGTCTTCAATTACAGACTCCAGTGGGGAAGAAAACAAGGAAGCAGACTACCCCGATGACTTTGAACCCAGCGATGCCTACTCTCCTGACCCCGTGAGTAGCCCAGGGCCTTCCAGAGCCAAAACTCCCAGTTCTCCTGTACGCTTCAACTTCACGAAGCCCGACTCGGGCTCTGAATCTGTCCACAAGAGAGCAGTCCTCCCCGTTCCGCTCAAGGCCCCCGGCTCTCCTCAGCGCTCCCTGAGGGCCACACACACCATTCGACCTCGGACCCGCGCCCCTACCCTCAGCTTCTCCTCCAATGATGCTGACAGAGAGGGGTCGCCTTCCTTACACACCATACGCTCCACCAGGCAGGTGACGGAGACCGGCAGAGTGGAGAGGAGCTCCGGTGCGGAGAGTTTCCTATCATCCAGGAGTCAAAGGAGCGAGACGACTAAGAACAGTGGTACAGTTCGATCGTTTTCTGCAGATTCTATGTCCTCCTTTGAAGAGGAGCTGGAGGATGAACTCGGATCTCTGGATTTGGGAAAAGACTACAAGCATATCTCTGAGCTGGTGGCCAACAAACTCCCTGGTTACACCATGTAAAAAAAAAAACTATCGTTCTGTATTACGGTAGCGTCAAGGATAAATCATTTCTCCTAGCCAAGTGAAACAAATTGGCCATAAATATGAAGTCTTGCAGGGTTTCCTTCCAGTTATTAATACTGAATAAAGATTTTTTTGTGTAAATGATTTTCATTGATTCATGTTTTTTTCCCCATCACACAGTCGACAGGATACTGGCCACATCAGCATTGCACAACACGCCTTTCAGTAATGGGAATAAGGGAATATAAACAATCATTTTGCACTCTGGGTCTGTAAACCACTTCATTATTTATAAGCTCTTTTTTAGAGTCATTGAAAGCTGAACATCTGTCACTGCTCCAGGAGTAGCCCCTGATCTCAGGTTAGTGGCTTCAAATCCCATCCATGTCTCACCAATGTTTGATAGGCAGGACACACACGCGTATTTTCAGTTTGTTGTGTCTCCTTTAACCGGTTAAAATTGCAATGGGACAATGTAATCATCATTGTTTACTGAGGGCGTACGTTTAGTGCTATATGACATTGATATGATATGCAATGACATGTGCTGCGTTTTTCAAAATAAAGTGCGGAGTTGCGGAGTGCGCATGCGTCACCAACCCGAGTGCGGAAGCGCTGCTGCAGCATGTGGGAGACGGGCTGAAGGGTGTAAACAGAGATGATCAGACACGTTTTCTTGACAGGACCTCCAGGTAACACCTCACATCCGGCGTGTGAGCTGCCGCTGAAGTTATAGTTAATGTCACAGACCCGTAAAGGATATCCGTCAGTAAACGGTCTGAGGAGTTAGCTTGTTTGAGCTGGGGGTTTTTTTTTTTACCGGTTTGCCTCTATTGTATTGCACTTTCAAAGTGTTTTTTTAGTCAATTTTCACACGATAGGTTGGTTTAAACGCCGTAATTCTTGTTGAAACTCTTCAAGAACTCAGAACAAGAACAAGACCTCTTCTTTTTAAGATTGTGGAGCAGCTGAACTGTAACATCTTATTATTATTATTTTCAGCTATTTAGCCTCCCCTCTCTCATATATATGAAACGAATAGAACATTATCACCACTGTGAATGTAGGATTGTTTTTTTTTTATTGCAGGCCTGTTAGCTTAGACTGCATAGTTGCATCCAATAAACTGTGTTCATGGATTGTTTATGAGAAAATGGGCCCCTGGGCTCCCTCTGTGCCTGCCTCTGCACTCTGGCCTATACTGTATACGATCCCCAGGAAGAGATGCATCAGTACTGCAGTCATCTTGTGTCTCTTTTTGGCCTCTAGGGTTATTTGTGTTTATTTGTATGCATATAATGCATTACATGTCTGTTATTGGTCATTTTGGCTGTCTTTTAACTTAGCTCTGATGTTCAGAGAAATCAAATACACTTGCTTTAAATAAATACTTTGTCCCTGAACCTGTGCATGGTTATCAATAAATAGGTTTAAATAATTGGCAGCGGGAGACAACTAAACCATCATTTAAACATGTGTGTCCTCATTTCAAATGGTGATATTGCCGTTGTTTTTTTTTCCTTATAGGTGTGGGGAAAACCACTCTGGTCCAAAAAGCTTGTGAAGCTTTATTGTCATCAGGAGTGGGAGTCGAGGGCTTTTACACAGAGGAAGTCAGGGGGGGAGGCCGGAGAGTCGGCTTTGATGTCGTCACCGTGACAGGAGAGAGGGGCCACCTGTCCAGAATCAGGTAGCAGGATTGTCATCCTGTCTAGAGCTAACTAGCTGCTCTCCTTGATCACTTTGTTTTGACTAACCCTCACTTTATCTCGACTTACAGAGACGTTGCTGCTGCGTCTCCTGGAAGAAGGGAATGCACTGTTGGGCAGTATGTGGTTGACTTGCCTTCATTTGAAAGCCTGGCTCTCCCCCTCTTCAGAAATGTAAGACAGCAGCACTTATTTTTTTTTTAACTCACCCTCATCAATAGATCACAGAAAGTTAAACACCCCGGTGTCTGCCCTTTTAACGAATCATCAAACCTTAGATTCTTTCAGAATTGATGCAATAATTGGAGGCCTGCACATACATAAATTCCAGAGTGACACGTTTAGTGTTGCCGGTGCCGTCTGGCTGTCACTGACCATGATTAATCTGGCATGTAAATGAGCCTGGAGTGACGCCTACACATGAACTGTCGAGGAAGGTGCCTGTGACTTGGCACCACACGTTCCACTTTCATCTCCCTTCAACCATGTCTGTAATCGCAGCCGATCCCTTACTGCATGTGAAATGCACACATTGTAAAGCTGTCGGCGAGATTCACACACCTGAGATGAGCTTTGGCCACACATTAGATGAGACAGCTAGCCACCAATAAAACCCAATCTCATCAATTTGATTTACAGATCACTGACCTGAGCCAGCTTTCCCCTTCATTTCCAAATCGTGACTAACATCCAACATTCTTTGCTGCGTGCACCGACGGTGCTAATATCTCTTCCCCTGCAGGTGGGGGCCACAGATGGAGGCAGCAGGAAGGTGTTTGTCATTGATGAAATTGGCAAAATGGAGCTCTTCAGCCAGCCGTTCATCAGGGCCGTGAGACAGACTCTAGATAGCCCTTCCAGCGCCGTCCTGGGCACCATCCCCGTCCCCAAGGGTAAACCACTGGGTCTTGTAGAAGAGGTGCGGAGCAGGAGAGATGTCAAGGTCTTTGCTGTGAGTAAACAGCTCCCTCTTTGTAAAAAATAAAATAAAAATAGAAGAGATATCTAGGTCAGTTTAGGACCTTATAAGTCCTACAGTAGCTTTTCTTGCAAGTCAGTCTGCTCACCGATGCAAGAGGGGCATGCCCTGCATTATCCCTCTCCGATAGCAGGATTACCTCTTAATCATGCGTGACTGATTCAACAACAAAGGCTTGTCTCAAATGTCACAATAATTTATCACGGGACACTCGGCTATGAATACTGTCACGCAAAATACTCACTACATAGGGGCAGTTATGGTATCACACAAGAAAATGAGGCAGTATTAAAAAAAACATGGTTGGTAATTTCACTCAATAGACAGTGGGTCAGAGATTAGTTGTTTTTCGACACGTGCTTTGAAAATCCCAAAGAGGACATCGCGCTGTCTGAGGCTCCAGGCCAAGAAAGTTGTCTCATGTTTATATTTGACAGTGCAGGTTGTATCATTTTACATCATCTGCTGATTCCCTACGTCGACAATGGCTTATTTCTTCTCCCCCTTAGGTGTCTAAGGAGAACAGAAATGCTCTTCTACAAGACATTCTAGCAGCACTGCAAGAATGTCTAAAACATGCAGCCTCGTGTGAACTTTAAAAGCCTTCACTTTATGTGTATTTTCTTTGCTTTTTGTGTGGTGTGTGTGCACACAGAGTACACGCAGCCAGACTATTCAGTGGATCTACACGCACACTGCATCGTGACCTAACCTGAGGGGCATCCAAGCCGCTGAAAGAGTTAGTGTGTCACATGCATGCATTTATGTACACAAATTCCTTTTTTTTCCCCCATCCTCATGCAGCCACAAAGTGGATTGCATGCTGAATAATTGATTGTGAGATGGAACGCAGTGGGGGGGATTGCTCAAATATTGTGTAAAACCCGTGGTAGAAGAGTCAAAGACTGCTTGGTTGTTTATATTTAGCCGTTGGCCAAATTTGTCATTTTGATTGTAGAATATTATTTTTTACATTAAGAGAAATTGGTGCTGTTTGTTTGTATAACCTGAGCTAACAAAGCAGTGCCACTGTTGATTCAATTAGTTGTTTACGACGTGAGTCGCCCTTGTGCTTGTCTCGTCAACCCCAGGATGTGCTCACTGAAAAGCAATTGGTATATAACGGTACAGCCGTGTCCCACAGCGTTCATTTTCAAACAAGAAAGAGATGAATAAACTGTCATCGTCCTCCAACTATGATACCGTGGATTTTTTTTTCTGTTAAAGGTGGGAATTTTGTTTATTGATCAGATGCAAATGTATTCACGCTGCTAATAAATGGTGCTGTTTTTTTTTTGGCATTCAGCATTAAAATGAAATACGTTTCAGTTCTGTTTGCTGATTTTTCCTGCTGTCCCGGGAGATGATGGAAACCATCAATGTGGAGCCAGCTTACTGTAGCGATTAATATTATCACTGAATAAAGGATGCATGAGATGTCAGGGGGCCAGGGGGGGCATTTGTGAAGGGTTTACTCTGCACCACAAAGGGGTCTCCGAAGGCTTTTACAGCGACGGCTTGTTGTCAAGCTCTGCAAACCGCTGCGGAATTAAAGCTGCCACTTCACCACTTTTTGTAGTGGCTGTATCCCCATTGATTTTTTAGAAGGAATAGGTGACGCGTTTTTTTTTTTTTATAGAGACCCATGTGGCTCAAAACATTCAAGGATCCTGAGTATGTAGATCACACCCTCGTGTGCCCTAGACTCGCTGTAAAATGGAATTTCACTGACTCTGCGTGAGCTGCGGAGTCTGGCACTTGCATCGACGGCCTCTCAATAGAGACCCTCTGCTCCAGATATTTGTTCCGACATCAAAGAATCGTCGGGTCATTTGAAAGTGAAAATACACGGAAGGCTTTTTTTCTGGCTGGGTTTTTCTGAAACCCTGCTTGTGTAACTGATGTAACCTGTCAGGCTGGCTGCAGCGAGAGCTGCCAGCTGTGATCTGCGTCAGACATGCTGCTGCGCCAGCATCTGCTCAGTGGCCACTGCTGACGTTCCTCTGGATCCGCTGGCCCCCGCAGTCCCTGATTTGACTTCAAAGTTAACATTACGGCGGTCACATTTGTTTTTTGAAGCAACACATACATGGGACGTGGTTATTTTTGGTGCAGCCTGAACAGGAGATTGGAGGTGGTGCTGTGGATCGTGGTAGGCAAGCCAGACGTTACTGCTGAGGCTGCTGGCTCTCCTTGAAAGTGAACCGGAGCAGCCTGCAGCAGGGTAGCAGGTGGGTTATGTAACACTGACAAAAAAAATGCCAGTTTTACTGAATAAACTGTGTGTGTAGATGCATTTGATGTGTTATTGATGTCATTAGGGAAACCATATTTGTCAATATTGTGACCTTTGTGTGACTTTAACAACTAAAGAACGAAACCCTTTGTCCCTTGACTTGATTGGTGGTAGATGTTTTGCCATTTCTGTCAGACAACCCAAGTGATCTGCAGGAGGAGTTGGTGGACATGCCCTCATCAAGAATAGGAGGACACAACAAAAAGCAAGCTGTTCAATGAGTTAGTCAATTCTGACTCAGCTGGGTGTCCTTCACTGCAGACTACATTTACTGTTGATTAAATAAATAAAAAACTAAAGTAATTGCAGAAATCAACATTTTTAGTGTCCGTTTGTTGCAGTGATTGCATTTACTATACTACAGAGATTAGTCCAGGGATGCCAAAACCAAAAAAATACTGGATATGCTGTTGAGAAAGAGGAGAGTTAAGACACGCCTTTGATTGAAAGCTAAATAGTTGCTAAATATCAAGTAATAAGTGGTTAAATGGAATGTTTTTTTCGAAGAGTGATGAATAAAATGGTTAAAAGAAATGGTGTAGTTGATGTACATGGTACATAGGTTCATTTTCCAGGGTTGTGGTGGGAGCACTGGTTTATAGGCTTAAGATTAAGATTTTTTTTATAGCACCAATACTTGATGCATTAGTAAAGAAGTCATTTAATAAACCAGTATTCTTTGCACAACACTCAAACAAATATACTTAGTATTGTAGTTTATACCTCCACTGTGTGGTCATGAGTTCATTCATTCTTTTCATTACATTAGCACTGTGACCATCATTGTGTTACCCCCCCTCCCCACCCCCACACACACATAACAATAATGCCACTGTAACAACAGGACACACTGTCACGTGGAAGTGAATGTATTGATGTGTCCTCATTGGGACGAGTGTTGCATTTATGACCATACAGCCTGAATGCATATGAAGTGACTTAATATCCATAATCACTGTGATACATTCGCACCATATCTGCGGCACAGATGTCTCGTTGGGACCCTGCACCCTTTATCCCTCCAAACACAGAAATGCAAGGAGCTTACCGACGATCCAGGACAAAAGGGAGCTCGCTGGTCGGCGGGAGGAGGGGGGGGTTGGTGCTTCGTCGAGGACATTTCTTACCAGTTACTGCATTTTGCGGTGCCAGCTCAGGGGGCACAGTGACAGCTGTAGGGAGGGGACATACTATGCTATATTGTCTGAGGGGCCCATTGGTCACTGGCCTCTGGCCTCATTTGGCCTCATTTGGCCTCTGGTGAAAATCCGGCATAATTCAAAGAACGTGCTCACTCCAGTTTCACCAAAAGCCGGGTTTCAGATTCTCTCTTTATATCCCACGATGATTGCATGAATTATTATTATTATTATCATGTGGAGTTCAGCATCCGTGATGTCGAAAAAGCAGGCCCACGGTAACCACATCCAAATCAAGGTCATTCCTCAGCGTGTGCTGGTTGTGGGATCTTTAAGTTTCTGACATACAGCTTTGCACGGGCCCCTGCGTACGACTGCCAGGCATTGTGATTCCAAATATATTTCCAGAGAGCTGTAACCCAGCTTTAACCCAGCTCCCAGTGCTCATGTGCATAACTAATGTCTGCTGGTTTTGACAGGTGGGCTGTTAATGTCAAACGGAATCCAAAAGGTTGTGAAAATGAAGCCATTTGATCTGGGCGCCCGACCACCGTTCCACCCTGCTGCCCACCACCGATGAGTCTTCCCATTACATCACTTTCATGGGCTTCCCAGGGCTGCTGGGGGGGGGGCAGACAGTGTTGGGTTTCAAAGCCTGTGTCCGGGGCCACGAGCACACCGCACTGCAGGCCTTCCTTTTTGAGCCTGGAATCAAAGCTCCAATAAAAAAAACGACTTCAAATTCCAGTTCTTCCCTGTTCATAAAATGGGCAATATTATCATTATTTTCAACTGGCCTGTTTCTGACCTGAGGATCGCACTGACTTACTTCCTGCAGAAACCTGGGATGTGTAAAGAATGCATCATTCCAGAGTCACAAGGGCCATTTTCCATTCAGAGCAGGGGAGGGGTGGGAGCCCGAGGACATCTTTCTCTTCTTACACCGCCTCCATGGTACCTTGAGATCTCCGGATCTCACCGGATGACTGCGGGTAGCCGCCGAGAGTCATCCTTTATTCGGCGGCATACCAAAACCTGGACGTTTACATCACCTTCGGGAGGATATGTCATCCCGGGCTGCTATTAGTGGTTAGAGAGGGGGAAACACAACAACTGTGTGGAGGGGATGTGTGGGTGTTGCATTTTGCGGTGTGCGTATCCATCGCCGCGCCAAACACTCTGAGACAAAGCTCCCAGGGTGTGGTGACACGCACGCACACACACACACACACACACACACACACACACACACACACACACACACACACACACACACACACACACACACACACACACACACACACAGTGAGTGTAGGACAGTGGCCGCAGAGGGCTGAACCCCCTAGAGCTGTGGAGGAAGTGGTGGGGAGCTGTCAGCGGATGACATAGAGGTCAGAGGGCACGGAGAGGACACAAAGATCGAGCGTGTGGTGATCAATCGATGGCGTGCCTCTGGGCCGCAAACGACGTGGCCGTCAGTCCACACTTGACAGAGAAGAACACACAAAAAATGTCTTTATCACGTAGGGAGACTCGGAATGTTTGGAGGCAACGCATGTCACCAAAATAGCTGCCATATGTGCATATCGCAACCGTGTCAGAGTGGATCATTAACATGTCCTGCATGGAGTAAACAAGGAGCGTAGAGGCCTGTGCAGTGGCACGTGAACATGACTTTTGCGTATAAACTGAGCAAACACTTTGCAGAGCTGCGAGAGGCTGAGTCATACAGCATTGGGCCTCTATAGAGTCTCCCTAATGATTCACAGATTTCGGACCGGCCATGATTAATGTCTCCGCTGGGTGCTTATGACAAACTTGCACCGCAAACACACAACTTTCTCAAACTGTTTCCATTCCATAGGCTACCGTAGCTGCTCTGTGCATGTGCGTATGCATGCACACGTGCCAAGACCACACTGGGACTATTGGCAGTGGCGTATGCATGGAAAGGTGGTGTAATGGATGCAGCAAAAAAATAAATAAAAAAAAATGCTCTTTTCTTTTCTTTTTCCCACATTAATTGGTCAAAGTATACACTTTTCACAGCAGCGTGGCAAATAGGACAGCGACCATCCAGCAGACTTAGACTTAAAGTCCATGGTGGTTGTTTGGCAAGAGACTTAGTTGGTCATTGATTGAGCATTGATTTTATTAAGCTCACCCATCAAGAGCTTATTCATTTGTTTATATTTCTAATGAGATAATGAGTTGGACTACGGGCCCTCTCCTTTAGGAATTAGTTTTTCCCCCACTTATTCTTGACACAAGGCACCGCTCCATGTAGTTATTTTTAGTGAACTTACGATGATTACATACAGGCTGACAATTGAGCAACCATGGTATCCTAGGTCTGTAATTCTTAATATTTAAAATGGTTCTTCTGTTGCTTTTGGCTCTTGCACTTCACAAGAAATGTCACTGCTTACACTTCATTTGCATCTCCAACACACCTTTGCACTTCTAAACCATTAAAATAGATATTTTGACCCTGCTTGCACTGCGCTTGCAACTTTCAGAGACCGCACGCCCTCAATTATTTATTACTTGAAAGTCTTTCCTTGTTGTTTTTTCCCAAAAAATTAAATCTGTCCCTCAGACATCTTAGCAAGGAATCACAGAATGTTTTGTAAAGCTAAACAGTGTCATTTTTCCAAACTGCATATTAGTCATTATGCAGCCATACATGTCTGATATGATAATGCTTGGTTCCTAAGCATACCGTATATGTAATGTTGATTATGGATTTGTTTGAATAGAGGCAGGGTTTAAATATGCAAAAACAAGGCTAATGATGCGAAGAGGATCTTAGCCTGGCCTGGCCCTTTCATCTTTTCATCTAGTCCCTTTTCTCTTCAAAGCCTCCAGTCAGGACAACAAAGCTCCAGTTAGAAAAAGGAGCATTTTCAATGCGCCGCAGCTAAATATATATATTTTTTTAATGTTTTTCTAGTAGGCTAGTTTTGACTGATCTAGTGTGCCGACACACAGTGTTCAAATTGAGAAGAACGTTTTAGTGAGGTACAAGGAGCTGAATGCCAAGGGGGCGGGGGGAGTCAGGCGCAGGGGAGGTACCGTCAGGAAGGAAAACAAAACTTGCAGCAATTAAGGACCCGTAGCATCTAAACCTCACGAGGTAACAATCCAGATACCAGTGGTGAGCAGGAGCGGGGTTTTAAACTGGAGCCGCTGATTAGGGGGACGAGCTGCAGGTGTGGAGCAGAGGGCAGGTGCTGGAGAGGGGCAATCGGCCAGAGGCTCCGCCCACACACACAGAAAAACTTCACATGCAAACAGAAAAAGAGAAGTAAAAAGAATAAGAGAGGAAGAGAAAGAGTTACCGGGGGAACGTAGCAGTTTTATTATGAATTCGTATTTAAAATGTGTTCATCTCAACCTCAAGCAGTGTCAAACTGCGCTTCGTATAAGTAGAAAGATAATGATTTGGTGCGCCACACCATCAGCTGTCATGATCCGGTACAATACATGTGGTGAGCTTAGTGGGTTGTTAATACTTAGACATGGCGATATGAATGGGATTATATGAGGAATCCACTTTCTGAACGGATAACTGTTTATGCTCTGTCTGTAACGCCGCCATCCAAAAGAGATATAAAAAAAAAGAAGACTGGCGGGGGTTGTGTGTTTTTCAACCAACTAATCTACCACTACGCAGTGCACACTCACACCATACTGTCGTTTTGAAGTGAAAGAAGTGAAAAGAAATGAAGAGTGTTATAAATACTTGTAAAATGGACTCATCAAAAGTGACTTTTCAGCCCATTATCTGTGACCTATACAAAACACGTCAAAAATATAAGAACCGTGACAGCTCTCCCGATCATAAATACAGTCAGTAGTAGCATTTCTTTTGCATAACAAAGTATGTGCACTGCACATTAGAAAGTATTTGTTGAGACAACATCTGGAGACCTCAGAGGTCCCTCCGCCCGAAGAACTTCTTGAAGACGGATTTGTTGCGTGGCCTCGGCAGGCTGGCGTAGCTCCTCAGAGCCGAGTCCTGATGGACGGCGTCCTGCTGCCACCCGGCCTCAGCCAGCAGCGGAGGCTCACAGCTTCCGCTGGTGGACCCGCCGTCCGAGGACTTGTCTCCAACCACCAGGGTCACGCGGTAGTTGGAGCCTCTCTCCAGGCCCGCGGGGGTCGGCAGCATGGGCTTGATCTTCTGGTAGGTTGCTGAGGAGTAAAAACATAGCAGACGAAACATTAGAAGCCAGAAAAGCAATACAACGGAAACAATATATAACAATCAAAGCTCATTCAGGTAAATCAACGTGAACGCACCCGATGTGAAGGAGTGGGAGCGACGCTTGTTGCGGAGCCATTCCTGACCGCTGATCACAGGGACGGGAGGGGAGGGAGAGGTGTTGTCGTCGGATGCTCCGGAAAGTCTGCGAGTCGGCGTCTGCTTTACACCGCCTTCATCATCAGCTAGAGGGAGAGGGAAACAAATCATAAAATGTCGAGAACGGAGAAGCAAATCCGATCCGACTCTGTGTACTACCGACTGCCTTCAGGGGTTCAATATGTAGGAGATAGACTATGTCTTAGCGCCCCCCAGTGTTTCACACTAAACCTGCAACGGCCATTCACTGTTTTGATAGCTAGAGTGCATCGCCGTATTGTGAAAATAGCGCAATCCTTTCCTTTTTAAACCAGACAAAAGCTTCAAGGACAAACCCTTTTATTAATACAATCATAACATATCCTGTATTTATGAAGGGTATACAGGAGGTTAAAACTCCTGTTAAATACAAATCAATAACTCGCATTGTGGAGTGCGTCCTCCACCGCATGAGTGGTCCAGCGGGGCTGCTTAATCGTAAGGGGGGTAAGTGCTTGTGGACTCAATGTGGAGCAGATGCATGCTGGGAAAATGCACAGAGGCTTTGGTCTGCACTGGGCCCTCGGACTTACCGCAGCAGCCTCCCGGGGAGGATGACGTAGGCGAGTGCTCATCCAAACTCCGTAAGTGACTCTGCGGCGGCACTTGACTGAACTCTCTGGTGAGGACCGTAATCTCTTTGGTTTGGGCGGCGCCCGGTGGTTTGCGTCTGGGGAACGTGGAGGTGACATCATGCCGGGCGGGACAGCTGCATTTGGCCAGACCATGACATCCGGAGCAGAGGGAGGGATTTCTGGATGGAGGGAGGATTTAATAAAAACCAAAACAAATTATTACTCATGAAGCAGCTTTGTGAGGGTTCATTTCATTACTGTGTGGAAATCAGGAGGTGTGATGAGAAGTCACTTAACCACAAAAGCTTACAAGGAAATGGCGAGGCCTTGATCAACGGGGACACTTGATTTTGTCGACACGGACTCACTCTGACCTTTACAGGAAACACAAAAAAAAACAACATACAAATCAATCACACCCTAAACTTGAGGTGGGCATAAATGAGATTTGAAATGACGAAGGCTTACCTGTGCTAGCTTGTATTTTCGTCATCCATTTCCTCATCATGAAGCGGGAGGGGGCATTGAGCAGATATTCAGAGCCATCGCGGAGACTGAAAGACGAGGCCGGAAAGGTCAAACACAAAGTGATTAGAGACATCATTCACTGTACATGTTATTGGGCAGATACATATTTTAGTTTAGCGTTTTATAATTCACGCTTGGGTCCCCCTTCATTAATTCACTTTTTTTATGAACATACTTGAGATGGATTACATTTTTTACTCTGGGCTTGTGTTTTTTCTTGTTTGCGCCTTGTAATTGTTGTGCACGTGACAATAAATCACAAATGGTTCCGCAGTCTTACCGTAGTCGTAGGCAGTTGGGTTTTTTGGTGTACTCTGGCGCAGGAGTGCACTCAGCTCCCAGGAGGTTCAGCGGCAGGCCACATGCAGAGCTCTGCAAAAACAGCACTGACTGATCATCCTTGCCTTCCTCCTATCCACTTCAATTATTCATCATTCCTTTTCTCCTGAGCCATCTCTTCGCTGTCCCCCCCCCCCCACCCCTGCTTACCCTCAGTGTGTCCTTTCTATCCTGGTAGAAGCACAAGGTGTGTCTATGTAGGACGGCGTGGTAAGAGTTCCAGCCTCTGGAGGCTGCCTGTGGAAATAAGATAAGCGTGTGCGTGCGTGTTGCTGAATGAGGGCTTTTGCATTTGTTGACCGTGCTGCTGGCTCCAGGCCGCCTTCCTTACTTTCTTTCCTCCCAGCTGCAGCTTGTGCTTCCTCTCCAGCGTCCCCTCCATTGACTGCGGGTCAGGCCTTCCGCTCTGTGTGAATTGGGACTGTGGTTATTCACACAAGCCGCATTTTATTTTCAGACACAAAGAGCTAGCCTCGCCGCGCTGAAGTCTCACCAGAGTGAAACAGCGCCCTCCCGTGGCCACGTCCTCCAGGCTTGGCGAGGCTTTCCTTTGCTGAAGGGCCCCGTCCGAATCCATGTGAACCGACAGGAGACTCGTGGACTGGTCCTGTTCACCAAGGGAAGATTCCACACTTGTGAGTGGTGACAAAAAGTATCCCTTGTTGTAGTTCTCTTTTGTATCTACAATTAAACAATGATAACTGACCCAAATGACACGTTTACAGCTCATGTATATCTGGCATGCTTAGAATTATTGAGTAAACATATATATGTGACTAATGCTAATCTAATCTAGAGACTAATCTAGAGATAGTCTGGGTAATATTTACTCAGGCTCTGAGGTCTTTAGATCTGTGTTTGTCATCAGTAAATTACTTTTGGTGGAGATTACATTTTTCTTGCACTATTACTTTGTTATGTAATGTGAATGGTCCCTTAATTTTTTTTAAAGGGACTGCCTCATTGGTTAAATCAAATGTTCCACCTCTGAGATCAATAAGAGCTATTTCTTAAAACCCTGTGTAAATATGAACAAACTGTCAGGCAACGCATTAGTAAGGGTGGGTGATTTTTTTTTTCTGCAATTTTGGTGAATCGACCCTGGTAAAGGAGAAGGGGCAACAGCACACTGTCACAGATGTAAACATCACAATGTACCGGTCGCTGACCTCACCTTGGAACCACCTGTGTGCTCGTCCCCCACCTCCCTCAACTTTGCCTCCTCCTCCTCCGCCTCTTCCTCATCCTCTCTGTATTGATAAATGTATCTCTGATTGTCGGGGACGTCGGGCAGCTTCACCGGTTCCGAGGCCGTCTCGTTCACCGTCACCGTGGCCTTGCTGGCCGGTTCCCTATTTGGAAACGCCGCCCAGGACCTCCGGTCTCCTCTGGCCAGCGCCGAGAGGGGACCCCTCGCACCCCGCTCCTTGTCGTAACCCAGAAGACTCTGAACGTGGGAGGGCAGTCTGAACTCGGCTACGAGAAGGTTGGGCGCCGAGGTCGTGACCAGGTTTCTGTAGAGCACGTCCTGGGCCACGGGCGAAGGCGCCGGAAGGTCGGGCACTCTGGACTGGTTTGAGGGCGCCGCGTCCTCCTGGTTGGGCTGGTACATGATGTCTGAGCAGATGCTCTCTCTGTGGCTGGTGGTGTGATTCCAAATGTCCTCCAGCTCCTCTTCCTCCTCCTCAAACTGCTGGCGGTCCAGGCGGACAGGCTCGGTTTGTAGCTCTGCAGTGTCCGGAGGAGGAGCTGAGGAGGCCACGTCGCTCTCTTTCGTTTGAGCGCGGTCTATCGCTCCGACTTGGAGGGACACGAGCCTGCCCACTACTCCTTTGGGCTGCGGGATATCTGGACACGGCGCGTCGTTGCACACCTTGATGCTGCTGGAGGTGGAGATCCCGGAGTCCACCGAGTCCTGGCGAACACTCACACTGACCGTGGACTTCAGATTCACCACCATGTGAGAAGCTTGACTCGGGCACTGGAGGCCCGGTCTCTCTTCGTGCGTGCAATGGGCTCTGGCACCTTTGCGGTACAGGTGTCCGTTCAGGTCCCGAATGAGCGTGTGGACGCTGAGGCACTCGTGTTTCTGTGCAGGCGCACTTTGTGGTTGGTTCACGTAAATAGGGAGCTCGGAAGTCCGACTGGTCCCATCCTTGTCAGCCGGGCTAGATTTAACCTGTGATACCTGTGGTGATATTTTGTCCCACACCTTCTCCGCAACCCCGGGTGGTCCACACTTGGTTTTAGATTGGTCGTTAAAAGGTACGGGCCGATCCTCATCTCGCCCCGGGGACAGAGGAGGTGGCGGTTGGGATCCCTTTACCGCGTCGGGTGAATCTTTGGCTGCGCCTGTGGAAGTCTGTGTTTCAGAAATATCTGACGAGCTGTGCGTGACGGCAGGAGCGGTTTGGGTCCGCCTGAAGGAGCTCAGGGCCGAGTGTCTCTGAGAGAGGGGGTCCGGGTCGGCGCCGGCTCCTGTTTTGCACTCAGGGGGGGCGATGGTAATGATGTCCTGAATGCTGGGGATGAGGGTCATGTCCTTGGGGAGCTCGAAGCTCAGCACGGAGCCCAGAGAGAGGAACCTGCAGTGGCTCCTCACCTGACTCGTGGGCCCCTCCGACACAGCGTAAGGAGTGATGCCGTATTCTCCGTAACACTCCGTGTCAATGTCCTCCAACAAGGGATTCTTCACGTAGGCTTCGGCTTCATCCCCACAGACGGGGCTCTCCGCTGAACCCTTCTTCCTCCTTCCTTCCTTGAGGGGCCACGTGTGCGTGTCGTACGAAAGCGCGTCACAGGAATAGCGAGGCGCCCCGTCCGCTCCCATGATCTTCTGGATGGTGTGCCTGCGAGCGTCTCGCTTCCTCTTCCTTTTCTTGCCCATTCTCTTGAGGCTGCTGAAGATGGACGTGCCGCCGCCCGCCAGAGGGTGGAAGGTCACGTTGGCTGCCTGCGGTGCCGACGAAGGCGACGACGGCGAGGAGGACGAGGGTGGCAAGAAGGTAGGGGAGGCTGAGGATGCAGAGCAGCTCTTTTGGCGGGGCAGGGTGAGACTCTCATACACAGGGGCTGCGGCCAAGTTGTTATCCCTGACATGCAGGTAGGTACTCACCTATAAAGAGAGAGAAGATTTATATTGGGCATAAGTATTAGTCCTCAGAATGTACCTGGTTAAATGTGCAACCCTCTTGCAAAACGAGCTGAGTCATGTGTTCCAGATCAATAGCAACAACTGACCGAAGCCATAGGCTATTTTTCATAAACAAACACCAGCCTCTGCAGCTCACACACCAGAGAAAGCAAATGGATTCAGGAAGGTACACGCCTCATACGGCAGGTGAGACACGAATGACCGTAGGTATGTACGAAACAGGAAGGACAAAACAAAAATTAGATGAAAGGACAAAAGAACAGACATGATTGCAATCGCACACTCGCATGACATAATCAGATTCACGTGTGGCTTACACGTGCCAGACGTAATGGCTTGACCTTTCAACCCGGTGACTAATCCCTCGTGTCTGTGGCAGCCCCGGACCATAAATCACAGGGCGCAGCCTCGCGGGCCCGTCTCGCGCGCGCGCCCAGCACCGCCTCTCCGCACAATGGCTGCGCCTGTGTCGGCGCCCTCCGACGAGGAGCCAATTTGGCCCACCCGTTCCCCGGGAAGTGAGGTCACTTGTTGCACGCAACAGTGACGCAGCCGCGGAGAGCCAGACGAGAGCGGGGTTAACACCGTGGTGAACTGCCACTGTCAACATTGGCAGCGGGGACATCACTTCGGACGCTTCACCCTCATTCTGTCTCTGTCGTCGCCGCTTTCCAGCACCAAATCCCGGCTCATTTACCCGACCGAGGTCCAAAGAAAAGCTTCGACGGCAGAGGAAAGTTGGAACGACCGGATACTGATTCACCGACTGATTCACTCTTGGGAATTCGACCTTTCCTCGGAGTTTACGCGAGAGAGCAAAAGGACTACTGACATGTCATTACAAAGGTGGACTCACATTCGCTCCAGGAAATCCAAAATATACACACTTATTCTCAGCGTCTCGTCGATACGGTAATTCCCGGGGATTTATTCAAATGTCAGTTCTGCTAATGATATTTACGGCCTATTTTTAAATACAATCCCCTGGTATGCCATCCATTTATCATTGGCAGAAAATGAATCCATTTCAAAACCTTGCAACATACCATTTTTCGACCCCTTTTTTGCGGAGTTCGTTCATTGTATAGTAACTCTTAACAAACTAGCAGCAATGATCTAAAACCCCATTACTTCTTTCTGACAACCGGACTGACTGAGATGGGTTTTATCACTGCATACCATTCACTATGTTTCGATTTTCATAAATGGCTGTAAAAGTAGCACCTCTGCAACATCGCATGAACTCTCGCAAAATAATGTACTTTACAAAGAACACACCCTTTTTTTTCGTTTTTGCGGCCGTTGAGATGGGAGTTTGTGGGTTCCGGCAGTAAGGCGCTTTTGTTGTGTTTTCGCACACTAACCGTAGAGTAGCTTTGGCTAAGGGTGTGAGGGCAAATACGATAGCTCTCTGGCACGACTCGTTTCTATTTTCCTCAAACCCGTGGCCAGCGGACGCGGAAACGGCGCGGGGAGCCTGTGCACCAGCTGTACCCCGTCACTGGGGTTAGTAGAGCATGCCACAACCCCCCCCTGGGGTTAGTAGAGCATGCCACACCCCCCCCCCCCCGCCCTCTCGGGAACACACCTACACACACGCACACACACAGCATGCAGCCCCGGCACACTTCGAGACACAGCATGCAATCACAATTACACACCGCGCAATTTACCTCGTTTGCACTCTGCCGATAAATCTTTTTCTTTCGCTTTAAACTACCCACAGTATTTTCCAAAAGCCCCTGGCAGCGCCTCCAAAAGTTTTTACAGGCGGAAGAGTGAGGCACAGCGGGCTAAGGGAGAGAATGGTGAAAAGGGAAGACATGAAGCCCCAGTAGGAGAAGGGGGGAGGGGGGGGGGTGAATGAACAGCAGCCGACAGCAGAGGAGGGAGACCCCGTGAGTGTCGTTTCAGAGAGTACATGTTACTGCGGCAATCATTCTTGCCCCTTTTGTGGGAAAGGAATGTGTATATAGCCAGAAGTACTTGTCATGACGCCTGGTGACTTGTCGTGTGAGGCGACGAGTGTGTCTCTCACCCTGTGGACCGACTCAGTGGCGTCCCCCACGCCATCGTCCGTCCCCTCGGCCGAGTCGAGCACCTGGACCTGGCTGTCCCCCGTGTTACCAAAGCTGAGGATGAGGTTGACGGTGCCGCCCAGGCCGGGGCTGCTGGAATCTTTGAGGACCACGATGGAGGCTTTGGGAGGCTCCGGCAGCGCAGCCTCGCCGCCCCGTGTTCCGATGCTGCCCATGACCTCGTAGCCGTCCTCCATCTGCTTCTCCTCCTGGTGCTCGGCTTGTCCGGGCACGAGGGATGAGGGCCGGCTCTCTCCTGCCGCCTCATATTTGTCTTCTTCAGGGGTGGCACGTGGGGAGTGATTGAGTCGGTGGGCCTGCAGATCAGGAGCTGAACTCTATGAAAACAAAAGAAATATTCACAATAGGAAATTATTATTATATCACCGCTACCAAGGTTTTTTTAAATATTTCCAGGAGCGGGAGACAAACTGTGTGTGCAAGTGTCATTGTTTGCCTCGCTCTTCAGCCATACCCAGTCAATCTTCCAACGAGGTTTGGTGACTCGTTATAATGATTATTTTGGTTATTATGATTCAGTAGTTACTATATCGCTTGTGGATTTCCAGATCTGTAAGCACTTGATACGGGCAGCGCAACATAAGGCTGACATTATAGATTTTCTTTTTCCAAATCAAAAAACTGAAATATGACACTTGCCATATAGTGTTTCATCATGTTACAATTATTGTGAGTATTCTTTTTTTTGTAGAACCCAAAAGCCTGTGTGAATGCCTTTCACGCGCTCACGTGCCTCTGTTAATGGGGAGAACATTGTTGCCTCAGAATAGACGTTGTCCTGTGAGAGCTCCTGCCGGCTCTTCTTGTGAAACCACTGCTGTTTCTGAGCCCGCCAGTGCACCAAGATCCAACCAAGCATGCTCCTCAGCTCCTCCAGGCGCTCCCTAACCTGCGACACATTGCTCGGTGTTCGTAAAAGCACGTGTGAGCTGAACTACATATTCCTGCGTCACGGGTAGCAAACAGCGGGTTATCCTGCTCACCATCCGTGCGAGGTGGTGTTCTTGGTCCAGAAGGTCCCTCCCCGCGGCCGCCAGCTCGTCGAACTCCTGAAACTTCAGCTCGATCTGCGCGTCCAGCTCTGCAGCCCTCGGCTTCTGACCGTCGGAGAAAATGCATGTCCTGGTGTCCTCTGTCCATGAGCTATCCAGGGGAGCGGGGTGCGGGGTGGGGGGTGGTGGTGGTGGTGTAAGAGAAGTTGGGGAGGGGAAAAAAAAGAGCAACGGGGCTGTGAGAAAAGCCACACATTCACGAATCATGAGAATGACCAGACTCTCTCTAACGGGACACACATTCATCGCCTTGTCACACTCGGCCCGGGGAACTCGGGCCCGACTTCCTCGGCACATCTTAAATTATCCCTGTCACTAAGGAGAACATCCTGTTCTTGCCTTAAAAAAACACATTGCATAGTGGGTAGATACTACAAAACCCCTTCCGAAGGGGTCAAGGGACCCCCCCCCCCCTGGCTTACATCATGGCGAGGTAGCTCCTGAAGAAGCCCCGGAGCTGCAGGAACTCTCGCAGGCGCGATTTGTTCTCCGTCACGCTCCTCCCCAGCTCGCTCCGGGCCTGCAGCGTGGCCTGGAGCTTCGCCGCGAGCGCGCGCACCCTCTCGGGGCACAGTTCCTCCAACCGGGACGCCAGCTCCTCCATCTCCCTCGCCTCCTCCCTGATGACTTCATAGTCGGCCTGCGGAGAATCAAAGCAAAAATCCATCATCTCCCATCAAACCTGGTATCACTCAGGCAGCCTGTACCAATTGACTCGCTCCATGGCGATGACCTCATCCCCCCATAGCTTTGCGCATATTATTCCGACCCATATGGTCTACATGTGCGCTGCCACGCTATAGCCAGCTTGCAGCATGAACTTTTTTTCTTCTTCTCTCTCCTTTTGACGAGGCGGTAATTAATAGCATTGAAGGCTTCTCTGGGAGTAATACTTCATAACATTTCTCAGATACAGTAAGCCTCGGGAACACTGGGCTGCGAATGCCTGACTGCTGACGCCACAGTTATTTCAGCGCAGGCGATTAGGTCATTTCTGCTCTTCAATGGTATCAAGTCCAGACAGCTCAGTGTGTGTGTGTGTGTGTGTGTGTATGGGTGTGCATGTGTGTGTGCGTACGTGAGCATGTGTGAAAAACTAAAAGCTGCCCAATCGTGACTCACGTCAGGCTTTACCATCCCAAACCTCACATCTCCCAATCCCATAACCCCTGGACGCACAAACACACCCCACCACATTTGCTGACACAAACACACACAGATACACACACACACACACACTCTTTGAGAGCAAACAGGTTTGTGACTCACACAAGCATAAATAAATATCCTGCGTGAATAATAAACTTTTGCACGCTGTGTGTGATTGCACGCTGCAGTTTATATAACAAATTAAACACAGCACAAAGCGGGGTGGGCGGGCCTCTTTTTTTTTTTTTCAAATGTGAGAAAATCTGCCACAACAGGAAACAGGCTGCGGAACAATGTGTCGGGGGCGAGTGCGAGAAAGAGAGATGGAGAGAGAGATTTTCATTACACGTCAACAAAACCTCCATAATCCAGAGCGCAAGGAATGGAACACTGGACCACATTAGCTCAAGTGAGGCACGCCAAAGGTTTACATTGTAAAGACGACATGCGCCGGCATCTTCCTCTCACCTCCAGGTGGTCCTGCTTCTCCTGCAGAGCCTCCAGGCCGCAGCGGTCCGGCTCACACTGGACGGCCATGTCTGTCTCCCTCTCCAGGACGTCCAGGCCGAGCTCCTTGCTGCGGCACGAGCCCTCCTCGACGCGCCCTGCCAGGCTGGCATGCTGTCCAGATGCAAAGTTACCATGAGTGTTTGTAGGACACCGTTAAGTCGTTATACTTCATTGTGCATTATTTGTTTCCCAACGAAAGCCACATTGCAAATTGGCGTTCCGAAAGGCAGTCACCAAGTCGCCTTCCGGGCACGCGCGTTCTGTTTCGACACGTGTACTGATTCTTCTTCTTTTTTTACCCAAAGAATAAATCAAATTATCATAAAAAACACTCAAGTGAAGAGGAGTGGAGGCTCGTTTGGGGCCTAATAAAATACATAGCCACAGACAAAAGGAAACCAGATGCTGCCCAATTGGTTTGTGCAGCTGTCGTTACAAAAATGGAGGGACTTGAAACCCATTCATCATCATCATCATCAAAGGTCATCATAACATAACAAGGTCTCATTACAACTTAAGTACACAACCATGAGGTCTACTGAATAAGAACCAGAGCTCCCAGTCCCCACCTCACCTTGGTCAGCAGCTCCTGGACGGCCTGGTCGTGGCTCTGGGATCGACCTCTTTCCCTAACCGTGTCATTCAGCATCTCCACGGCCTCTCGTAGCTCCTCCACAGGGTCGCCCATGCTTTCTATCAGCGGCTCACCACCACCACCACCACCGTCACCATCACCAGTGCTGCTCTGGAGTCCCAGCCGAGTAGGAGCAGAGGTAATCTCACTGTGGAGAGGCTGTTGGGTTACAGGAAGAGAGAGACTGATTGATTTGTCTCGGTGACCGGACAAATATTATAAAAGCATGTCTGTTTAGCTGAATGATTAAAAAAAAAAGCTCTCTACAGAAGCCACGTTGTCATTACCCTACTATTCATGAGAATGTAGTTTTGTTTTATCTTAATTCATGAATGATGTCGTCATAAATAATAATAAGTAATATTGGAAACACCCCCAAATTCTCGTTCAAATTTGAAAAGTAAAGTTGACCCTCGGAGTACCACCTCTGCTTAGACTTCCTCACCTGGCCCAAGGTATACTGGCAACCGTCCTGACTCTCCTCCAGCTCCACGCGCTCCAGGAACTCGGTGAGCATCCGCGTGTCCTGCAGCTCTGAGCTCTGCTGGGTCAGGGCACTCTGGACACGGTGGTACCTGGGAAACACACAACGGCGCGAATGTTTTCACGACCAGCTGCACCTTCACCGTGATCCACATTCACATACACGCGCTTGCGTCCTTCAGCAAGAAGACCACATTAAAAAGACCACATTGCAGAATAGTGACTAGACGTTGCCATGCTGGAGCACTGTTTATGTCATCATATATCATGTGTCACGTAAACACATCCTGTACTTCGGGTACATGAAGGTACTTTGTGCGTGCAGAGTTTATACTTGGGATGGCAAAGGGAGCAATTTGAAAGGGTATTTTTGTTCATAATAAATGAGGCTTAATTTGCTGTGTGTGTGGCGTTACACTGTATATAATGACATCATCCCAACTGTTTGACAGCTGCTCGGCGAGAGCCTCTACCTGCATCAACGGCTCCTCAGACTGCACAAGTGTCCATCCTTGCCCCATATAACGCAGCCGCCCTGGAAACACTTAAACTAAACCGCTCTCCTACTCTTTATTTTCTTTGGTCAGCTTTGTGTTTCTTTACAGAGTCTGAACTCGTGTTTATGGACATAGGTACGTCCAGTAAAACAGTGCAGCATCGTTACTTTTTATCCAGAGTCCCTCATTTTGCAAACACCGGAGGGGGGACTCTGACACACACTGACAAGCTGTGGGTGGCTGTGGGGGCAGACCTCACTAAGTGCTGCATGAATCACAAATGAATAAACTTAAGCCCTGAAGTGAATGAGCACATGGAGAATAAATTTGCCAGGTCAGAGCAAAATAAAAACGTCTTATGAGATATATGAGATCTATATATGTTTATGTAGTTTATGGGGTGATATTGTTTGTCTTAAATAAAAAAAAAAAAAAAATGGATAAAGTATTCCATGTTGGATTGCCTAAACCTGTGACCTATTGGAAACACTGACACATTTCTTTCTTTACTTCCAAAGTCTGGACTTCACGATGAGACACCTCAGGGGGCTACCTCGGAAACACTCACTTTCTTTCCACCTCCTCCATGCGTGCGGGCAGCCACTGCGTGTGTGGGTGACAGTGGCCGTGGAGGCGCTCCACCTCTCGCCTCAGAGCACTGAGCTCCAGGCCGCGCGCCGCCACTTCCTTCTCCAGCAGGTAGCTCTCCCTCTCGGCCACGCTCATTGTCTCGGGGTCACCGGCGAGGGCGGATTCCTTCATGGAAAGCTCCACGGACTCCAGCCAGGCGTCCAGGCTGCCCAGGGCCTGGAGCACTTTCACAACCTGCGCAGTAATGAAGCAGACAGCCTTTTAATATCATGCTGTGATTTGCAGGGTATACATAATGGAGGTAGATGTGAGGAGACTTTCAAACACTGTACATCTTTTGAACTAAAAGAGTTACTGCTTCCATTTAGGCCATTTACCTGGGTGGATTTAAAGTTTAATTAAATTGTAAGGAAGCACAATTTATATCCCTTGGATTAACCTTCAGAAATTGTTAGGGGTATACAGTACCTTACGCCATTACAGCCAATTAAATTGGAAAAGATGAAAGCAAGTGTGCTTCCAACCAAAAGTGTGCGCATACAGCCTCGCTTCTGAGCCACTATAAAATCACTAACAATGAGAGAACTGATCCAGAATCATCCATCACCGCCGTAAAGTTCAACGAAAGTACAACTTCAAAAGGTAAGGCACGACGTCAGTCCGACCGAAGATGAGTGATTCCCGTAAAGGACTTTATGAATTTTACCCTAAAGCCAAGCTCCTCGGAGGCTTGCAGGAACGCCGCGTTCCTCTGGTGCCTCCTCCGCAGCTCCTCCCACAGGACCTCCAGCTGGCCCAGGAACGCCTCGATCTTGGTGCTGCCGGGGTGCTGCGCGCGGACCAGCCCTCGGCCCTCCTGAGGACGAGGAATGAAGCGATGAGAGCATGTGATGACTTAGGAGTGGTATTTATGCCACAACATATTTATTTCATCTGAAGCTTTTGGTCACATCAGCTCCTGACATGATTAATACACGAACCAGACCTGTCCAGATGCCCGGTTTGTAATATGGGGGGATATTTTCATTCAGGGCTCATGTAATAAGACAAAGTGAATGTGACGGGTGTGCTTCCTGTTACCCTTTTGACCACTTCTATCCTGGCTCTGTTGGCGAGGATTTCCCGTTCCAGAGTGTGCTGACGCCTCCTGGCTGCCTCCAGCCCCTCGAGGCTGGCTATTGAACACACCTGTGTGGCCATGGACACGTTGTCCTTCAGCCAGAACAAAGTCTGTGGAGGACAGCGGAGACAAACAGGGGAAAAGGAAAAAGGAGTTATATTATCTGGTTGCTAGAACATCAACGATGACATTCAGCTGCCAAGAGCCACAGGGACCAGGATGCAGGTGATTTAGCTCATGCTCTCCTTTACGCACACTCGGCATTGTATATACATATATATATATAAATATATATATATATATATATATAAAAAACTCAATCACGTCAATTACTGGAAATGAGAAAAACATAGCACATGTCACACTTGAATAGAAGACAACTTGTTAGGATTTCAAAACATGACATAATGTCTGTGGCTGTTCACATGAGAAGGGTGCAATAATCATGACAGACGCAGTGCTGACTTGACAATTTAGTTGATTGAGTGCTGAGGTCAACGTCATTGGGTTGAGAGCAAGATGCGCCATTTCTGTGCCAGCACGTGTCCTGCGGCGTACACAGGCGGCTTGGAAAAGGGCGGTGTCTCGTGGTGGCGGGTGTGCCAGGGTGCCCGGCAGGGGGTCCGCTCACCTTGTCTGCAGACACGGTGAACTTCTGGAGCTGCATGTGAAGCTGTGGGTGGCCGTGAGTGGCGGCGGGAAGTTTGGCCTCTGTCCTGGGCTTCCTGCTGCAAAGCAAAACACTGACATGTGACTCCAATTACCACTTACATAAAGAGGTCTCGTTATGTAAGTAACGGAGACGGGGGAGGAAGCCAAGGCCCCACATGTCACCTCTCCGCCTTCAGCTGATGTCTGAAGATGACATCATCTGCGCAAGCATGGCCGTCTCCCCCGGGCGGAGAGGTGCGGTTGGCTGATTGCTGTTCCTGGCTCTGGCCGTGCGGCGCTCTCCTTCCACCCTCGCACTCGACGGCACTCTGTGGACAAAAGAGCAACAGTCTCGCTAGGAAAATCTCAGCGATCAGCAGCAAAACATGCGAGCTCTGTTTTTCTTTTTCTGTCGGCCATCCGGCGAATAAATGTCGGCTGGATGCATAAACACCTTGGTGGACGATGAGGCGTCGCCGGAGCTGACGGCTGACATTGACATGACAACGCGGCTGCAGGCTGGACAAATCGTGGACAGCTGCCCACGGTGGAGTGAAGTCTCGCCCGTGAACGACCCAACCCAAACTACCCTTTCTCGCAAAAGTTGGCTATTCCCAGTGAAATAGCCCAGGCCAAGCTGGAGATACACGCTGCTTTTTTTCCAGTTTGTTTGACAGCATCAGCCTTGGTAATAAAATACTACAGATGGCAGCAAACGTTGAAATAAATCACAATTGCATCGTGAAAGAACACACTAAGCCTAACACAGGGGCCAACATGTGCTGTACCACTCCGATGACTAAAAACCACCAGAGAGCCATTGCAGTTGAAAACGGAACCCTTTTAAAATCCCCTATCCCCAATTGTCATGAAATAGCCGCAGTGTTTTTTCAGCCTTATATACTGATGTTTCACTCCACCTTTGCAGCAGAGTTTTTTTTTTCCTTCCGAAAGGTCAATGCAAAAGCAAGCGGCCTCTTCTGTACATGTGCAGAAACACATCAAAGTCGTCAACTCGGCCTCTTTTACAACCATCTGGGAGTTTTAAAGGTTGGGCAAAAACACAGAAGCAATGACAAAACGTGCATTTGACAGCAAGACCCGCTTTGACATTCTCACACTATCCTTTCTTTTTTCTTTTGTTATGCACTTGCTTTTCGTTTTGCGTCGTCAAGTGCGTTTGTTGTGTTTAGTGTGGTGGTTTAGGTAAGTTTGGTGTGGGTGGTGAGACTGCCAGAAAGCTTGAAACAACCAATGAAAATAAATAAGAAAAAATTATATATCTGAAGTAGATATTATTTTAAGATGTTAGGATCCAACTGGGCCAGAGACAAATTGTGACTTCCAAAATTGTGCGAGAGACGGACTAAATGGAAAGGGGATGTCACTCAGCATTCCAAAAGAGCGATATTAAAAAGAATAATGTCAGATGCAGATAAAAAAGAAAACGCAGTTCATTGACTTTCAATGTCATATTAAGTGGTCTTCTGTATTTTGGCCTCATCCAATCATCTCCTATTTCCACATACGTCCCCCTATCTGGTTGCCGTTGAACCTTATCTGTTCTCTACTGAGCGCCTCTTCCCCTGATGTGTCTCGCGGCAATGTGCTGTGAAGTGATGTCAGCCAAGAACTATCACTTAGCACCGAGCCCATCTGGTCTGCAGCCCCGGCATCTGGTTCCAATCGGGCTGAGAAACAGACCGTGGTCATGTTTACCTCCAGCAACAAGAAGCCATAGCACTGCGAACGCAGACACGGACATTTAGATAAAAATGCACGTAGACCCACAGACACTAAAACCTTTGCAAAGACCTCAAATCAGCAGAGAATATTTTCCTCCCGAGGTCAAGCCTACGATACAGAGAGTGTAGTGCTATCTACCAGAACAGAACAAAAAAAAAAAGAAAACGTACGCACTGCCTTCGAGTCCACCAGCCCGCAGACCTGTGCAGCGGCACCTCGTACTGTTAGAAATGCTGTACTCAATTCAGCACACTTGGGAGCTGAAGTTAAAGCGCTGCGAAAGTGTGTGACAAATGGCTTTTGCCGTTCCACCGGCGGCTGCGCCTTTGCTCCCCCGGGTTCGGCCCTCGGGGCTCCAGGGCTCCGTTTGAAGTGTCTCATTAATCCTTCCATAAAGAGTAACGAGGCCTTCGCAGACAGTGCACTCAGGTAACTGCCGGTTCAGTGCGATAAAGAATCCTAACCGCAGGGAACGGGCTCAGGAATGTCCTGCCAGCGAGCCCCCTGCCCGCGGAGAGAAGCCACTGGGCCAGGTTTTGCTGCGGTGATGGGATTCCTGTCACAGGTGTCAAAGCCACAGGGCCAGCAAGAATCGAAAAACGGGAGCAGGGAAATAAACGGGGGCAGACAAAGAGGGGGAGAATGGAAAGAGGGAGGTTTTTCTCTCCTCAAACGTCTGGGCACTTTCTCGCTGGGCCGAAGGCTCAGCAGGGACTTCACCGGCTCTCGAGGGGGTCAGCAAGAGCAATGCATTAGGGGACACAATGGGTTATGGGTAGCCCAAATCGTGTATTCACAGGCGGCTTGTTTTTGTGCTAACTTCATAGATCACACACACAAACCAGCGCCCACGTGTTGAACAAAAGGCTGGTAGGCCTGGTGTCTCAGACCACTCACCTCAGACTGACCAACAGACCAGTGGATATAGTAAGGATCCGATGATTGTGTACTTTTCTTCGAGTGGCCAAGATGGTATTCTAACATAAAGTATCATTTTGGGTCGACAGGAAAAGCTCTGCCCCATCACTCGACCAGGCTTCGCAGTCACGGCCCGACGTTTTTCATGGAAACATATGGATGCATCAACGTGCCAGGGTAAATAACACCTCCAACGGCTCCTTCCTGTGACTCCTACACGAGGAGGCTCCAAACATAAGCAAATTGAGGTTCTTGTTAGCAGATAGAGAAGTCTGGCAGGAAGCTGTGTACATTTGTTATACAGTGTGGGGCTTTATTCTAATCAGGGCCTTCTCGAAACTGGGACACGGGATGATCTTATTAAGCGCAACCAACTATCTGGTGGGATGGAAAACCAGCTTTACGTGGAGTGCCAAGACTAAACCGCTGCTCTCCAGCACACCCAGCAGACTCCAGAAATACTGTTATTTAGGAAAAACCTGGTTAAATTGAAAATCAGGCATTTTCCAGACCAGAGGACAACGTGCGTCACTTTGTGCAGCCACAGATGTCGTAGCACTGGAAGAGGCCGGCCTCGCCTGCGCCGCTCGTGTTGTTCTCTCCTTGTTATGAGCCGCAGTGTGGTTTCTCCAGTAATAGAAAGAACCAGGGGGGGGCGACTACTCACCGCACAGCCCTTCAGACGATTCTGCTCCTCCTTCACCTCCTTTCCCATGATCCCTTGCGTCTCCGTTCCCACGCTGCACTGGGGTTCCCGCGCCAGTGTCGAGGGGTCAGCGTCTTCCCTGGTGAAACTCGGAGCGGTGGGAGAGACCGCGGCCCTGTCGCTCCTGCAGGACATGCAGAGCGGAGAGTTTACTGAGGGCCTGACAGAGGCCTATGACAAATTCCAATTATGGCGGTGAGGTTTTCTTGCCGTGTTTGTCCTATTTGATCGAAATAGCTTTGGATCCCAGCTGATAAGACAGATGAGATGATGTAATGCTTGGATCTAAAGATAGCGCACTGACATGAGAAGCTCTCCGTCTGAGAAATATTTGGAAAGTTGGCGATGGATGTCAGAACTGTGGCCTCGAGTATTATGAACAAAGAAAAGTGTTGTTTTTTTTTGCAGAGGTAGAGAATAACGGGATGTGACTCATGGCCTCAAGACTTTATTAAAAAAAACAATAAGTATATGGAGTTAGTCGGGATTTCTCCAAAGTTACAACATGGTGTATTGTGGATTTTTCTTTTCACAAGAACCAAAAAAATCCAGTGTGCTATATTAGCCTGAAAGGTCCTTATATATTTTGTATGTTTGTAAAAAGAAAGCCCCTTGTTTTTCCTTGCATGTTGTACGGCCACCAAGGGTGTTACTAATAAGTTAGTTACCAAGTCTGCATTGTTACTGTTGGCTATTATAGTCAGTAAGTATAGTATAGTATTGTCTGGACACGTTGTTGAATTTGGAAATGATTGAAGGTGCCAACCTCACTCTGTAAGTCAGGACCTCTCTCACCGCGTACAGTAATCAAACTAATTGGTCAAATTCCACAGCAGGGCAGAAAAGGGAATAATATAAACCAAAAAGTGCGCGGTGAGTGATGATGCGTGCGGCAGGACACCCGGACAGAGAGCTCCTTCACTTCGCCTGTAATTATTCACTGACTCAAACCCAAATCAGTCATGCCTAATCAAGAGAGGGGAAAGCCCCCCTTTTCTTTTTTTGGAAAAACTTTTGCCAGCGGGGAGCTTTTACTGTCTGGTACCAGAGGAGTAATAACAGCGATCTACCGTTCCAGCTCTGCGGAAACGTGGCGGAGCAATTACTGAGTGGAATGGCGCGCGTCTTCGCCGTCTCACCTGAAAACTTTATGAAGGAGCGCCCAGCGGTCCTTCACCTCGCTCTGCTTCTGCGTGACGCCGGGGGCCAGGCCGGGCTGGAGGTTACACAGCTGGGAGACGCTCACGTCCAGCATCTACCGCACACACACGCGCACACACGCCCGGAAGGTTAGTCAGGGAAGGCGTCTGACCAGGTGCCGACGCGCCGCTTTGAGCCGAGAGACCGCTTCCTACCATGATCTGACCGGCGATGTCGCGGATCTCGCGATCTCCCAGGCTGTCGCACTCCGTGGATGCAGGCGCGCTTCTCTTCCTCTGGAGGAAAAGATGACGCGGCAGTACAGTACGCGAGTCAAATGGGAGTCTCAAATGTAACGATAAAACATTTCAATTCATGTGACAGGGCACTTTACCATATTGTTCATAGCCAACAGTATATTATCGGCCTGCTGGTAGAAGGAGGACACCTCCAGTGCCAGCTGCAGATGTTCGTGGTAGCTTTTCAGATGGGTCTGGACCTTCAGCCACCTACGCAGATGGTACCACACGGCGATACAAATACAATCAGTGCTCGATTCATCTTTAAGAGGTTTCACGCCCTTTTTTTTTTTTTTTTTCCATTTTTCATTTGGTTGCACCAAAGGGAGACCGTGTACATTTTATTGATGTGTTTCCTTCTGGTGGAGATGTTTTTGCCATCTGTCTTCCCCTGTTTCTCCAGCTTCAGGGCCAAGTGGTTGATCTCCTCGTGAAGGTTCCTGTATAGCTGCTCATCCTACAGGAAAACAAGAGGAACACCATCCAACTATGACCTCAGCTGTCTTCACCATAAACCGCAGGAGACAAATGACAACACCACCATAGGGTGAATGACTCGGAAAACCCCCTCAAGAAATGTAATATAAAACGTTCCACTCAGGGTAGGCGTATACGTTTACGTCAAAATAGTGGTTAAACCATATACTCTATAATGTATATATATATATATATGTGTATAATGCTCACCTGTTTCAGATCTAAAATTCTCCTGGTCAGCTGCATTTTGTCAACGTTCTCCCCCAGGACATTCACCAGAGACTGCTCCTCTTCCTGCTAACACACATAAAACGTCTGTGTCTATGAGGGGCCCAGGCATTATTTTCTTTTTCAGAGGGCCCCAGGACTAAGCCGCTTCAGCCCTGCTCCCGAGGAGAGGATGTTGAACAACGAAATGGCCGTCAGCATTAGGAGCGGAGAACTGCGAACTTGAGGCGAGTGCACAGGCGGACAGAATGAGAGGAACGAAATGGAGGATGGCAACATCCACCGCTACGTCCCCACGGGTTCGTGATCAATCATTGGCTCCCCCGTGCCAGACGCGGATTGAACGGAGAGATAAACACAGGCCCTGGCACGCAACAGATGATTGCTTTTTGATAATAACAGGCAGATGTTTTGCGCCGGCTAATATACACAGACACGATATGGCTCCAGGATCCCGGGCTAATTTCCTGCGTACGAAAGCGCAGTTTTATGTGCCCGTTGTCCTGGCAACTTTTGATTAGAGCTGTCCGTCCACTCGGGAGTGAAATATCTGTGTAATTTAAACACCGTTGCCAAAACATCCAAACCACACACTTCACATCGCATGCTGTTACTAGATTAGTGTAAATAATTGATAATTACGGCACCGTGAAGGAACTAAAACTAAATTGCAGAAATGGCTTGAAAGCAACTAATATCATCGGTTTGAATAGTTGTATAAAGGCTGATTTGAAAGGGATGACAACGTTTTTTTTTTTTTACCTTCTCTTTGATCCACGCCTCCAGCTTGTCCGCCGTTTTGTTGAACTCCTGCAGGTTCTTGGCTCCACCGAGGGCCCGTGTCCGATTGGCAGCCGCCTGTTTGAGGCTCTGCCACTGGTCCCGGAGCTGGCCGAGCTGCTTCTTCACCAGATCGGACGTGGGGTTCGACTTGCAGATCAACTGCTCACCCATCTTCGGAGGGAAAGAAAGAAACGCCAAGTCACCGTTCGCTCTTGCAGCGCAGACGTGGCTGCCAGACTAACGTACGAACAGTGGCTGAGTATATTTGACATCGTCCTCGGTCGGAGGCGTTGCTTGGCGAGGGTCGGAACCCTGCCCCCCGTGTCTTTGATATAGCCTAGAAATATCTGTCGCGGTATCTGCTTCCTGAGCTGTCGGGGGAGTGCCGGGGGAGGCTAATTATCAGCATTGTACCATTTCCAAACACTTTCTCCGGAGGGGGAAAAAATATAAACTGCCTTGACAGAGCCGTCTGGAACAGTGAGGGGTTTGCTTTTCTCTCCGGTCGACTGGATGGGGGCCTACGAGAACATTATGTCGTGTGTTATGTGAGCTGACAGGCTCTTTTAGCATCATGCGGTGATTAATGGTCCCGATCAGACCCCCATACGCTGCTAAGAAGTCAAAATAATGATTTTCTTCTTGGATGTGGGTTGCTCCGGTGACATGGTCATATTTCAGTTAGTGTCCAGCCTGGTGTTAAATCACTTTTTTTTCACCTGGTTTAGTTGAATCAATGTGTTCTCGAAGTCTTTGAGGTCTCTGTGGAGCGTCTGCGAGGCCTCCTCCCGGTCCTGCAGAGGGCAGCGCTGAATATTACAGCCGCCCTTCAGATCCTGCACTTTGCCTCTGATCCACGCCTCGGCCTACGTCACACAAACGCAGAGACACACAGAGTTCAAGACATACATTGTGCACCACGTAGTCTACCAGTTAGCTCTGTGACTACATTTAGCTGTGGTGATCAATGATATTGGAGTTTTGTTGTGTGTAAAAGTATATTAGAATATAACATGACACTCAGCATACATGTCATAGTCACAGTAAAGTTAAAGTTGAAAATAATGTACACATGAAAAAGTATGATTAATATTACAAATTGCAATATAACAAAATTACGTTTCAGATTTCTGTGCGAGAGTTTTTTTTTTATGATTTCACATCCAAGACTCATTTAGAGCCTGCGATCTCTGGTATTTGTGAGTGACTCAACAAAGACGTAGACAAGAGATATAAAAACGTAAAAGTGTTATTTCTGCTAGGCAGGAGAGCAAACAGGCCACGTTTTTTTTGCCAAAGACTTAAGAGTAATGCGCAGCCACAGACACATTAAGAACAGCCCTTTGTTCTCTGAAGTTATATTATGCAGAGCTAAACTTTGTCTTGGCAAAAACCTGCACTACATTGCATAAGGCTTTGTCTCGCAGAGCAAAATTCTTTGGCAACCTTTGTATGGAGCGAGAACTGCAAACAGAGTGGCCAAATTCAGAAATCACTGGAAAGTATGGGTTTGTTTTCTGCAAAGAGCCCACTGTGAGAGGCCACGACCCACCCAAATCACAATAATACGACTGGATTAATAAATCCACTTCTCAGCGTGGTCCCAAATGACTCATACATCTGGTATCATCCGTGGAACGTCATTTCTCACAGCGTTGTTTTTACGGATTCGTCGTAACGGTTAAGAGCAAAAAAAAAAGTCATTATTTGCGAAAGGAATTTAGTTTTAGACTGATATTGAATAATAGACTGTACAGCTACTCCCACTTTTTTGAATCCGTAAAACAAAAAAAGAGACCACACGAGGCAGCAACTAAACTAAAACTCTTTGTTCAAGATTAAAATGTGATGTCAATCCTCCGAGGAGAGGTAGGTCATTAACTTTACAAGGCCCCCGGGGCGGCAGAGGTATTTCTGGATTGAGCAGAAGGAAAAGAACTTGACAAAACAGGCCTGCCCCTATCTCCTCACACTGGGTCCCATGGCATTATGATGACCTCATACAGGAAGTCTATGATTCCCTTGTTTCTTCCTGTCCGCTCTCCACAACAATGGTCTGTTTATCGAACTGTTCGCCCGGGCCCCGTGTCTGGCCACAGGGAGCAGACGTCCTAGACAGCGCGTACACTGTGATACTGCCTCTGATTTGTTTTCGGTGAAAAATCTGGTGGAAACACAATTGCGGTCAACACGGAACAGATTTTTTTTTTTCATGAACTACATGTCTAGTGATTGTAAGCTACACTCTTCATTTCTATCAAATTCAAGCACAGATGTCTACGCCTTCGACAGTGTTTCCATTTTAAAACGCCCCATGTTCAGTTGCTGTAGAGACTGTGGTAGTGTTAGTTTCTCTACTTTCTGGAATGTCCTGGAATTAAGATGGTGAAAGGCAAGAAGCTTTGCAGAGCAGCCTCGGACAGATGGCCCTCGGTGCTTCTCCACGCGCTGACCTGTTTGGTTCAAATGAGAGGCCTTTAAAAGCCTCTCTCTGGAAACCCCAATTCCACAGCAATGTAATACTGTAATAAGACAGTTCCTGTAGCAATATTAGTTGAATTCATTGTTCAATGTAAGGGACTAAGGAGTGGGTTAAAGTGCCGTGCAAATTGTTAAGCTCCTTGAGGCAAATGTTGTTGTGCCAAATAAATAAAATCTGACTTGACTAATTAAATTCCTGTAAAACCAGCCGATCCCCTGGTATAAAAACCTGAGCGCCATTTAAAGAACCTACTCAACATAAAGTTAAAATACCAAAGGCTTTTTGCTCCGAAAGCAACAGAAACATCTGAGCAAAAAGAAGGAAAAAAAGCAGCTCAGCTTGTTAAAATTAACAACATGCGTACATCGTGTGTCAGCTGACAAAAATGAAATCCATTTTCCAATTTCTGAACACAAGCGGCCCATCACTGGGGCAGTGGTTCAAAACCAACGACAAAGCCAAGCGTCGGACAAAATGTCCCTCTGCCGAACTCTCTGAGAAAATGTCCTTGTATGCCGGGGTGGGCGCAGGGATGAGATAACACAACCAGTTGTGCGGCTTGGCTGAGTCCCTCTGGGCCATAGGCGTGAAGAGATGGAGCCAAACAATGATCTCATCCCGAAATAATTGCTTCACTTGTGGCAGCTTCCCCCTCCCTCTCTTCCCTCAGCCCAACACAAGCGCGTACAGTCCTCGGGACAAAAATAAGGAACCCCGACATATTCTGTTCTCCTCGGACGCTGGGCTTCTCTTCCTGATTCCATCTCGGCAGCGCGACCTGTTGCCCCGGAGATAAACCCTCTCCGGCTTCTTCTCATTAAGCGCCGTGGCGTCAGAGGAAATGAGACATTCCGATAAGTCTAACGCTAAAATTGATTTAAAACGTGTCCGTCTGCACGAGTGGACGGCGGGCCGGAAAAAGGGAAGTGGGAAAAGCACACCCTGCTCAAATTTGCATTCGTTTCCAATTAGACGAGGGGAGGTATGCGAAAACGGGGAGGTGAGCGAAGCAGGGTTTTTTTTGGACGAGCAGGGCGTCAAACTCAGTTGTCGGTTTAGTCTCACCTGCAGTATTTCCTCGTTGAAGAGCGCGTTGCGCTGCGTGAAGACGTCAGCGGGGGATGCTGCGGCCTGTGCGGGCTGCTGGCTCTCTCTCCTTAGAGGCTCTTTCTTCTGCGATTCAGGCACCGAAATCTGCGGGGGCACAAAACACACCGCGCTGTGAACGTGATGGCCATTAGACTGGCACATTATCTTTTTTTTTTTCTGAATCCCCTTAGACCAGATGACGCTCGCATATAATAATAATAATTAAAAAAAATAAAAAAACATGAGGTCATAATAAGCCCGCAGTAGAGGGAGGCAAACGGATCCATTAATGGTTAACCCAATTCACTCCATCCAGAGACATGACCACCATGTGTAAGAACGGCCCCCAAGGTCCCTCCCAACCAAAAACCCACTGTCAGCACTAGGTGAGATGAAATGGGGACGACTGGCACCTCACTAATGGGCGAGCATTCCTGCTGCTCTCCAATCAGGAAACATCTGGGACACATGTAGGAAGCGGGAACGGACTGACCCTTGAATGTTTGGCTTTTTTAATTTTGTTTTTACCCTCAGCCTCGTCCCGCTCACAGGACTTAGGTAGATCACGCTGATGCTCCCAACCCCGCGCAGGATGTGTAATTATAAGCATTTTTTTTTGTTCACCCTTTCAGGTGAATAATATATGAGTTGGGAAAGGCAAGGTATTGTTTTTTGTCGCCTGAAGAGAGAAGAAATGAGCCCACTGCTGTGTCATTGTGTTAGAATAACCAGCCTGCATGAGAACTAGACTTCACCAAGCTTTTTCTTTTGTTAACATCTTCCCTGACCTCATGTTTTCCAGAGAGCCCTGCCTCCGCTGGGTCCACTGTAACGCAGCACTCCATCCACAACACACACACACACACACACACACGCTCTCATGACATCAACGAGGCACAAATCCAACACTGACTCGAAAACAATTTCCTACGATGTAGTTCTACTTCTGCACTCTCTTCTGAAGAACGACGAGAGAGAAAAAAGGAAAGAAACGGTCTGTTTGTGAAAGACTGAAAGATGCATTGCTCTCACAATGGGGCTTTCCACCACTGTGTAACTTTGCTCCAAATGTATAATATAATAAAGTGAGTCTGGCGAACACGCCGCATGACTTCACCTTCTAAAGTCCTCGATATTCATCAACTCCACTGCCACAACTGTTTTCCTGCAGTACAACTAAAGCTGGGGGAAAATGTCAACAACAGATCACCCACTCAAAAGGAGAAAGTCATTTGGGGAAGTGTTTTTTTTTTTTTTATTAAAGGTGATTTCTAAGCTACAACCAAAAGCAGGACTTTTTTTGATCCGGTAGTGAACACAGCAGCGTTTTACCTGTTGGGCAGATTGGCCTCTGTTCCCTTTCACCCTGGTCTGTCCGTGTGTGGACGGAGACTCATCGCTGCAGTCTTTCCTCACTAAAACCTACAACACAAAGATGAAACACACCCAGCCGAGTGTGTGAACACAAGAAAGGTGGACAGGACGAGGAAAACTGGGACATGCGGGGAAGCCGACAAACCAAACTGCAGTCAGCTTCTTTTTTCTTTTTTTTTTATGGATGGATGTTTATAGTTTGTGCACACGCCTAGGAAACACGTCACAAGTACAGTAAAGGTTATATTTTCTTTTTTTAAAGGTCTCCGTAACGATTCGTCATGAACAACAATGGCTTCACACTCTGTTCATATTGTGCTGTGAATGGATTCTATAATAATCAGTGTATCTTCAAACCTAATTAGGGTACTGGTAATTGACTTGATGTAGGTTTGTGTTCTTAAGTAGCTGTATACTCCGAGTCCACTCTGTTTTGTTTGTTTCGTTTTTTGCGGTTACATGTGACACAAGTGTCGTGTACATTTGATCTATATTGCAAATCACGCATTGCATGTCATTTTTTATTATTTCCCTTTTTTGCATTAGTAACCATAGGAGCCCAGTGTACCTTAAACTGAGAGTTGGGCTTGCTCTCGCAGCACACGCCCGCGATCCTGGGCAGCATCTGTGCGTCGGACGTGCGCGTCACGTTGTTGTTATTGTTGTTGTTGTTTCCGGGCCCGGTGACTGACGGCTGCGCAGCCGCCGACCCCCTCTCTGCCCTCTCCCTCCCGGAGATGGCGATCTTCCTGATGGACCTGGACACGGCGGAGGGGGAGGCCCCGTTCCGGTTCAGCTGGTCCTCCGCCGCCATGTGCTCGCGGTGCCGCCGCTGCCGCACGGGCGCCTCCGGCGGCACGGGGGGCGACGCGAGGCGGGGCTCGCGCGCGCACACCTGGGGTCTGCCCAGGTAGAGAGAGTTCAGGTTGCGCTGCAGCGCGCAGTTGTCCAGACTGGGACTCTGCATGTAGCTCGGCGTAAAATCCTCCTCCTGGCTTTTGGGCACGGCCGGGACGGACAGTCTGGTCCCTATGGTGAAGGGCTGCACCTTCCTCACTATGCCCTCAGACATGACCGGTAGGGTGAAGCATAAACGACTAAAGTGAAGTCCAAATGCGAATTCAAAAAAACAAAAAAACAAAAAGAAGTAGAAGAAGAAGAAGTCAGTCACATCCCCGTGCGCGCTCTCCACTCTCCTCTCCTCAACAAGTTGTCCAGTCTGTGGTCTGTGCTCAGCAGGCAAGTGGAGTGGCTGAGCAGAAAAGGGGAGGGAGGGCTCAGTTCAGTTCTCCACCTTCTTGTGCATGTTGAGCAGACACAGCACGCAGCCCAGGATGGCTTCCTTGGACTCCTGGGAGCGAACGCGATCCCAGACGTGGCGCAGCGCCGTGCCGATATGCGCCGCGGCCGCGGACACGCTCCTCCTGAGGGACCGGGCCACCGAACCCGCGAGGCTGCTACCGAGGAGCCTGACGACCAGGGACCGCAGCAGGATGAGGACCGCTGGCATGCTTGCCCGCCTGTGGTGTGCTGAAAGAAAAAAAGGAAAAAACAAAGACAGAGGGGTGGGGAGGAAGAGGAGGGTTGTTAAGAGAAGGGGATGAAGTCACCACCTCGCTCACTGCACTCTTATTCTCTCTGTCAGGGGTGACAGAGCAGAGAGAGAGAAGGGGGGCCTGCAAAGGCTGGCTGTCAAAACTTCCTCTGAACCCGGAGCAGAAAACCTGGCCTGATAAGAGGCGAGGAGTAATGCAGTCAGAGGGAGCGAGACCTCGCTGAGACCTCTTCAATCACAGCTTATCCTCGGTATGAGGTAATATCCTCAGCTGAAACACGCTCATTCACACACACACAACCAGCCCAGACGGCCTCCACCTTACCTCCAGCTGTTGAGAGTGCTGAAGAACAGATTCCGCCCCGAGGTGATGCGTGCAGTGTTCCAGCACCAAAAGAAAAGAAGAAAATTACTAATCTTAAATCTGTAGGAGAGTGGAAGCCTCAGAGGCCGTAGTGAGCGCCGTCTGTCCAGGAGTGAGACTGCTTTCGTCAGCTCTGAGCCTCAACTTTCCCCCGGTCACTGAGGAGCAGTTGTCACGCAGGTTTCAGCCGAATGGAGCAGAACATCCCCGCTGCTCCGCTCCTTAAACCTCAGAGAGCTGCTGTTATGACAAGTGTGGGGGGCAAGGAACAGTCAAACAGATGATGACCCCCCCCCCTACGTTCCTTAATGGTGTCCAGGGTTCAACAGAGCACATGTTGGGCTGATGGACTGGAATGCCAGGGGCGTGCATATGAGAGGGGAGAGGGGATTACAGAGAGAGGTGTGTGTGTGTGTGTGTGTGTGTGTGGGGGGGGGGGGGGGGTGGAAAAGGGGGGGGGGGGGGGTGTAGAAAGAGAATCTGCTTCCACTGGTAAAGGTTGTTGTTTTTTTTGTCCCAAAAAGCAACTCTCGCTCTTCTTCTATGCCCTCTGACATGACCCTGGCACCTGGTCCAATGACTCTCAGGAGAAGCTGAGCCCCCGGATACAGCATTGCACTGCTCATTTTATTAAACAGCACTTTTTAAATTTTGAAAGAGTTTGAAAAAAAAAATCCACCAACGCAGTAACATTATATAACGCTTGAAAATAGAAACACGTGTAAAGTCAATTTACGCTCTAAAAATCTCCATCCATCTCCATGGTGATTGTTTTTGCCTGAGCCGACAGTGGGACAGCTCAGCGGGGCGCCGCATGGCAGAGGTAGCCCCGGAGTCGACAGAGTTAATGATGCTTTCAAAAGGCCTCTGGTTTCACGATGAAGTCATTCTAAGGAAGAGTTTTAATGTGTTACAGCTTGAAATCAGAGATACATTCTGCCCAGGCTAGGTGGTGTTCACGGAAGGGCCAGATGGGTGGAGTTTAAGGGTTTTGGCTGACTTTAAAATGCCATTTCCTCATATTGCTGGGTGAGTGGCTCTGAAAGGGTGTGAATTGAGTATACTGTGACTATGACTCCGCACCAGGCTTCAATGGTTGGGTTCATTTGGAACTTTTGGATATGTGGGAGTTCATTTTTAACAAATCTCCGGGCAAGTCATGCTGTGTAAAGGCAGCAGCGACCAACCGTCATCTAAGCCTATGATGTGGCTGGAAATAAGTTATCTACCTATTTAATGCATGTATCTAACTCCCGAATATAAAATGTGAACACTTTAAAAATATCATTTGGCTAATTAATAATGAATCTGAATGAATGGCACCCAGGAGGAATAGTGCATAGTTTTTTATGTACTGAAAAAAAAGAAAGAAAATATAATTATATAATGGCTATTTAGTGTAAAACCTTAAAGGGCTTCACACGTATAAAATCGTGGGCCGCATTTTTGGATTTTCATAAAGAGGAAACTTCCTTTGTGACAGAGCTGACTTGTACACTTGAAGGCTAAGATTTTTTGAATTCCCCTGAGTGAAACTCCCTGTGCGAAATCCTGAACAAAACAGGAAGATTTGTGTGCGTATGCACTGTTTCGGCGTGTAAACATTTACAAAGGATGGAGCCGTTCACAGAGTCACCGTCGGATTAGATTTGAACCAGGTGTCCCATCTCTGCCAACCGAGTCAGATTAGGCTACCGTAACACCTTCCTTATGTTGTTTACCCTGGAAGTCCTCCCTTTCTCCTCACGGCGCTCTTTTCACATCTTGTGTGTGTGCTGCCCACATCCTTTACGAATAACTGAAACCCCCGGCCCTCGGCCTGAAAGCTTTTGAACTCGCGCCATCTTTCTTTACTTGCCTCTTTGAAGATGCACGTTTCCGACTAAGTTCTGGCCTGATCATAAAAAAACCCGATGCTTTCTCACCACTGGCTCTGGTGGGTGATCTACCTTATTAGATATCTTCCATTTTATTAAAGTCGGTATATACGACTTGGAAGACTTGTTCAAAGAGTGATGTCACCGTGGCTGCCCGCATGAGAGGAGAGTGCGAGCTGTGGTGGAGGAGAGGATATGCATGGGAGCTCGAGGGGGTCTGTACTTTTCCACTTGGTGTGTGTCATCACAAAGGCACGATTGGCCTGCCGGTCAAGTTTCAGTTCAGATAAGATTGCGTTTTTTTTTTGCCCTGGATTGTGATCATAAAGAAAAAAAAAACAAAAAACGGTTGATATTGAGAGGAACAGAAAAAAGAAAATACTGACTTCACGTGTGTCAAATGTCAGGCGTTCCTGGTCTAAGGGGGCCTCACCTCAACATAGGACACTTGGCGTTACACAGAACACAGAATAAAACGTCAGTGATCAACATCACAAAAATGTTCATTTTAAATCATGAGAATCAAGCCTCTTAGAGAAGTATTATCGTTATTGTTCATGTTGTGCGTCTGTGTGTGTAAGTTTGTTATGTTTACGTATGTCTAGTTATTTCTTGTTTTATTTCGTTATTTTGCTCCCTGGAATGTATACATAGTCCTCGTCTGCCCTGTCTCGTTGTCAGAACCTCTTCTGTTGTTCAGAGGATAAGCCTTACAGCGATTTTGTCCATGGCTATTGTTGATAGTCATAGTCAGTTAAGATCAGATAGAGTATTTTTGTATTAGTTATTGATTAGGGAAGTTTAGTGTGTTCGAAGAGATTTTGTGAGTGTTGGACCTGTCTGATCCCGTCGTCGTGATCATTGTTGTTCTTGTGCTGTACTGAATCTATCATTGTGGCTCTTTGTTATTTTTACTTGTGTGTGATTTTGTGCTTCTGGGTGCACGCCAGCGCACAGAGCTGACAGTTAAAGCTGTCCTGGCTGATGTCAGGTGCCGGGCCTGGATCGCCATCAAAATTTCATCATCTCCTTCTGGGGCCAAAAACACTATTTTGAAGTTTTTACAAGCAGGACAGAAAAAGCACAAAACAGACCACCTCAAAACATCGTTGGAGTCTTTGGAAAGGTCTCAAAGCAAAACAAGCATATTTTCCTCTCCGACTATTTATAGATATATGATATATTTGGTGTTTTGTTTATATAGAAAGAACAAAAGACAATGGAGCAGGCTGTTTTTTTCTTCTTCTGTTAGTCCTGCTGACGACATTCAATCTAAAAAGGCGACAAGACATGATGCCAACGAAATTGTGAAGTCATGCTGCACGCGCGGGTGCTTATCTGTCAATCTATGTGGCTTCAAATTCCTTTGTTCTTAGCTCACAAGAATAAGCCCACATCTTGACAATGACCTCGCCTCTCTCAGATGGGTCGCCTGTGGGCTTTTGTACTCCAGCCACTGAAGCCGACACAACGCATTAACAATGAAATGATTTGTGTTTGATCAGAACAACATAGCAGCTGCACTTCATGGACAAGGGGGAATTTAAAAATCATATTACAAAAGCCACATTTTCACCATTTACTACAGGATGTCCACATGGGGTTTTTTATTCCTCCATCTCATTCCTAAATCCTTTTTGACCTGAGCATAGTATGTGTCGCAACACATAGTTAATAACGAGACTTCAATCAAATCCTCGTGACATACAAACCGCATCTTTGATACCTGTCGGCCACGACGCCAACTCTTGTACTCGCTGATGTAATAATTGTGATTGTGACACACTTTTGACGTTCCCCTGAGGCTCTGTTTGACCCCACGGGCCTGCATGCTTATCATCTGACGTGAGACACACGCGCGCTCTTTGCACACACACACACACACACACCTGTGGTACTTAATCGTGGGAGTCCTGTTTCGCTCATTTTCTCCCGAACATGTCCACTCTTATCACAGCCACGTAGAGCCCAAGCAAGTTTGAGCGTTGGATGACATCACCTGCAATAAAATCCAATCTTCTTCAGTCACTACTCATTGTTTGGAGAAAGACGATGCCGGCTTTTTCACCAGGCGGAGACACTGAAACTCAACCGTCGGCCGTGACGCGCGTGTTTTCTGTCCGTTGAACTGTAGCGGTATTGTTCCGAAAAAACAATACCCTCATGTAAAACACACTCCCCTTTAATAAATACCCCGGAATGTTGTAGGTCATGTTTATTGACGGTGTCCACGCTGAGGTGCTTATTCAAAGGGTAACATCAGCAGTGCCACCATCTCTGGCCTCCTTTCACTGCATCCCTGCATGCAAACAGGCAACCCAGAATATTTGCTCTATTCAGGCTCCAACACTGGCACCAAGGTGGTAGCGTGAGTAGAAAAAGGGTCAGGAGCCCGTGTGAGCAAGTATGTTCAAATAAAGAGGCTGAAGTAAGAAGGGCTTTGTTTTGACTTGGACGTCCTAAATGGATTTCTACCAGAACGAGTGGCCTCGATGTTAGACAAACACATTAGGCAGAGCAGTAGAGAAACAGCTATACAAGTTTAGGATCAAAAGAGGCTTTCTTGAGAGAGCTGACCATTCAGAGTCAATATTGGAGTCTGTCCCCCAAGTTAAATGAAATAAATTGTCGGCAATGTCATTTGGCTGCCGTCAAAGATGTAGTCCACAGTTAGTTTGTGTTTCTACACCTGGACCAGAGGCCAGTTGATGACAAATTTGCACCCATCAGATCATTGGTGCTCGACAACCACAAGGGTCGTGGTGAACGATTTGCTCGGCCACATCGGGAAACGTTGTCGACTTAAGAGCCTTCATGGAAATCTATACACGAAAATGAGGAATAAATCAATGCGCCCCCAGAAATGGCATCGGCGTCGCGATGCCCCGCTCATTTAGGAAGCCAAGCAAGCCGGTGGCACGGTGTAAGCAATTCGACGCCGCCTTTAGGTGGCGGTTGGGCTGAATGGTGGGATGAGGTCACTTCGTCATGTGACATCATACTTTCGCATGTCAGCCGGGGCTCCGGCAGCAGGATGCAATTTTCTTCTATCAAAGGTTGAAAAACAGAAAAGGGTCTTACCTTTGCCCCCCTCCGTAAAACGATCAATCACCTTGAGAGGGAAGCTTGACACTTGACCCTCGATGTCATTCCGGCGGCTGCTCCGAAGCCTTCAGGCCCTCCATTCGGAGGCTCTGTTGACCCGACGGTGGGATTTATTCATCACATGCAGGAACTTTAATCGTACGCCGCGTGCATGCCTGGCGTGTGTTGCTCGCCTGCGCGTTTGACATCCGAATTGGCCAGCGTTGCCAAGCGGAGAGGCTCGTTAAATATGTTGAACGCAGACGCAGGGAATCAAGGAAGCGGTGAGCGTGCGTATTTACGTTCAAACGTTCACATGGGAGACTTGATGGATCTGCTCTGTAATCACGGTATACTTCAAAACTTCGGTTTCATCCCAGTGCTTCGGGCAAATGGAAAAATGCTGGCAAGCCAAAGTAAGTGTTGAGTCACCTTTTGAACACCGCTATTGCGTTGCAGACTGGTTTTAATGTTTTGGTTGAGGTCACGCTTCTCTTGACGTTTTATAATCGAAGGTGAATAAGAAAACACGGATGGACACACAGACCCGTCCTTAAAACGTCCGCAGATGTTCTTCCAACCTTGTTAAAAAAATAAAAATAAAAGCCTTGAGCTCAACGCTCATGTTATCTCACCATGCAGACAGACCTCACTACACCCCACCTCGGAGAGTCTGGGTTTTGATGCGGGTCCCGCAAACGTGGTTCCTTCGGGCCTGCTGTGACACACAAAGGTGGCCTGGAGGCTTTGACGTAACAAGCGGGACCTACCTGAAAGCTCTCCATTATTGTTTGCCTCGCTCGTGTCACCTCCTGTTAGCGGAATGAATGAGCTCATCGCTGACACCGGCCTGAGCTATGCTTGTTCATGCTGAGCTGAGATTCAGCCCATGAGCGCTCTGGAGCGACTTTTTGTCACACGATAAAACTCGGTCGAAAGAACATGGGTTTTTCTCCTGATATATATAATAAGGAAAGACAAATTCAAACCCAGGCAGATATATCTGACAAAGATTGTAAGATTCTGTAAGGTCCTCATGAGCATGAACATTTGTGTTACCAATCAAAATGCAAAATTTGGAAGTAGTATAGTTCCGCCTCTTCATGCTTTGCTATAAGCTGTGAGACTACACATGATCAGCACACAACAGTTTCACACATTCCAACTAGACAATATATCCAAGGATGAACCCACAAACCTAGCTTTGTTTGAGCATCCTCTGAGGATTGTGGGAGCACCTGTGTCCTCATATGGGGCGTGGGATAACAATTGGGTGGGAACAGGTGCTGTGCAATCTTGTGCAAACAACTGTCCCAAACGTAGGAGGGGAGGAGTGGTGAGGTGGGGCAAAAATAGAAAGTGAGCCACATATTTGAAGTGGCCCTTCTTGCTGCCCGCCAGTTGTCTCCTCTGTTCCAGTCAATCTGAAAGAGGTCGTGGAGCGGTAATGTTTTTCACCCCCTCATGTACATACACCATGCAAACATAAAAAAAAAAAAATCAATCACTGTCAAAAACAAAACATCACATATATCAAATAGAATATCATTGTTTTAGGGTAGCAATAGAAATAGCGAGCATGAAGGGGAAACATAAAAAGCATTCAAATACAATCCCGTGGGTTTAAGTTCATAGTTGTCATTTTTCTGTACAATGGAATTGAATCTGGAAGCATTTTTCTTTCCTTTCCTGTTTTTTAAGGGTGGTGACAGAGCAACAAACCAAAGAGCACACAAACCACACAACTGCAATTGCAATGAAGCTGAAAAAACAAACGTTAAGATTGACAGCTCGTACCTCAACACAGCAAACCAAACTTTGGGCTATGATCAGTGAATGCAACGTTGAATTTGACCACAAATGCAATTGGATAATCAATAGATTTTCAAAAGTGATATTTTTCTTCCATTTTCTGAACTCTTACTTGACTTGTCAGGTCAATGGCCAACTGCAGGACAGTCACAAAGGTCAAAACGACGAGATGCATTTTGGCCTGTTTTTGTGGCCAGAGCGGAGATGATAATTCTCTACTCTAAATCACTCATCTGTTTAAGATTTGTCCAATAATATGGCCTCCTACTCAGCTGAAAGACTCTGCGTATAAACTCCAGCTTTGTTGGTTAATTGGTAATTGGAAACATAACCTAACCAATAAAAAACTGCCACACAGTACTAATTTCCCTCCTATTTCAGCCTAATTCAAATGAGCCGTGAGCGAGAAAAGGACCTAAGGCGCATACCAATCCTCTTCTTTCTCTCACAGAGAAGAGCTCTGTTCATTTAATAGCCCCCAAATTAAAGGAAAATGTATGATTGAATCATCTGGCCTCAGAGTGAGATCATGCTCTGTGACATCATCCTGGACTGCTTAATGTTGTTGACCTAATCCAGCTATAGCGGAAGTCAAATCAGTACGTTAAAAACATGGACGGAATATCTCGGCACGCGAAAGCCAGGCGGTGACCTGAGCTGGTAGATGCATGCGGTCATTGCAGAGTTGGTCAGTTCGGACTTGAGATGGGCGGAGTGCTGCCATTTTTAGGGCCACAGCACCGTGGTTGCGGTCTGCTGCAGAAATGTTACTTATTTTGGGCCCGTGCAATGGAATTACACGGTGGAAACTATGGAGGGAACCTCAGTAGGTCCATTAGTGTAAAACATGATAATGACATTTTCAGGCAATTTCCATAGTCATTTAATGAAACAGTGGAGTAGGCAAAATTTTTTGAAAAAAAGGTCTTTTCATTTTTTTCTTTATAATCCCAGCGCATGTTTTTTGTGTCAACGTCAACAAATGGTTCTTTCCCTTTCCTTTGGTTAATTGGTTTATTTTGCACGGAGCTGGTTTACAACAGAACACTTTTATGTGCCATGGTGAAGAAATAGGTTAACCAGAGGAGCCAGTTTTTTTAAGTGGAGCCTGTATTTTTCTCTGCCACAAAGCATTGCAGAGCTCTTCCGTCACTGATCCGGCCCAAGAATACCCGACAACAGTTGCTCTTAGCAGTTGTTGTTGACTCGCAGAGCTATGCTGCAGTTGGGCGCACTCCTGTTCATTCTGTCAAGGCACAACAACAGACGGACGCGACATGTGCCGGCTATAAAGTTCGTAAAAACCCACCGCTAAGCAAATGTGTCAGAGAGTGGCTCGGCGGGGCAGATGGGTGACGCAATCTGTGCAAATGCGCACAGGTGGGATGGCAGGCTCCACTTCTTCAAGGAAGACGGAGTGGGTGTCGCTGTGAGCCATCACAAACACTTTCACTGGACTGGGCCAGTTTTTGTTACTGCTACTAGTGCTGACACATATCGCATCTACAGAGCTCAGAAAACGTTTTTTTTTTGTTAACCAGGTTATTCCCTTCTGGAATAATGACTTTGAGTGTATTTTTCAGGAATATGCCAGCTCTTTCTTGTATGATAAATGATACCTTTAAATAGTATTCTAGACTGAATCCATCCAGTCTATAATATGGAGAAGGCAAACCGCTGCACGCCTTTTGTATAATATCAATGTATTCATATTATGCAATGTGAAGTTTGGATTCTCTCGTTCAAAAACAATTACCCCAAAAATAACTTCCTGTGTCCCAGACATGTGATCATACAAATAGATGTGTCCAAGCCGTTTCCAGAAATTCCTGGGTCCACTCCCAGACAATAACATCATCTAACAACAACTGATGTCACTGCTGAGTAGACGGCTTGTAATGTCCATAGATCAGAATTCATTTTTTTTTAAGATTTTGCATCAGCATCCAATGGGTTGAGATGGATATCACCGGGCTTTAGAAAACAGGATTTTTACTGAACGAACATTACATCCACACTGGTTCTAAACAGACACGCACATGAGACCTACATTTGGTCACTTTTGAGCGACTATCATTTTGGAATCTAGAGCATTTGCGATCTATTCTTCGAACCAGTTTTTCAGTGGCTGCCCTTCTGTGCTCTGTAATCACCTATCAGAGCTCTGAGGAACAGCCATGGGCAGCTGTCGTTTGGGCAGGCCCGGCCACAATCTCACCATTGTGCCTGATCTACAGCTGGTATGGGGTTGGAATGCCTACTCACAACGAATCAATCAAAGCCCCTCCAAAGTGGACCAGACCTGGGCAGTGATACGAGGAGATCCACGGCAGCTGTAACGTGGCTCCTCGGTGCCATAATCCTTTTTACAAAGCTCCACTTTCGCTCCAGGCTGACCGTTTGGAATCCAACTGAACCAACTGAAGCCATTCCTTTGTAATTCAATGCCTTTTTCAATTTTAGGTAGGAAAATGAAGAAGCATTGGGGATGTCACACTGTATTTACACTTTATAAATGTGTGTAACAGGCTGCGAGATTAGGCCTGCCTCACACCCTCACAAATATTTGATGCTCGCTATTTTGTTCTACATATCAGGAAAGCCTGAAGCACATACATTGACAGCATTGTGCGAGAGGTCATGCCTGCAGGCATCAGGACATTTATATCAGACACAGATAAATTAACACAACATTTAAAAGCAACCATGCACTGGGTTTGTTTGTGGTTTATTTAGTGGCTATTTAGTGGCTTAAATTGGCCTCGCACCAGCCTGCGCCTGTGGCCTTATTCTATTATTCATGCTTTATGTTTTCACACTACCACAGGGACAGGGACACTCTTACAATGCGTGTGAATTGCTGTTCTGCAAGCAAACCAACACAGAGGATCAGATCATCAAGTGCATTTCCCGTGTCACCAGTAATACTCTCCAAAACATATGTAACAGCGCCCTCTGCTGCTGCAATAACGTTATTGCGTATGACAGACTACGCTTCCGCTCCATGCTTTCTGCATTATCTTCCTTCACCAGCTTCTGTTGGAATCTGTTGGAACACTGGTTCCGAACCTTTTTGAGTTGTGGATCCCTTAGAGAAGCGAGTAAGGCCTTACATAGGACTACAGTTATGAGCATATATATAATATAATCTCATCCCTTAGTGCTGTTTCTCACTTAGCCCATATAACCATTTGTTATACACTTATTTACTGTTAGATAATGTTAATGTAAATATTTACTTCTACTGATTCATCTAGCCGTCATTGTCTTAGTTCTGTCTCCACTCAACATTCCACAATCATCAGTTATAGACTTATTACTATATATTGTATTTAATGTTTAATGTTTACTTTTTATTTTTTAATGTTTACTGTTTACTTTTTATTCTATGTTTATGGCACCAATGCACCAAAAAGATTTCCTTGTAATGTTACTATTACTTGGCATTAAAGTCAATTCTGATTCTGATTCTGATTCTGATATATATGTATGCGGTATACGTATATATATATGCTCATAACTGAAATCTGTTACTTGATTCGAACATGGGGTGAGGTGTCTGTTCGAATCAAGTAATGCAACTACAAACAGTGTTAAATCAAAGAAACACAAAATAATACAATAATGAAGCTGTTGTCATGCACAGACTGTTTGCAATTAATTGGAACCTTGGACGCAAAAGGCATGAATATACAACACAAAGGATGGTGGGAAATGGGGGTGACTCACATGGGGCCTCCAAACAGGTTCATCCAGCCATGCAGCTTGAAAAACAAGACCATTCTTTGGGGAATGTAAAGAATCCCTTGATAAAACGACATTACATGAATACTGGTTTGTCTATCTGCTGCGCATAACCAGCAGCAGGCTGAATACAACAAATAAATAAATTCAGGGGCTGTATTCACAAACAGAGAGGGAGAATACTCTCAAAGAGCCCGAAACTTTCCAGTAAGGAGTCCTGGATTAAGAGTGATTTAGGAACATACCAAGAGCAACCCTTAGTATGTGACAACCTTTTTCAAGCTCCGATTTGCAATGGATATGAAAGTGGAAATTAAAAAGACGCAGCCTAAACAGAGAATTCAGTCTTTATCAAAATGTGTGATTATGAATACTTATAATAACTATTATCATATATATCAAAATAATGTAATATTCGTCATCATCATTGTCATTTTCTCCTCTTCTTAGAAGCTGTTTGGCACCTTAAAAGCCCTACTCCTAACTGTTGCCCCACCTCATGCGTGTTTTTAAGATCAAAAGTGCTATTTAAATATTTTCCGTCAGGAGCTAGTTTCAACCTTGGAATCCTATTCATGGAATTCTTATAAATTCTTAGAAAGCGTCACATTTATATTTCGGAGAACAACAAGTTGCTCTCGGGGTATAAGGCCTGAGAAGTTGACCTACCGGTTTCTGTCAGCGCGACAGAAACACTTGAGGGACGTCCGCCGACAGGGGGAGCTGCTGAGCGCGCCTCCCTCCAACACGTCACGAAAGACTCTCCATGGGTAGTCCGAGTGCCGACAGCGATACGGCGTATGTGCACCAAGTATTTCGGGTTTTTAATTGTCGCGTGAGCTTCACTCTTTTCCAAGAGCATTAAACTACAAGTTTGGTAAATTTTATAGAAACAAAGCAAGTAAAAGTGAAATAAATTCGTTGGTGCTTTAACAGTTAGATGTAATTGTGTTTTACCGTGGCAGTGACATAGACACAAATGGTTTAACGGTGCTATCGATGTTAACATGTAACACTAAAATGTGAACACAAACAGGCAGTGGAAGCTATTTATTTGAGTAGAGGGGATGAAGTTATTTTTTGGATACTGTTGGGAACAGTCTTAACACAACGCTCGCCTGAGCACCGGATATAAAATATTAGTTCGTCCGCTCTGAGTGGGCACCACGCCGCGCTGTCCTGTCTAAACACCAGCGAAGCACAACCGACCCGACCCGAAGGTAACGACAGCAACGCGTGGCTCTTCGAGCCGTGCTGCCTGTTAGCCGAGCGTTTTGTGAACTTAGACATACAGCGCTGTTGTTGTTTTTTACTGTTCGCCGGTGGTCTGTAAGTCAGTGCTGTCCGGCTAGCTAGCTATGGCAGGTAGCCACTGCATGTTAGCTTTAGCCTAGCTAGCCACAGCTGCTCCCGGACAGTCGGCTATCAAGCACCTGGATGTAGGAGCGCCTCCACGGACACGCGGCTGTTGGGTGGGTTGGTGTCGTGACACAGTGAAACTCTGGTGGTCAGTCACTGTTCCTTCACTGGCGTCTTTTGGTGGGTTTCTGTCTAAATGCTAACATTGGTGCATGAGGCGGTTACTGGACTGTAGGAGAGGCATTTCAGCTCAATGTCAATGTGCCTACATGACCCACAATGTAACTGTTTGCCCTGCTATATACATGGTAAACGTAGACACGTGCAATAGTGTTGGCCTCAATTTCCCTTGTGTGTTTACTGTGTCTCAATATGCTTAAAGCTAATGGTGTTAAGAAGTTGCCACGTCCAGTCATCTGATATCAACAGTATCCTGCTCAGTGGCTCAGGAGGACGTAGAATGTGCTTTCTACCCTGCTTGGATGACCCTGTCCTCAAAGGAACACACAGGCTGAGAAACACAAACACAGTTGTTTAGTTGATAAAGGAAAATCGAAATCGATAAACGGCATCATAGACGAAGCAACACGGGCATCATGATTTAACTGCAGATCAATTCCTTCCTGCTGAGTGTGGCATTGAGCTTCTGTAGTAGCTTTCACAGTAAAAGTAAAGTAAAAAGGGGTCAACACAACACGTAATGGTGATACAGTTTAGACGCACACTTGTTTGTTTCCCAGATCCGGCCAGTTTTGCTTTTCACATATGTGTGTGCCGCTTGAAATAGAAAGGTCCATGTTCATGGTCCAGTGGGAGTTTATTTTTATAATCAAACAAAGGTTGGAGGTCAGCGAGAAAGTGGGTCATTGGGACGGATTAAGCATAAGGTTTAGCAATAGGCTGGTCCTCTTGTTTTTAAGGGATTGTATTTTTGGTTGTAATTGTTGATTTAAATTACATATTGGCATTGAAGTTAAAGCTGCATATCCAAGGCACTCTTGGTTTTCCACAGGCATTTTTTTGATTTGCATGACCATTTTTGATGCAAAGCCAATGCGGCCAAATGGCAGTTTCATCACAGCTCTCTTTTCACCAACCCAGAGACGCACTCCCTTCTTAACACTGTAGTAACCTTATCGTGGTTGGTTACTGCTCATAGACAACTGCAGCATAGTATTTAATGATATTGATATAGCATTTTGTTGTTGACGTGGTTTTTACCTTAAAGGGAAGCAACTTTATTTATATGCCTCTATATTTAAAACTTTTGTAGTGTGGCAGGAAGGCATGAGGATAAGCCTGAGCAGAAAGAAAGAAGAGTGGTAGGTGTAGGTCTAAGCACCTCTTAAAATACTCTCCCAGCATAGATAATACAGGGGCTTGTGAGCCTGTCAGCAACTGAGCAACTCTTGGCCCAAACAGTTCCCCTTTATGTTTTCCTCAAATTGCCCCTCCCAGGTTGCCCCTCTGGGTTGCTAAGCAAAGTGCTACTCTTCGTGTTTTCACGATCACAGGTTTGGATGGTGTCGACTTGATGGGGTCCGTGCCAGGCGACAAAGTGATGGTCTAGGGACTGGCAGCCCCAGAGGTGCTTGCGCGTGGGATGTTGCGCTGGTCGGTGCACCTGGAAGGAGGGCCGCGGAGAGTCAACCATGCTGCCGTGGCAGTGGGGCACAGAGTGTACTCCTTTGGGGGCTATTGCTCCGGGGAGGACTACGAGACACTCCGTCAAATTGACGTGCATGTCTTCAACACAGGTAGGTGGCAAATGCAAACATCCACATAACATATGCGTCTGAAGACCTTGTTGGTTGTGGATTTTGTCACACACTTAACGTTGAGTGCAACTGTTGTGAGAACTCGTTTGCTGATCCTGTGTTTAATGAGCTGAGAGATCGCAGTTGTTAACATTCAAATAACATCTAGGACCACTCAAAAACTCAAATAAGTTCAGTATATTTCCATATATGAAAAATGGGCTGGATTTGATTGGCTTGATCCCTTGTACTATGTCTCAAGTAGATGGAAAAGGCATTTAAAAAAATGAGAGGGTATGAAACCTCACCACTATAACAGTAACAGCTGCCAATTAAAACCAAAAGTGTTTCGTTGTGGTTTGTGAAAAAAAATTCTGTTGGTAGTTTTTCCATTTTTGTCCCACAAACACAGGTGTTTATTTTAAATGTGCTGTTCTAACATATATAACTGTTCTATTTTCTTCCTCACAAGCTATTTTACATATATGTTTGTCTCTGTGTAGTCAGCCACCTGCCTTGGGTTTTATAACTTCCTTAAGTAGCTTGCGCTCACCTGCTACTGCTGTACCATGAACAGATCTGCTGAAACAAACCTTGCTAAAGATGCCTTTGGCTGGTTGAAATGGAAATGGGATTGCCTTAGCCATTGTTTCAGCATTTATTAGTTGTCACTTGCTTTGTGTTTCCTTTCTTTGATGTCTATTTTACTGCAGACCTGTGGCTGTTTTGGTCCGTTTTTCTCTTTCTGTCTTGAACCCCACAAAATATGTTAAAAATGAAAAGGCAGATAAGCAGCTTTGGGTTTATTCAGATGACTGCCTTACATCTCGTCATACAAAGCTTTGGTTAAAAGAAAGGCAGGTACTATATCTCAAAGAGTAGTGAGAAATTTACTTTTTTTTTCTTTTATATTTCAAATTCTCAAGACTTGCAGCTTTGTATTTTCTCGCTCCTTTTAATAACCTTATAATATTTGTATGTGGGGGTGCAAATCAATTCTTCTAATTGTGATATGTTTTCATAGTTTCATTTGTCTTTTGACTGAAATGAATAAATATCTCCTTAACCTTAATGTACCCTACAGTGTCTTTGCGCTGGATGAAGTTACCTCCGGTGAGGACCGGAGGTCACGAGCGAGCCTTTGAAGTGCCATACATGCGTTATGGCCACACAGCTGTGCTGCTGGATGATATTATCTACCTCTGGGGTGGGCGCAACGACACAGAGGGGGCCTGCAATGTGCTTTATGCCTTCGATATCAGTAAGTAGACCTGCATCTATCTCAGTCTAAAAGCTGTATTTCCTTGAGATGCACCTGTTGAATGTTAAGGTCGCAAAAGCGAAAATGGTTTATAACAGGCACCCGGTTGCTTTTAAATGATCTTTATGTGCTTTATGTAATATAAACTCCTCGCCTTATAGACACTCACAGATGGTTCACACCCAAGACTTCAGGGACTGTTCCTGGGGCAAGGGATGGCCACTCAGCCTGCGTCATGCGGAAGGCAATGTATATATTTGGAGGATACGAACAGCTGGTGAGTATTACTCTTCACTGTGGAACTGTCTCTCTGGACATTAAAACACAATTAAATGAATTTGTTTTTTTCTAGGCTGACTGCTTCTCTAATGACATCCACAAGCTGGACACCACCACCATGGTTTGGTCATTAATCAATGCCCGAGTGAGTTAAAACAACCAGATGTGATTAAAAAAAAAAAAAAAATTGAAAAAGGTTTTAGCTCTTTCCATACAGATGGATCATTTGAATGTTGAAATCCAAATAAACAGGACCACAAAGCACTCGCTCAATGATGCGTAAATATAGAATGGACCGACAACATGCTCCGTTACATTCAAAGCACTGTGGGGGATCACCGATAACATTGGTTATTACAGTGGCTGTCAGTGCTGCTGCACAAGGGTCCAGTGGTCGGAATGGCTGCACACAAAGGCACGGCAATGTAATGCAGCTCCCTGGTAGGTGGCCAAGTACAGAAAGCCACACACAGGATTATATACGCTCCCATTCTGGGAAATGCGATTATTTGTATTTGTATGCAGTCAATCTTCTGATGTGATAAACTAGTGAAAATCATTTTAAATATAGACACCATATCCTTGGACAACTTTAAGGAGTAGTTACTTTGCCATATGGTCATAGCCCCTAACTGATAACATCTTGTCGGATCACATTGTGGTGTGTACAGATTTAGTTGCACATGTGACCGAATAATACACTTTTCAGCATGTTCTAAGACTTGCATTCCTTTTAGAAAAACAACTTGCCTGCTATACCTACCAAAACGTGTCAGTTTGCTTTTGCTTTACTTGGTCATTTTAACAGGATTTATTTAATTGATACATTTCTTTTTAAACGGTTACATGTTTCCCCTCACTGCTCTTCTTATAAAGCAAGAGAGCCTGCTTGACTGCATTACATTTGTTGAAGACAATGGCAGCACATTTTGGAAAGGAAGGCATCTGATTGGCTTTGCTTTGTTTGGGGGGCAGCTCAATGCGCAGACAGTAGAAACATACCTTTGTTAAGCATGGTTTTATTCATTGACCACTGATCACATTATATACAACTTACCTACTATTGTATATATGCTCCATTAGTATTATGAGCAAGGGTTCTTAAAAAAAGACAAAAAAACTTTACAATGTTTATATATAAGCACATTATTCTTAAAAAGCCCAAATGACATTAAAATTCGGTGTGCCCTATTTTGTCCACTAGGTGGTGCTGTTTCCCTGGTGCTTTTTAACCAGCAGTTAATAAGCACTCACGTTTACTTGTGGCTTAAGGTTTATAGCATACTGATCAGTCAATGCAGTGAACGTCTGTGGGACGTGTGTGTGTGTCTGTAAGAGTCACAATATCCTCTGCTGGTCTTTTCTCAGGGCACTCCGGCGCGCTGGAGAGACTTTCACTCGGCCACCATCATCGGGACAAAAATGTTTGTGTTTGGAGGTCGCGCTGACCGCTTTGGTCCCTTCCACTCAAACAACGAGATTTACTGCAACAAGATCAAAGTGTTCGACACGGAGACCAACTGCTGGATGAGCACCCCTTCAACACAGCCCTTGCCTGACGGCCGCAGGAGTCACTCAGCCTGTAAGACATAAAGACATATATTCACTATGATGATGTGATTATCTTAAAAAAAACATTTTTTCTTAAATACAATATTTACTATCTTCTACGATTCAGTTAAGGCCACAATGTATTTAGTAAGGGTGATCTGAATTGTCGGGCCGTAAGCACTTTTGCCATACTGCAAGAAAGTTCTTGTGGGAATCCTGCTTTGTCCAGAGGCCTTTCTGTGTCGAGTTTGCATGTTCTCCTGTCCGCGTGGGTACACCGACTTCCTCCCACACTCCATAGACATGCGAATTGGGGTTAGGTTTATTGAAGTCTCTAAATTGACCGTAGGTGTGACTGTGAGTGTGAATGGTGGTGGTTGTTGTTGTTGTTGTATGTTGGCTCTATGATAGGCTGGCAACCCGTTTCATTCACTCAGTCAGCTGGGAATGGCTCGAGCTTCCTCCTTGACCCTCAAAGTGTAAGCTGTACATGTAATGGTTGGGTGGACATGTGATCAAAATTGTTTTAAACATTAATAGGTGCTCTTGATTGTTGTTGCACACGCCACATTGGGGGAATGTCTGACTCGTGACGTGTTCAAGCCTGTTTCTGGCAGCATTCTCTTCCCCTTCCCCATCTGGCTTTTTACCATGTTTACAAAAATCGAAAACAACTTCCGAGCTACAACCTACACGCTAAAATGAGCTGTTTAACCTGTCAGAGCTGATGTCACATCTTCTGCTCCGACAGAGGTAATCAATTCACGAAGAGAGCAAATTAGTTCTTAGCGTCTGCTGATGCAGCTGAACTGCAGGCATTAAACTGTGAAAAAAATGTCAGACAGGAATGAGGTTAGTCACAGATGAGCTCAAGAAGACAGAAGTCTGTGAAATATTAAATGTCTGAGAAAATAATTGTAAGAGATGAGTGAGAGAAATCATGTACTCATTCGTCTGACTAATGGCCATTGGGACATTAAGCCTTTTTACTGATGCCGACTTTAACAACAATTTTGATAAGCTGCCGTATGCTGTGACATTTCCAGATGGTTATGAGACATTTGCAGTTCAAATCTGAGCTGTTTATCATATCCTACCTACCTAATGTCCTCCTGTGTGATTGCTCACAAGCATGTAAAGGATCTTGAGCTATAGCCTTCATTCTGAATACTGCAAAAGACTATTCACTGGACTGTTATTTTTTTTACAAACCTGTTCTCAAACCACCAAAGTGCCCTACAGAAACCCAGGGGAAATAATCTACTGTGACTTTTCTTGTTTGTTTGATTCTCAGGTGTTTGCTCAATAGAAGAATGCTCTTACTGCACATTGTCTGTTTAAACGACTCCAGCTGTTTCTGTTCACTGTGCTGCAGGTGTCCTTGATCTCAATGATGGACCGTAACATCTTTTTTTGTGCATTGTTTTGATTTAGTTTCCTATAATGGAGAGCTGTACATATTTGGAGGATACAATGCTCGGTTGGACCAGCACTTCAACGACCTCTGGAAATTCAATCCAGGTAATTTACTTCTCATTTCTGTAGGATTGGATGTGTCTTTACCTGGTACATAGTGGCTTTGTTTTTGATCTAGCCCCACTGATGTTTACCGCTATGGAGAAAATACAGCACTGGCACTGACCCACATCCTCCCATTCTTCTGTAGAGAATCATTCAGACAGCCTTCTCCTTCCTTATTATATCATTGTCAGTCTCGTGATATTTGCTGGCAGCTCCCCCTAAGTGTGAAAACTCCGTTTTTTGCCAGGAACACAACCAAAGGCATAAATTATGGAAATGATTTGTCATAACAATTAAATTATTTGCCTTCTCCTACAAATGTTGCCAGATTGATTCTCTGGTGTTTATCTAAAGTAACCTTGTGTTCACAACAAAGCTGGCACAAAACAGCAGGGTTGTTGTCATAATCAATAATACATGTCATTATATATTGATTACTGTTGCATTATGGGGAAACATTTCTGTTGTTTTGAATACAGCACCAGACACTAGCTTGAGTTCTGGTGAATTAGGTATTGGATATAAACGTTGACAGTCCCATCAAATGTGCACTATGTTATTAATAGTGTTTAAAATCATATAGCAGATAATACTTGTGTTACAGTCAGGTTAAAAGTTCACATGACAAAATATGTATCGGAACAGGCAGCCACACTCGAGCACATTTCAAGGTATTACACTCGATATTTCCACTAGATGGCAGCATTTCAGTTATAGTCCTAGTTACCCATCAAAGTCTAATTCGTAAGTACTATGTTGCCATAGAGATGCTATGATGCTGTTGGCTCTGAGTGTTTCAGGCTGCACATTTCATCCTTTTATGGAACAACCAAGGCAGCTTCGACATCACCACACATAGTGCACTTCAGCAGAACAAAAGGAAGCATTTCATTCTATTTATGAAATGTAAATTTTGTGTTCAAATGAAGGTTAGTCTTAGTTTTCACGCTTTCCTCCCTATCCCTCTTTATTCCCCCATTCGGGTCCCCATGACACACTAGAAAGCACATTATCTTTATGTGTGTGTGTGTGTGTGTGTGTGTGTGTGTGTGTGTGTGTACACACATATATATATATATATATAGTGTTCTTGAATATATATGATAATGTTGTGCAAGAACATTATTTGAATTAAGACTTTGATATGAAAATGGATTTTTAATTGTTTACATTGAAAAAAGAAAACAAATTATTAAATAAAAGTGCATATTTTACCACTATTTGCTTTTTTCCAATAGGTAAGGATGCTGTTACACTTATAGGGGAGTCTATATTCCTGTTTGTAATACTTCGACTGCCCTGTGGTGATCCAATGATCTATCAGCCATCTTTATCACTGAAGATAGGAATGTAAAACACAAGTTAATGGTGGAGTTATGGTTTTGCATTAAAAAATAACTCTGTGGCTTACATATAATCTATTAGTTGTTCTCAGGACCAGTTTGGTGGTGACATTGAGTTGTATTATTGGTGGTACGATGGAGTGGCCTATGCGGTGTCTTAAGTTAAGAATGTAATCGAAGGTTTTACCGTTTTCCACTTTGAAAGATGTGTGTATGTCTGTCCACTTCTATTTAAAAAAAAAAATAAAAAATATTTTTAATTTCCTCTGTCTCCTGTACACAAAACAGAAGCCTTTTCCTGGATAAGGGTAGACCCGAAGGGGAAAGGCCCATGCCCGCGGCGAAGGCAGTGCTGTTGCATGGTGGGAGATCGAATCATCCTCTTTGGAGGAACGAGGTGAGGCATAAAATATTACTTCTTGAATTGTATTTTTTTTTCCTAATGGGTTATATTATAAACGCGCCTGAATAATGAAAATGTTAAAAAAATGTAAAACGTTTTTTTTTGCGTTTAATTAGACCATTTAGTCAGGAACATCTAATATATAATAATCATAAAGAATACATGTTTAAGCACATTCCTAATGATCAGATAATTATTATTGAATAAGTCTTACCATCCTTAGCCTTGTTTAGAAAATATCAGAAATATTTCCCACTCAAAGTTTTGGATGAACTCATAGGTTCTCTTGTCTTAACATGAAACCTGACTATGTTTGTCTTGCACTCCAGGCACCATTTGTGTCTATTCATTCCAGCATGATATGAAAATAAGTCTTCAGAAAGTTTTGATCATCCGTCAATCCGTCATAAGTGAACTGCATGTCTCATTTATTTTTGCTAAAGACATTGTGTTGGGGAAAGTGGGACATCATTAATACGTCTTGCTTATCGAAGCATCCTGCTGTTAGGCAAAGCATTTATCATTGTCATTTAACAGATATACATATAGGTTTGGTGTTTATAAGTTGTTCAAAACTAATATTACAAATAATTCTGTTAAATCAAGAGACCACCGATGAGACCTTTTAACCATTGCAAAGCTGCAATGAATGTATGTTTTACCATTACTAATGGATCCAACAGCAAGACGTGCTCTTCCTGCATAGCTGAAGAAATTACATCTACGCTCCCTCACTCATTCCATACTGTGCAAAGATGGTACTGCCACCACAGTTTTCTCCGCTACTGTTTGCACTCACTGCGGAGACTAAAATGCAAAAAAATAATGTCATAGAAATCTCGGTGAAATGTTGTATTGTGAGTCGGTAGTATTATTATTCATGATAAGTGCCTATTACATTTTAAGTAGATTTCAATGGCTCTTCTTTCAAAATAATGGTTTTCGGTAAAGGAGAAAGCCTAAATTATTTTACCCATGGCGCTTTTGTTTGTTTTTCCCCCTAATCTTTGTGAAGCACATGTTCTCAAGACAAACAGTTCTGCGCAGTTTGTGGAGAAAGTTTTTTTTTTTTATTCTATACAGTATATATCATAAACGGAGGTTCTGGCTCCTGTAGACAGCAGTCTCTGAGGAGTCCCTCGTTGGCTTTAAGACAGTAGTGATTGCCGGGGGACCGGTAGCTGCCGAGTTACAACCGGGCTGGTGACGGGCTGGTGATAGGCCAGCAGCCAGTAGAGTAATGAGGTAGCTAATGGCATTACTATGGTCCAGAGTAGTCCAGGACCCGGGCTCCTGTTATCAGGCCTACCCCGCTGGGATAGCCTGATAGTGAAGATCGGGAGGCCGTGGATAAGAGTCCTCTCAGCCCCACTGCGTCTATGGGGCCTCGTGTCCTCGAGGCCCCTGGCTGCTGCTGAGTTAGATAGCTGCTGCTTCAGTGGCCACCAAATTACGGGAAGGAGCCCACCCTAATACACAAATGTAATGTTCACTCATGCGTTACACAGCAGCATTAAAGTAATGGAAACACAGATACATTTTTGGGATGTCCCCAAAAAAGTTTGTTCATAATTTAAATTTATTTCACAATATACCCCAGCTCATCTTTTTTTTCCCACAACATCCAAGCATATCTTTTTAAAGGCTACCCTCTATTCAGATTAGTTACTGCAGTCTTAAGAAACAAAAAAAAGATGCTTGTGTGCAGTTGCACTCAAAGGTCAGGAAAGTTAAATATTGATACGGTTCGGTGGAAGAGGAAGAAATAGTTTAGAATAGACAAAGAGCTTAAGAAGATGCTTATTTATATAAATTGCTGTGCATTGTTTGGCTTCTCGCCAGGATTAGTCTGGGACAGGTTTTAAGGAGTCATGATTTCCTGTTGTGAGCAGATAGGGCTGGGGCGGCTGTCATCGTGGGCCCCTAGGATGATGGAGGGTGCTGTCTGAGCAGGGAATGAAATCAAACCCCACACAATATCACCAACATCCTGTTTAATTGCAATTAAATGTGATGTTTTCAGGAGACCGTGACCCAGTCAACCTCTCCGCGTCAAGATGAACGCACACATTTCTGTCTTCTTGTTATTTTGGAAGTGAAGGGGTTTTGTTGCACAGCGATGGCTTTGTTTTGTCTGCCAAGATGTTGTTGCATGTAACTGTACAAATTGGAGTGTGCTCCTTGCAGGCTGGTTGCATGGCCACACAGATTCTGTTAGCCAACACCGATTGTTTGTTGTTTACATGAGCACCCTTAAGCCTCTTATACACAGGAACTCCTATAAGCACGTGCACACAAACACCAAAGACACACACAAACTCCAAGCAGCTTCTTTCACGTTCATTTGTTTGCTTTCTAGTCTTTACTCAGAAAAAAGTTTTGTCCTTAAGGTTTTAATTTTTGCGTCATGACTTGCAATAGTTTGAGATTATACTGAGCCATTGTTTTTTTTTGTTTTTTTTTCTTTTCTTACTTATTTAGTGTGTACCCTAATTTAACACCGGCCATTGCCTTGTGTCCTGTGTTTATTTTTGCTTGACCCAACAAACATGGGGGCAGTTAACGGGGCGAAAAAAGTTATTGGTGTCTGTCCCAGTGCAATTGACGAACGCTTGCACGGCCGACATGAATTATTTGCTGGACACCTTGCTTGTGTTTTTTGTGCGGCTCCTCATTTCGGCCCAGTCTGCCGAGGAAATTGCGTTGAAATTTATGACCCACAATCTTGTTTTCCTGGCTTGGTGGGGCTTTCGAATTGATCCAAAACAGAACCCCTCTGTTGATATTTATTCCGGGTTTATGATATTTATTTTACCTGCAGGAATTTGTCCAGGAATCATTTATCACTTTAGTGAAGGACAATAAAACTATTAAGTGCAAGAGGCCTCTGCTTTCAAAGGAGATTTCCAACTGGACGTAACACTGGGGTGTGACACATTTGTAAAACAAACATCAAGAGTGCAATATAGGCTCCAAAGAATAAAAAGAGATGGTCGCAAAGTAAAACATGAGATCATGAGCGTGCAATTCGTTGGTTAGTGTTTTAAATATGTTTGGACTTTTGAACGGTGACGTTTTTGAATGAATGTGTCTCTTTTTTTGCTCAGTGATTAGATCGATTATTTTGGTGCGCACTTGCATTCCTCTTGTGAGAATGTCGGCCTGGGCATTAGGGGCAGTTTATCGGGTGCCACTTGTGTCAGTATAAACAGGCCTGCTGGGCTGCAGAAAGGCGCGAAATTCTGCCCCGTCACTGATTTATGACCTAAGGGGGCTTTCTTTCTCACCCGGCGCAATTTGATATACCCTCAGCACTTCTGCTACACTCATTTACCGGGTCTTGCTCACTGCCCCACGAAGGACGACCCGTGCATGACTAACCCCACCTGCACTGACCTTCACCTACGCGCACAAGCAATCGCCAGCATACTTAACTGCATTTTCTTTTTCTTTTCTTTTTTTTTTTTGCTTTTTCTCACCTTCTGAGGAACTGAGCGCAGTTGCATTCGTGCTGCACGTGAAGACAGTGCCACATGGATCACTGGTCTCCCACCGAGCTTATGTTGTCATTGCTGGAAGTCATCTCACGGTGTGTATAATTGCTTACGACAAGATGAGGTTGGGCTAAATCGGGAGGTATTTTGAGCTCGGGCACAGGGCAGCCCATGTGAGGCAGGATGTGAACAAGGACATGACAGATTGGCACGCTGGGAGCAGACAGTGAAGGGAAATCTGGCCCCTAGAATCTATGGACATGACGACATGGGGTCGTTCCATCATTGTATTAAAAAACATTCCCACACCACAGGTGTTCATACCTTTCTGCAGACTGTCATGATGACTGATTTAAATCCTCCATTTGTATTTGAGTTGCTCCCTCTCAATATCTCATTGAGGCTCACTTTCTTTTCCTTTCATGCTCAAGATCTAAAACATCCCATTCATCTGATTTGAGATTCCGGGCTTGTCCTTCAATACCTTTGTATATAATGATTTTTTCAATTGTGTTTTCAGTTGTCTTTCACTGTAGGCAGCAGAGACACATTGTTGTCATTTGAGGTCTAACAGAGCCTGGCCAGTCAGTTTTGTGTCTCTTTTATAACGGTATCGATAGGGATTTTTAAACCTTACATATTATAGTCCTTGTGATCCACTTTGCCTCTTTCACAGTTTCAGTCCGATCTTGAGGCCACTGAGGCTGTCATTCCCAATCCTACTGTATCCATTTCCTATAGTGTGCCACTTGTGTGTGTGTGTGTGTGTGTGTGTGTGTATGTGTATGTGTCTGGATGTATTTACATGACTTCATGACTCGCAGCTCCTTTTTGTCAAGCTGACGTTAGAGTGGCGCACGTACACACGCACATGTTTGTGTTGCGTTGCCAGCCTTGTGCAAGCACGTGTTCCATTTGGCAATATGCCGTGTTGCTTGATGCAGCTTGTTGGGATGGCTCATGCCATTATCTAATATTAGATACAGAAACATGAAGGCAAACTTCCCTGCTTTAGTAAAAATGCCAAATATAAGGGTGGAATTATATTCTATGTATTATTAAAAACTTCAATCTATTTTCTATTTAATCCAAATATATATCTCTTAGTTGTTATTTGAGAACTAACAGCCGCCCTGCATTGATTATTCAGGCAGGGACTGTGTGTGGCTGCTATTTACTCTGGGCAGAGGGGAGACCACATACCAGGTAATCTCACTGGTAGCCAAAACATCCCAGCACAGAACCTCTTGTTTAATCCACCAGAATCTTGTCACGATATTTAATCTGTGTGGAATTTAGGTGGTGGTGGTGGTGGTGGTGGTGGTGGTTTCAAAACGGCAAGTTGTTGGAGAGCTTCTGCAGTGTCCAGTGATTTTTGTTTAGTTGATCGAATGGAAGGTCAACAGTCTGGTGCCTTGATATCGCGCACAAGGCCATTTTACACCTTATCAATGGCTAAAAGGGCTGCTGGTGTGATAACTTGGCTGGTTTAAGTGTGCCTTCATATCACTTTTTGAGCCCGACGGTTCAAATGTTAGACTAAACACAACATGGGACTGTGGCAGAACTAATTCTAATGCATTTTATTATCTTGCCTCTCATAATGTATGAAATCCCGTTTTGGGGTTTATTACCATTTAGATTGTCTCATATTCTTGAATGTAAATATCAGCCCTTTCTTGTGCACTTACCCACAACCAAAGGAGACCTTTAAATCTACCAAAGTGAAACATGGCTCCATGGAGACATACCTATCAACACACCATAGATTTTGAAGCCCCACGCATGTGGTTGTTTGGCCTTTGGTGTCAAAGGGTAGGCTGCAGAAGTTTCCTTTATTAATTGTCTGTGAGCCTGTGTGGTGTGTGTGTGTGTGTGCGTGTGTGCGTGTGTGTGTGCGTGCGCGTGCGTGTGTGTGTGCGTGCGTGCGTGTGTGCGCGCGCGCCTCGTACGGCTGAGATAAAACCTGTCAAACAGTGGAGGTGACCCCGACAGGATACGGGGCATCTCGCACGTGGCGGGACAAGACCTCGGGGCAGCACAGCAGTACCGTGATTTACTCTTCAAAGACAAGCTCATTATAGTATTTCATCTGCATCTTAACCCTCCTTAACCCACTAACAGGCTGTATACATGAAGTTGTCATAGGCTGGAGTGTTACACGGCAGCTCAAAATAAACAGCCTGCATAGGTGACGCTTTGTGATGCTGTTGTCCGTGTTAATCGACACGTGTAAATCTTCCGAGTATAGCTTTAGATTTACGGTTACTGTCATCACAACTGGAACCCCTCCTGGTGCTTTTAGGCCAATTCTGTTGACCACCACCACCACACTGTGTAAACAAGTAAAAGTTACAAAGGAAATAAACCTGACGAATGATTTAACAGAAACGATGGGTATTCGCTCGCCATCGGCATTTCATTCTTTATATATACCACTCCTCAGCAGTAATTGCATTTTATGCACTTATAGCTCAAGCTTAAGTGAAGGAGCCAGATGTGCATGTTTAATTACTTGGCCTGCAAATGTATCTACAAACTATACTTATAAGACGTCAGGAACCTATGGTCTGTGACTGTACCTCCTGGCGGCTGACCTTGACTGGTAGTCTGCAGAGCTGCAGGTGGAGATAGGGCTGTAGAGGAAGCAATTTTTCGCGTTTGACAACCCCGTCAGAAGCTCTCTTGTAAAAGAACCAGCTGTGTTCAAGGCCCTGAAACACAGCTTTATGTCTTCTTCCTGATTTTTTTTTAAATGGCCAGCTTGGAAACGCCCCCCTCCCCTCCCCGGATGAAAGGGACTCAATTTGTGAGCGGTTGAGATTTGCAGGACAGCTTTTTTCTCTCCAATACCACCACCAAGTCCAAGTACATTTTTCGAGTTGCAACCTGAGCTGCATTAATAAGGGCCTGGCATCGTCGCTGCCTAATCTGAAGTCGGGCGTCTCTTTTTGGGGAGCCAGCCGCAGGTTGCGTCTCACCCTCTGCATGGGGCTTAGGTCTGTGGCAGCTACAGGTCTTAATCCACCGTCCAGCCACAGCCCGGGAGGGGGCACAGATAGCTTGGTAAGATGAGGTGAGACGGTAGAGATTAAGGCGAAAGAAATGCATGGGAACCTATCAAACTGTGATAGCGAAATCTGTTGGATTCTTCTGAGAAAGTTTGCACTATTCTCGACTGTCCCATTTTATTTATTGTTTAAAGCCGCTAAATTCAAATATCGCTGCTAAACCGAATAGCAATCAAGCCTCTTGAGTCTATTTTTTTACTACTACTACTTTCACTGAATTACATCACATTTTTAAGTGTTATAGCCACATATCATCATGCATATAACTAATATTGTAGGCAGCAAAATGAATGCTTGCTCTTGACGCGAGACCTTTTTTCCCCCCACAGTCCCCACAGTCTATATTATTCTTTAAGTTCTGACGTTTTTTTTAAATGCTTTCCTTTCCTGGCTTATATGCCTGTTTTGTTTTTTATTTGTAGAAACTATCCCTAGCGGTATCTCAGCAGGTTCCCTGTGTTCCATCAGTACCAGAGTGCCAATGAAACGATTCGAGGCAATGTCTGGCAATCCTGATAAAGTGCCCCACAGGAAGTTGTAGTGCGTGATGAGTTCCTGTGAGCTCGATGGTTCTGAAGGACCAAAGTTCACTAGGAAGTGCAGAAAGGAAAGGGATGCAGATCGTATCACTCCCAAGAATGAGGATGCGGCCAATGAAGCTGCCGAAAACAGACTTGCAAAGCAAAGGTGTCGCTGATGGAGGTTCCTCCGACTCTCAAATCTTTTTTTCTCGTCACTTTCTTTGCATTGTTGTCGTTTTCTAAAAGTCATTAGCAGAATTTGTGGGCAGTTAAACCGCTGGATACTTCAGAGAGTCTGGAGTGTTCCCAGGCTCTTTGGTGATCCCTCATTAGTTTTAGGACAGTAGTTCAGCTCTTCCTTCTAGCGCTTAGAGACCTTGGTCAGGGAAGATAATGAGCTGCAGCAGCCAGTGCATTTTTCTAGAAAGGACTGGCAATGGGGTGATTAGACACCCTCATTAAGAGTTGTTTGAAATAGCAACCAGTGTTGTTTTAGTGGGGGAGCGCCTCCGACTGGGAACCGATGCTGTTGTAAGGGGGGGAGGAGCACTTTCACGCACACCGATACATTGCTGATCGAGTAACAAAGTGACCCATCAAACAGGAGGACGCCGCATAAAGTCGCACACCGTAACCCCCCCCCCCCTTCCTTCCAGATACCCTAGCACACCCTACCACCCCTTATTCCTCCTCTGCCGCTTCCTTTCCGCAGAGTCCAATAAAGCGTCGCAGTTCTGTAACGTTCTGCCGAATTTCACACCCATACAATCACTATCCATGAGCATGCGAGAAAGCCTTGTCCCAGTGCTAAATCATCCTCTTATCTGCACCCCTTCACACGTCGGCGTACGAGGCCTATACCTGTTCTCCATGTCGGCTTGCACAGTAGTTGACGGCTTCTTCAGTGTGTCCTTCAGATAAAGATGTTACTTTTCATTACTACTGTAACGTACGCACACTTCATTTTCATATTTTCCTCGTGTACGATAGCGAATATAGACAAAGTATTTGTAGTCTTTACTATATCAAGAACCAAAATCCGCAGATGCTCAACTACGACAACTTGTGCATATTGCAGCCAACTGTTGGCCTGGTGTGCAAAGGCACTTCATTCTTAAGTCACAATAAGTAGGCTCTGGACAAGGTTCAATACCAGCATATCAGTCAACCACCAGTGTTCATGTATAGTTTGAGTAAGGCGTGTTTATGTTTGTTTTTGATATGTTTACCCTGACTTCTTTCTCAATTAAGTAGCATTAATAGCGGTCGATCAAGTTTTGCTGTATTTTAATGGTTACTCATTTGCAATGTTTTGATGAAATGAGCCAGAATTGATAGCCATTGGAATCACAACAGTAATGTTGCAGCCAGCAGTGGGGTGCGTGTGCAGGAGTAGACATGCTCATGGGGGGGAACTTGGGAGATTGTGGGTATTCTGATAAAGGCTCATGCTGTAAGCCCGGGTGGATCACCTCCTGGGGGGGACGTAATGACTTCCCCAGCTGGCCCCCTGGGACCAGCGCGCTCGTGCTCTGCACCTCTCCTGGCCGCTTTAAGTCACCGCAGTGTTTGTTTAGGGAAGATTAGCAACGTAAAACCCTTACAACATCCTGAACACGCTGCAATAGGGAGACGCGATGGAGAGGACAGCGGGAAAGGGGAGTAGAGATTGATGGGCGTAGAGACAGAGGTGGGGAGGGAGTGTAATGTGTTAGGCAAGAGGGTGGACGGAGATTGAAGGAAAAGGCGCATGAATATTCAAGCCATTCAAAACCAGTAGTTTCTGATCAATTTGCATATTCCCTTACTAACATATTAGATATTTATGGGCACCAGAGTGCGAGAAGACGCTTGTTTGGTTGCCACTGTCCTCGGTGTGGGATTGGAATCTAATGTGCACTTTTAACTGCCGGTTGGGACATGTCTCTCTGTGTTCTTACTAATTATTGCTTTCATTTTCATTTGTATGCACCGGGCATCCCAATTTATTCATTCCTTCTGTACAACGACGGACACAAAACAGACAGACAGATGTGACCCCTCGATGTGACCCCTCGAGGTTTCCACGAGCTGTGGTTTACCAGGTGTGTCGCAGGTGTGCGTGCGCGCTTCGCTGGCTGTGGCAGGAAACAGATGTGCAGTGATACCAACGGCTGCACGGGTCTGGCAGACTATCAGCCCGGAGCAGCCTGCCGTGCTCCACTTCCTGTGAGCTTAAATCATGCCAGCCAATGAGGAGGAAAGCAGAGTGCTGCTTTTTTTCGTTTGTTTGAGAACAACCTGGGGCTCCCCGATTATGAACCCGGGTGATTAATGCAAGATGCAAATACAGCACTGGCAAACGGTGCTGCTCATAGTCATTACATCACAGACGGTACAGTTTTAGGACCTTACTGTATTAAATAGGAGAAATATTCTTTTTGTTGACAGCTCTAACCTCATGAAAACGTTTTTTTTTCTTTTTACAGTCCCTGTCCAGAGCAAGGAATGGGGGATGAATTTAACCTCATGGATCATTCTGACCTCTATATCTTAGACTTCAGTAAGTACCCCTGTCGTTTTGCTCCAGATGAATAAGTCCACATAAACCACCCCGGTAGTTTTAGCTTGCTCTCCAAGGTAGACTTTACAGTACCTACGCCCTCCTGACGCCGCCGCTTTATTTCTCTCACCTGACCCCGAAAGCCCGGCCTTGGCCCCGCATTGTGTTATCACGTGGGGCACTTCCGTCTCCGGGACGACCAAATATAGCCGTATCCCGTCTGCGATGGGGCAGCCTGCGCTGCCGTCGGGTCACAGCGTTACAGAGGGTTTTTTTTTTTTTTTTTGCGTAGGTGGGCTTACACTGGGACTGGCAGTACCCAGTGGCGTCCCCTGTGGCATACGCCTCCACAAGCTAGTCACGTGTGACTCCATTGACCATATGGTGCAGCAACCGTGACGGGGACAGTAATAGGGAGGACGTTTGTAATCGGTGCGACAAAGGTGGTGTAAGGTGATTGTGTACTAGGACAATGTAACGCTCGCATCATGCGTTTTTGCAGGTCCCCGTATGTGAATACTGTTGTTCTTGTCTCTGCGGTTTTTCTGCCGTGTGTTGGAAACAGAACAAATGAGATGATCTAACCCCTGTGCACGCCTGTGACTCACCTCAATCAACTTTCTCTCCTTTTCAGGCCCTAATTTGAAGACATTATGCAAATTAGCTGTTATTCAATACAGTCTGGAGCAGTCAGGACTCCCACATGATATCAGGTCAGACGAGCATCCTCCCGTCAATCATAGTTGCCATTCTGTCATAGAACTGATATATTGTTGTTCATGCTATTTGAATCATGCTTGCCATTGTTACCACCGATCTGTCTCTGAATAAAGAGGCCAATTAGGAATAATTATCCTTCATTTCACCAGCGCAGATTTTGCTTACACTTTTGTCTGATTTCACTTTTAGTACTCGCCTGTGAAATTTCTTTGTAATAATATAATTGTCCGACTAATAGCCTAAAGGTTTATGCATAGGAAAAATTGTCTACATGACCCTTTCAGTTTCTCCATTGTCTGTGTACCTGTGTACAATTTTCCCCACAAGGCGCCGCGCCAATTTGTAGAGGGAAGTCATGATGGTGAGATCGTTGAAAAAAAAATTGAAATAATGTATTTATTATTTATTAATGAATGTGCCTATGTTAACTAAGTTAAAAAATATATATATATATATAAAAATAACTTTTTAGAAAGTCTCAAAAGTTCTCCCGTAGGTCTTCAAGGCCGGATAGATTTCAAAACCAAATATTTAAAGCTAGTTTTTGAAAAAGTGTGTAAATGCAATTGTGTGTATTCAGCAATTAGTAGTAGTATTGAATCTTGAGCTGTATATTTTGGAGAACTAAACTCCTTGGACACACAATATTTACACAATTCAAGTATATAACCCTTTCTCAAATATCCTAAATGAATAGACTTGGTCAAGCTGATATCACTCATTAGACAAGTATGTCTGAAAAGGGGAGGTTACACTTAAGTGTTTTTGTTTCCACGTGGAACTTGATACTAATTACCCCTCTTAGCCCCCCGTTTCTCTCGCACACCCTCGCTGCCACCTTGCGCGCTTCCACTTCAGTGTGTCCAACCCTCCGAGGGTTTTCAGTGGGGTCACAGGACTTTTTCCCTCTTGCCCCTCACTGGCATCTCCAGCTCCAATGCCAATCTCCCCTCTTAAACACACACGCGCACAACAAAAAAGAAAACGAACAAGGCAATTGAGAGGGAGTGAGTGTGAAACCGGAGCCAGTGATAACAATCTGGAGCTCAACCTCTGACCTGTCATCGGGTCAGCACTAGACCCTGTTGTCGGCTCCTGCTCCCGGCTCTCGTGTTACAGCGGGGCCTCCGCTCGCCCTCGTCCACATCGTAGCCCTTCGCTCGGACAACGGGGGGGGGGGACACGGAGCGCAAATGTCCTGCGATGTCTTTTTTTTTTTATATATATATATATATATATAACATCTTGAACATTTTAAACAGTAGACATGCGTAGTATGCGAAAACGTTGTAGATGATGTACTCAACCGCCATCATACCTTCGAGGCCTCATCGCTGATTCTTCCTCTCGTTTCCTCCAGGTGGGAGTTGGCAGCCATGACCACCAACAGCAACATCAGCAGGCCCATCTTCTCGTCCCACGGCTGATGCTTCTGGATGTGACTCAAAACCAGAGCTCTGTTTCAGGACCCAGAGCTTTCCAATCAACCGAGAACGTGGCCGCTGCTTTCGTCGAGTTTGGATCTGTTATGGATTTATTTTCCACATTCTCCAAACGAAACTCATTACTGAGCAAAATAGCCTGCCTTTGACTCCCTTGGACACCGTGAGCGTTCTCATCTCCAAGGATGTTTTAACCCCTTAAAGACGGTGGTTATGCAAGAGATACGTCGTTAGAACTTTTTCCCCTTTTTCCTCTTCTTTCTAGCCTATCTAGAAAATCCAATCGGCCTATGATAATCATAGACTTCAAATCTTAAGCACAGGAAGAGAAAGGAACTTTGGCCAAAGGTCCTGAGAGCTGACCTTTCGGTTGAGGATGGCGCACTCAGCAGAGCTCCCTAAAGAAAGCAATGTGAACCTTCTGTTCCAGTTACAAAAAGACAGAGGTGGTCAGGATTTTGTGCCCCGGTACCAGCACCAATTCCAAAAAAGTTGAGACACTGTGTAATGAGAATAAAAGCAGAAAGCAAGGATTCTGACAGATTCTGAAAAGAAAATTCCAATGAATATGGGACAAAGACTAGATATTGAATCTTTTAACCGATTCACTTGTAAATGTACTATTTTTCTGAACGTGATGCTTACAACACACTCCAAACAATACTGGGACAGGGACATGTTTACCATTGCGTCACGCTACTTTTACTATCATTTTTAACGTTAATTCTTTCTAATGTCTTTTGCTTAATGCCTGCCTGATATGGCGTAATTTGCCGAGCCTTCTGGCTTTCCAACCTAAAGCCGGTTACCGTGTGGATGGATCTTTTCCTCTCAAGTCTAAAGGATGTTGGCCATTTCCAGGAATTGAAGGTCATGTGCGTTCAAGAGGTGTTATTCCTCTTCCCTATTTTGCACAGATTTCTTCAGACAATCCCAGAATCATATGGAACGTAGACAGTGAACTTCCTAAACTGTTGGACCTACTTGCCCAATGCAGTGTTATACAAAATAGTGAACCTCTCCCCATCTCTGTTCATGACATTTGAGGATGCCTTCGTCCCAAATCGTGATACAATCCCCTGTGGGCAATTGACCTCTTTATCTGTGGCATGTGCAGTCCATGTCCCACGTTTGTTGCAGGCATCCCGTTCAGAGTGAATATGTGGCCATCAAGGATTTGATTTCAGCTATTCCATTCTGCTTTTATTTAGATTTTACACGGCGTCCCAAATTGTATTTCTTGTAATTGGTCTTGTATACCTCGTAGTTTTTCATTGGTCCTAATATCTTAAAAAAATCTAAAAAAAAAAAAAAAGCATCTCTAAATGCCATTTTTAACTACTGCTCACCACATAAGGAGAAGACTAAACCTACTACCATGGTTTTAAATGCAAGGAGAGAATATTTGGTACCGCAATGTCGGGGTGTAATGCTTGTGAAAGGTTTTCCGTGCTTGGCTCTCTTCTTCATAACTCTGGTGCCTGCCCCCCCACCCCTTCCCGCTCTTTAAGTGTCTCAGAGGTGATTTGCAAGGCGGTTGTCAGTCTTGTAAGATAATCGATTCCATCTACCTCCCTAAACGGGTAACGTGTATCATAGAGTATTTAATAAGACTCTCCTCACATAAAAATATCAAAAGTACTTTCTCCCCCCCCCACCCCGAAATGAGCGTCTTCACAGGGAAGTTTGTATTTGTGGTCGTTGTATTCTTCCAAGAGTACGACTCATATACCGCTAACCCCCCCTCACTGCCCCTACTTTGTTTTTCAGTGCCAAATGTGGAAGGGAACCATGTTGCAAATACTTTATATACCCTGCACATATACGAGCACATGGTCTCCCTTTCGACAAATTTTGGTCCCGAGCCCACCCGCTTCAGTAGGCCTGCTGTTGTCAGGGAGATCACCACTAATATGCATAACGTAACTGTTCCTCTTATAGACAATCCTACAGCGTTCAGACACTCTCTTCCTTAGGTAAAAAAAAAACTAGAAATAACGGGAAAGGGTGCTCTGGTGTTTACAACCGTACAACTACGAGCAGAGCAACACCTGAGCAGATGTTGTAAATGCATAAGGGCTGTTTGTTAGATTACACACTCACCACAAAGCTTGGAAATAACGGATTAGCTCAGATCGGGGATGTTTATTCAGGGCGTGTTCTTGTTATCAGTAAGGCTAGTTACGCCTTTCAGAACAAATCGCGAGAGGTGGCCTTTTTAAGATTTCATCTCCATCCACTTAAATTGAAGGATAAGGTTGATGATTTTCAGTATATTTGATTCCGACTGCAACGGACCAATTTATAATACTCAAAACAGCAGGATGGCGTATTGCATTCACATTGACTCAAAACTATTTCTCCATTTTGCGAAGGAATCTAGGTCAAAATCTACAAAGTAGGATATAACAGGCTGTGGTTTAACAAGCATTCATTATGGTCTTTGCTTACAAAAGGAACATATACAATATCACCAGACTTGTCCTTTAAATCTTCTAAATTCGACTTCTAGATGATATGCCATGAGAATGAAATGGACTTGGTGAGAATGACTTGTTGAGAGTATTAATACTGCCTTTTTTGTTTTAACTTATCCACCGTGGATGTTGTATCTGGCCCTGAACATTACAAAAACTTAACATGTGACTAGGAAGTATGTTACCACACCCCTGTGCGCCGCATCAATGCTTTTCAGTCCTGGCCTTTGGGGTGGAGTGTGCTGCTGTTTTTCTGTCCTGCCCAGTGGCTCAATTTACTCTTTTTCGGTCTGTCCCTGGGTCCCAATCACCGGGACGGAAGCGCGTCGGCTCTCATCCCACTTGTTTACAAATCTGTGTATTTCATGCAAAGCAGTGTAAAAACAATCTTTCATGCAGGTTGAAGTCGCCAGACGACTGCACTAAAGCCAAACGTGGCATGTTGGGCCTTACAGAGTGGAGACCTGTTGATGCTGCTTTTTGCCTAAATACACTCCGGAGTTTGAGACGTTTGCCTGCCCAAACCAAGTCTGAACTTACAGACCGGTGGTGCCAGTGTGACTCGGCGGCTTCCGCACGTGGACATATCACCCACTTAAAATTCCTCAGTTACCCCAGTTACTCGGACAGGTAATGCAGTTAAACCACAAGGAAGCAAATGATGTGTCCACATGCAAACACAAATACAAAAGGAAAAAAAAAATTCCAGTGAACAAATCAAAATATGTGGGACACCAACTGGCCGTGGGGGAAAACTGATGATATTTGTTTATTTCTAACGTGTGGTGTGGGGGTCATTTTTATTTCAGGATTTCTGTATTTTTGTTGTTGCTTGAAGATTATGGGTGATGGTATTTTAAGTCAAAACTTTTCAGGAATATAATATGAAGTCAATGACAATGTAGACAGTATGGTCAAAAATAAAATACTTGCATAAAAGAAATCCTCAGTGATGGTCACTCACTTACCTCCAGTAAGACAATGACTGGCATTACATTTTTTTAATGATAGTGATGCAAATCATGTTGCATTTTCTGAATCTCCTCTGTGTGAGAAACTTCTTTGTCAAACTTCCCAAAATAACGGACTTTGCCAAAATGATTATTATTAGGTTACAGTGCATATGCGTAAAAGACGTGTGAGCGGAAATGCTGTCTTTAGGGCTAACGATATGTTGTTGAATACTTAACTGACAGGAAGTGCTAAGGAAATAAAGGACAAAGTATGTAGTGAAGTATTTTTGATTGATTTTTACAACTGTGCAGGCTCCCTGTACGTTTTTTATTTATTTCTTATTTTACACATTTTTTTAGAGGTCACTGTCAAGCTTGGTCAGGACTTCCTGTGCAATATGATGCATTACTGTATCAATAATAATAAAAAAAAAAGACGATTTGAGCTGGCTACATTTTAAATTATTTTACTAGGTCACATTTTTTCGGGAATTGGTGAGTTGGGGTTTTTGTTTGTTTTTTTAGGGGGGGGGAGGATAGAAGAGGTTGACAATGGTAATGTGTAACAGGTTAAGTCATATTAGGACCTTGTGTACAAATATATCCTGTCCAGTTTTCCCTTGGTGGAGGGTTTGGCTGCAGCCATCGCTGTGGCACGGCTTTTTTTATTTGGTGATAGCCATGATTTAGGGGGGGGGGGGAATAGAAGAGGTTGACAATGGTAATGTGTAACAGGTTAAGTCATATTAGGACCTTGTGTACAAATATATCCTGTCCAGTTTTCCCTTGGTGGAGGGTTTGGCTGCAGCCATCGCTGTGGCACGGCTTTTTTTATTTGGTGATAGCCATGAGTGTTTTAAAGAGGTACTGAGCCGCATTAATGGTGATTTCTAAAGCTGTATGGATTTTGGTCATGACTGAACTGGCCAGCGACATTAGAGTTGCTGTCATTTTTCACTCTAAATGTGCTGCCTCAGTGAAACCGAGGACTTAAGAAAGCCAGACGTGTTTAATTTCCACCTCTTTATCTGTGGAATGGGGTCTCGGAGCTACTGTATGTGGCACTTAAAAGTGACTATAGGCCTTTGAACCATGCAGTTATCCCGTCCGTGCTTCCTGCACATCTACCCCGATGGGCCTGTCTGATTGCCCTGACTGGCTCCTTCAGTGGGTGCTCTGAAACCACGGTGCCACCCAGACCCTCAGACTACCTAATGTTGATGTGTGCGGCTGGTGTTTGGCGGGGGGCGTCATTAGAAAGTGTGTCACCCTGAACCCCAGCCCCAATCCATTGGTTCTCCCTGCAGTAGTGGCCTGGCAGTTTGGCCCTGTCTGTCAGCAGCCCCGCGCTATAAAGCCAGTGTTATCTGCAGTGTTAAGTGCAGGCCACAGACGGAGGGTCAGCTTAAAGTGAGGCAGCAGAGACACCCTGTCCCGCCTGGCCCCGCCACACACAGGAAGCGGGGCCGCGCTGGGTCCCTCTTGTCTGGCTCCGGGGGGCCCTGCCTCGGCCCCTGCCACGCCGGGCGCTAATGCGCGGGGGACCCTCGTCAAAATGACCCTCTGATTTCCCCGAAGGACTCAGGCGATCCCACCGGGCCCTTGAGAATCAGACTGAGGATTTGTTCAGAGTGATTTGTTATGTCTTGTCTTGTCTTGCCCCCCCCCCCCCCCCCCCCCGTCCTCTGTCCAGTGCCCTCACTCAAGTTCTAGTTCTCTGCTCACGCCGTTGCAAGGCCACTAAATGGGGGATTTGAGAAAACGAGGAATTAAAGCAGCACGAGTCCTCAGAGGATGGATGCTGCAGCTGCACAACTTCAACTCGTGCAAGGTTGTTGGAAAGAGAAAGTAGCAGCTCGTCCTGACAAACGGGGAAAACTTTGAACAGTCCGTTTGGGAGTAGCAGTCTTTTGTGGTACGCCCAGGTTCGCATGAGTGTTGTTCTGGTGACGCCCGTGATCCGTTCGTCTGCTACAGGAACTCATTTTGGGGAAACCAAGTCGCTCAGCCTCAGTGGGTCATGTTTGCAGACCCGGAGCTTAATTCCTCTCCAGCAGGGGTTTAATTGAGTGACTAATACACAAGTCTGCTCAGAAATGAGGCAGTGATGCATCAAGTAGCTCCTCTGCTGGGACTTGAATGACAATGGTATGGGAAGTTAAACTGTCAAGATTTCCCCTGCCATGTCGTTAACGTGTGGCATCATTCCTATACGGTACTTAATCATTGGTTGCGTGTGTAAGGGATGAATAAGTTCCATCTCATGCAGAAAGGGTTGATTCTTTTGAAATGTATTTAATAATAGGATCCAATGTATTTGAATTTATTTTGTCTTTTGTCAAAACAATGCTGTCATTTCTTGATGTGAGTGGCAAGATCCCAGTTTCCTGTGGATGGTCAGTCAGTCCCGGTATTTTAAAGGGCCTGTTTGAGAAGCTGCAGCCACAACGATGCTTGATGACAGTCCATTATTTACAGGAGGATCTCTCTGAATGGATGACATGCGTGATGTGGCACTTCTCTCTGGGCTCCCAGAGATTCCATACGATGGGTTTTTTCGTATGGTCTTTATGCGAGTTGGTGTCATCGGTACATTTTTCTGCATCACTACACTCTTACACCCCAGTCAAATGTATCATGTTTACTCTTATCTGACAAATGTGGCATTTAAGAACAATATATTGCTCTTTTGAAACCACTGAATCTACTGTTATTCTTTGGCTAAAACTAACTTGTATAATAATAATAATATAAATATATATTTTTAAATCAGTTTAACGTTTAACAACGTGAAATATAAACACAACCTGATGTCTGGAGAAACATAACGAAATCTGTGTGTAGTTGTGTCAGTTGTGTCATGTTTCAGATGTTAAGTCGGCACCCCCGACAGATTTCCCATAGTTCAAAGGAACTCAAAAAGTATTTTCAGCATTTCCCCCCAGACTAAAAAACAACTTCCAAAACGACTTGTATACTTAATTTGGTCTCATAGGCGTAAAATAAACAAAAAAAATATATATATTTTTTTTTAATGGTGCAATTTCTTTTTTGTTTTATTATTATCATCACTGTGCGTTCTCATTACACGCTTAAGTTATGGCTCTCTCTTCACTATATAGAACCCGGGTGGGTCATTTGTCCTCGGATCACAACATGTAACGTGATCCTTTTTTTTCGTCTTGGCCTCCGGCTGAGTTGTTGGATGACAGATGTCGCATTTGAGACTATAAAAGGAGGGACGCACGCGAGGGTGAGACACTCATCATCCTGCAGAGGTAAGAGATGGAGACTCCTCTTTCTTCACCTTCTCTATTCTGGGTCAAAAATGTTTTTGTTCAAACTCATTTTGGGTTAAATTGGAATGTTTTTGTTTTTTTGATGATTCCAATCAATAACTTATTGTGTGTTTTTACCTTAGGTGTCAACATGACTATATGGTGCAGCGCCTGTAAATGTCACGTGAAGGCTCCGTGCGCCTCACACCGTCACCTGGCTGAGCGTGAGCAGCGCGCGCTCTGCGCCAGGACCAGGTCAGTGACGGCCCTCTTCATCCTCCCCCTCCTCATCTTCTTTCTTCTTTCTCTGCCACACGTCCTCTAGTGGCTGAACCCACACATGTGCGATGCCGTGAACGCACCGTGGGCTGCACAACGTCCACTTCTCTCCGTTGTGCTGCCCGGTGCGTGATAAGATGAAACGGCTCAACGTCTCCGGCATGTTGACTGGGGGCAGAAGCACCTTGTTCAAAAATCATCGGTCTTGACAAAAAATCAATTTCATAGGCATGGATTTTTTTATTACTTTTTAAAATGTTACTGTTTGGATCATGTGTCTATGAATTATATCGCAATATTATACTAATAATGATCTATACATTGATCATATTCAACTCTGATGGTCTAATTATTTGTAGAGCATGCTAAAAATAGGTAATTACTCATTTTGTATGTCTTTTTTTGGCCTCAATTAGAAATAACAGACTGGACTGATTCAGCTCGGTTTAATTCTCCTTTTGTGGCAATTCGTGCGTGTCCTTGTGACGTGGGCCACCCCGCTCTGAGGACACCCTCTGTATAAGGCAATGCAGAAGCCCAGCCTCCCCTTTGTGTGCGACACCCACACTGAAGCCCTGGCAGCTATAAAAACCCCAGGCTGTGTGTGGATGGGCCCAGACAGATACTGATCACACAGACAGAGCCCACTGAGAGCCCTTATTTCTGCTGCCTCTCCTATCAGCAGTTTCCATAGGAACCCTCCATATTCACTGTCCGCGGCGGCTCTGAGGAAGAGACACCGGCCGGAGTTGTTAAAAAAAAAAAAAAGTGTCTACATATTTTAGGCCAATCTTTTTTTCATTTTTTCTTTTCTTCACTTTTGTCCCGTGGGGGGGAGAATGTCGTTTTTTTTCAAATGAAAGTCTTCCAAGCTCTGACCTCGGCGACCATGGTCTCCCACAGATCCACCAAAGGAGCGTCCAAAGCCCGGCGGGACCACATCAATCGTGAGATCAGGAACATGCGGGCTCTGCTGCCCATCGCCCCGGAGGACCAGGAGCGTCTCTCCTACCTGCACTCCATGGCAGCCATCTGCACCTACATCAGGAAGTCGGTCCTGCTGGAAGGTAAGTCTGAAAACTTCCCCATCATTCTTTCATGCTTTTTTATTTTTTTCCAGCCACCCGTGTAAACTCCACATGTGTCGGAATACTGTAGGGAATATGTCAAATATAACGGACGTGAAAACCTGCAGAGATGCTCAGAGCGTAACCGAGACTGCAATCACTCTTTCCTCTCCAAGGACTCCGGGCCGAGGAGGCCGCGCGCTGCCCTCTGCCGTACGAGGCCTTCCTCCAAGCCCTGCGCGGCTTCGTCCTGGTCACCACCGCCCAGGGGAGGCTGGTCTATGTGTCGGAAAATGTAGCCCAATTCCTCGGCATTTCCATGGTGAGCAGCCCGCTGATTTCGCTCAATGCTTTATAGCGTATAGAGCGGCTTTTTCTAAGGGTATGACCTTGCACATTCAACAGGTAGACGTGCTTCAAGGAGACACTTTCTACGACATGGTGGAACGCTCTGACATTGATATTGTTAAATCCAACCTGGACATCAGAAACAACGCATCATCAGGTAGCTTTAAGAATATATACATAAAAAAAAATGCCATATGTGACATTTCAAAATGACTGCAAATACAGTACAATCTTGGAAATCGGTGGCCCCTGGTGCGTGCGGTTCCTAACATGAATCCATGTGTTCTGCCATAAATACTTTTTGATTTTCCACAAATTCTTATTCTAAATAGCTAAGAATCTGGGGAGGACAATGTGTCGGAGGAAGTTTTTTTTTTTCCCTTAAAACAATTATATTGAGTAATGTAAAAAAAAAAAAAGCCACCAAAAATGTTTTGAGGCTTAACGACCGCGTTCCCTCCTTTAGAGCGCAGCTTCGTATGTCGTATGCAGACCTCCAAGACCTTCAGGCTGCAGCAGGGCAGCTGCTGCTCCGTGCTGGTCAGAGGCAGCTTCCGGTGGCTCCCTCGGCCCCGTCCGTCCTCCTCTGGGGCCTCTCGCACCTCGGAGCCTCTGTTCGTGGCCCTGTGCAGCCCCACGGTGGGCCGCCTCGCCGGCCCCGACTCTCTCCCCTGTCCCAGCTTCACCAGCCTCCACAGACTCAACATGACCTTCACTTGGCTCTCGCACAGGTACGTCGCTAGATCCCACCTTTTAGACGGATGGAATCCAACTGTCGTGTCCCTTGTTTCTGACGACCTTTTTTTTTCTTTTGTCGCTCAGCGTTTTGTACCATTTGGGGTATTCGGCAGAGGAGATGACTGGCCGTTCGTGGTACGGTCTCATCCACCCTGAGGACCTTTCGTCGAGTGCAGATTCTCACAGAAGTTTAAGTGAGTGTACAGTTATTGATGTTGGTGGAAATTGAATTTAATCACAGAAACTGTGGTACAGTGATTTGTTTCGAATGGAGCATGCAGTCTGCATATATAACTGTAAAACATAAAAAAGGAAGAAAAAAACAAAACAAGGCGCTCTCCTTTTTAACATCAGCATTTCTGCATTCCGCATGACTCTTCTGTAGTCATAAACACTTTTTGCATTTTAATTGTATAAAAGAAGAGTACCTTGGAACTTTCCAAGGTTTTCCAATGCAAGTCTTCTATAATTAGCTCGTTAGCTTTGAATCTTGCTCTGTTTCTTTGAATATTGGAATCGATTCGAGTTGCTCTGCAGAGATGGGGAAAAACAAAAAAAAAGTCGGAAAACTGCATATTTTATATTTTTAACCATCAATTGAGAACAAAACTGCCAGTTAATTAGTGTGTGTGTGTGTGTGTGTTTGTGTGTAAAAGAGAAAGAGAGAACGTGTGTGTGTGTGTGTGTGACTGTGTGTGTGTGTATGTGCTCCACTGTGTGGGGTAAGATGTTTGTGAGAATAACCCTGAATATCTCGTCCCTGTCTGCTCCAGTGGAGACAGAGGAGGGATTCCAGGTAGAGATGGTGCTGAGGCTCCAGTGCCAGGATCTGTCATGGACCTGGATTTACATGAGGGCTTTCAGGGAGCCAGAGTGTCAGGGCATCAGCTGCACTAACTACATCATCAGGTATGACAAAACAACGTGCTGCAGACAAACTGTCAAAGTGTGAAACATAATTATATATATATAAAATGAAAATTCTTGACGTACAGAATATAACCCGTCACTCTGCTCTTGTAGTGAAACAGAGGCCAGGTTTCTGCAGAAGAAAGTTGGCAGTGATGCCTTCAGGACGTCGTCTCTGGCAGACTCCTGCGGTTCTGCGGCCCAACAGGAGCCCCACTCTCAAAGCTGCAATACCACTAAATGTTTTAAAAGGCAGAGGAGCTCCGAGGGCCAGAGCGAGGAGCCGCCGGCCAGGGTCAGGAGGCGGTCGGAGCGGTGTGTGTACTCCCGAGGCGAGACCCCTCCCTGGAGCCCCGCCTCCTCCGGCTCCCCTCTGCCTCAGGACGAGCTAAGCCGGGACCTCCTGATGGACGTCTCCTCCCCGGAGGCCTCTCCCTCCTACTACACCTACCCAGAGGCGGCACTCAACTGTCACTCCCTCCCCGCGGGCCCCGAGCACACATTTCAGCCGGGCTCTTTCGCTTCCCGCTCTCCGCTCCCATCCTCCTCCTCGTCCCCGGCCTGTGATTACCGGCCTTGTACATCCGACGCTCGATTGGTTCCAGACCTCCTTTCCGCCTCCGACGTGTGCCGGAGCCCGGTGGAGCGTGACCTGCACCAGGACGCTTTCTGCTTCCCAGAGCAGCCAGATGTCGGAGTGCACCACGTGCCCCGCCGCGTGTCCCCCATGCACTCCGGTCTCCTCACCCCCATCCGGTCTCCCGCGTCCGCAGAGTCCGACCAGTACAACGAGAGGGAGCAGGCCGAGATCAGCATCCTGGCGCAGCAGATCTCCTCCCTGGCCAGGAGCTTCGACCTGTATCGCAACCTGAACCCCGTCCAGAGCGCGGCCCCGGCCTCGGCCTGCGACTGGCCACCGAAGTGCGCCACGGTCCTGGAGGACGGCGTGTTCGACAGCATCCTGAAGGACCTGGACATGGTGCCCAGGAAGAGCACCGGGCCCGACCCGGCCGGGTCCTGCAGCTATCGGCAGCATCTGGCGTGCGGCGTCGGCGAGACCCTCTGTCTCTCCGCGGCCGCCCCCCTTGACCCGCTGCCCTCAGAGCATTTCGCCTCCATGGATCCCTTCGGTTTGCAGTCGGGACGCCGTGAGCAAAACCCTGGGTTGCATCAACTCAACCACTTTACGCAGAATGGCCTTCAGCAAGGTAATTCTTTTTATGAGAGAATCGCTACATCCACGACGACCTGATTTATATAAACATTTGGAGAATTAAACTTCTATTTTCACCTCTTTCCTTGCAGATGGACTTGCTGAAGAAAACCTGTACTGAAATAAGTCTGTGACTTACTGTACAAGCAGTTGTATGGCATATTGTCAGGACAATATTCCCACCGCTGGATTCAAAGTAGAATGTGAGCAAAGGTGTTTAAAGGACACCTTTGCTGAGACACTGTCCCCCCCCAGATGACTTATTTCTGAATGTAGAAAAGAATCCTAAGTGGATTTTGTACTCCTCGGCGCTACAGCTTTGACTTTATTCCTCGGCGCCGCTGTCGACTGTGTTCAATGTTTAGCCGATGTCGTATATATTTTATAGGAAAGGTACTTTTTTTTTTTTTTTTTACTGTCTGTCAACATGCTGAAACGAAGCGATATTTTTCTCCTAATACTAAATGGCCACAGTTTTCTACTGAGCACTTTATCATGACCGTGCCATAAGAATTTTAAAAGGGAGAGAAATGTGCTGTTTCAAGAAATTGGTACTTTCAAAGAAACTCATAATAAAGAGCCATTTTCAAGTTGTTTTACGTGCCTTAAAACGTATGTAGGTTAGCCACTTAATGGTTTGCAAATATATATATATATATATTTTGATTCTATACTTTAAAGTGTTTTTCAGTGCACCCTTGGTACCTTAAAGCTAACATCAATAAAGAAAAACCTCAGTCAGTGAACAGTGAAATAATGACGATTTTGAATTCAAACCTACCTCAGTGAAACATCTTAAAGACAGTGTGAAATTGAATTAATTGTATTTATTAGGAGGAACTTCACTCATTCCAGGTACATATTTTCCATGGTACTGAAACTGTTGATGTCTGAGTCTTATTGTGTTTTTGTGGCATCTGTGTAATTTACTCGAAATATTTTAATAAATCAAAAAAAATGACTAGTTCCTGGGTATTGTCTTTCACAAGAAATAATTCATTCATCATTCCTTAATTTTTACACTGAATTGGACCTTAAATCACACATCCAAGTACCACATCTAAATGTAATTCCATTAGTGCTGCCAGATTAAATATCTTCCTGATTTGACATTAAGCAGAGAAGATCATTTGATTAATTTGCTTGAGCAACATTTTTTTTTAATAGAAATTAAACTACAATCCAAATGATTTATTTGTTTGGTCAACAGGGGAACAACAAACACTCCTCTCATATCTGTTTTGGTCTTTGTCAACCCCACGAGACGAACATCAATCTTTGCAGCTCATGAATGTTGATAAGACACTTGCTACTTGGTTTGGAGCAGGATTGCAAAGGGGTTTATCAGAGCGTTAGTTGTTTTTGATAAGAAAGGAGCTTCCCACTGGAAACTAACTAGAGCGACGAGGGTAAACCAAAACAGCAACGCTGCAGGAGCAACACAACATGGACTGACAGACTCTGAAACGGTACGCAGGGGCTGATGGGAAACTGCTTAAATAGGGCGATTAGTCTCAGAAGCATTACCACTGCAAACGATAAACGTTTCGCCTGAAACTATAACTCCAGTCCGTTTTAATATGAAATCATTGATCAGTGCAGTTTTGTATTACAGCTTTTTGTAGGAACAGTCATTAATCACGAAAGAGTCTACTCTGTGTCTTTTCATGTGCACCTTTTCCATCTATACCACATTCACAACATTCACAGCATACACTGGGCTCCTCAGTGCCACGTTGATTTTTTTTATATAAAAAAAAAATATAAACTGTACACAGAGGAAACAATTGCGTGTTTGGACAGATGTGTACTCGCGGGGCCTAGAGGAGCCGTAAGACAAAGAATTTAATTGACCCGAGGCTCAGGTGACTGATGGATGACCGTGGCTGAGCAGGAATGCAACTCAAGCAAAGCACTGAGGTGCATGGAGGTGGGGTAAAAAACAAACAAAAAAACAAAACAAAAGAGAGAGCTCACCACCCTCGTGCAAGTGAACACAACCACAAGATGGCGTAACAGCCTCAAATCAACACAGACATCTGCATGCTACCGGTGTGGCGTAACTTCAACAGGCTTGAAATAAAGTGGAGTGTCACTGTGTGTGTTTGAGTGTGTACGTGTGCGTGCGTGCGCCGATGGGAGCTGAAGGGGACACAATTCAGCGTGTCCGTGAGCAAACAGTCCAGATGCCTCGAGTGATCCACAGGGACCCAATTAAGAGCGGTGTCTGTCGAAGGGTACAATGGCGAATACAGTTCTTCACAAGTCCCCTCGTCCGCTCTCCTCCAGTCTCCCTCCATCACTTGGCATTACCTGGAACCGCAGTGATTCCCCCCGAGCGCTTTGACACCGTGTCAGTGGCCTCGACCCGCACTCAGGAGACGGCAAGGGTCCACCTCTTCACACAAGTCTCCGCAGACTACACAACACGGCATCGAGTGGAGTTTGGCGCCTTTTGTGCCGCTGTGTTTACATGACGGTAATTATTAAATCGGGCAGGGGTTTGTTTTCAAGTCTTAGCCTTACAATCGATAGGAATATTATTATCAACAATCACCATTGTCATGTGTAGTAGATACACAAGTAGATCGGAGGCCGTGTGTGTGTGTGTTTGTACACGAATGATGTCAAACGCCAGAAACTGTGGATCAATCGGTAGATTTCAAGATAAGAGACACGAAGCCGCACACAAACAAAGGAAGACACAAGCACGCCCGCGTTATCTCTGCACAACCCGAGTTACTGTATCACTTACTTACACGGGCAGCCCCTCCCGCCTCCCCGACATTGAATAAAAAACGACGCGAGATTGAATGAATGGCCAACCACTGTAGCAGAGGGAGAGCGAATGATGAAACGCATTTTGGCGACGCTGCGATTCATAGCCGCTATCGGAGGACGGCACCGGGGCTAAAAATGACGCCGTGCGGCAGGAGTGACAAAGGGCACACGCGGGCAAAACTGTCACCTGCCGCCACTTCAGTAGCTCCTAAAGTGCGTCCTCAGGTGGAAACAAAGGCTAGGTCTAGGCAGCCACGCGCGGACGGCATGCGTTTCAAAGTCGCGCCTTCTTCATGTCCCGTCCCACCGGTGGCTCGCTCGCGAAATGATTGCCAATCGGCTCGCCAGGCAAAGCGCTCTCAGATTGAACGTCTCGCCGATTTCAGGCAAGGCGGCCTCGGGTCTGGCCGCTGTCTGGCCGCTGTCTGGCCTTTGGTGGGCTTCTCGCGTTTGCTGTGCGAAATGGCTCCGCTGAAAGCTTATCTCGGGGGATATGTGTTTATTTTTGAAAAACAGGCGATCCAGCTGTGAGCGTGATTTGTCTATTTTCGCTCCAGGACGGTGGGACACGGGGAGGTGCCGCGCGGAGACCAAGAGCTGTGATTGCATGTTAACCCCAACCCGCCTCTGCACCCCTCCGCGCTGCACGAAGATATCCTTCTCAGCGTGTCCTCCATTTTCTCCAGGTCTTAAAGTATAAACAGACAGACAGGGTCTGGGCTGCATCGCATTCGCGTGTCTGTATCGCCCCGTTGTCCCACTTTTATTTTCGAGAAGGCAAATCACCTGAGCGGAGTCGCTTCAGTCAGCCCCCACCGACGCTGTAATTGGGTTAAACAAAAGGGCCCGAAATAGACCGCAGGCCCGTTTCTTTCCGCACACCTCGTGGTCCCCACGGTGCCGCGTGCACAGCGATCTTAGAGTCTGTGGAAAAAGGCTGGCCAGCAGGAAAAAAAAGCCGTAACTTCCGTATGATTTATTCTCTCTTTGGGAGGAGTTTGCTGTTCAAGACAAAGCACCTGTCCTCAGAGGGAGACATAAGCGTCTCGCCGAGGCATGATTTGATTTGATAAACGTTATCTTCGGTAGATGGAAATGGTTGGGTAATGAAAAATATATATATATAAGTCCTTCCGGTCGGGACTAAAAGAAACGTGCCTGGATTTAATATTTTGCGCCTACAGTAGGAATCCCAACCAGATTTTCAAGGGGTTTACGCCTAAGTTGTTGTTGTTTTTTTTTCATGCAGAGGCTACGCAAGTGGTTTCCAGGAGTAGAGTCGCTCAGTTTATTGTGTATTTACACTTCCTGTGCCCAACCTGCAGCGTTCAGGAAAGCTATGATCTGTGCCGGCGCTCCGATGCGCACCAGCTCAGAGTGAGACGCGTACAGTTTGCAGAGTTTTCGAGCGCCGCTGCTGTTGCGGGTGGCGAAATGTGGCTGATTCAAGTATCTGCCGGAAATGGCCGTGATTCCTCGCGTGTGGCTGGGCAAGGGGCATGCAGGAAAAACATGTTTATCTCTGCATTGCCTCAGAATCCCAGGGGGAAAAAACATCAATAAACATGAAGGACTGTTTCTCATGCAGGGCTCGGAGAAGAGCCGAAAATGATTCGAAAACGAAGGGGGCAGCTGAAAAGCCATGGGGCCGCTAAAGGCCCGTGAATTCTTGAAAACGTAGAATCAAAAGAAAAAGATTATTAAATGACAAAAATAATGAATGCCCTCCTGAAGCTGAATTTTGAATTGGTATTTATGTTTAATTAAATGCTGGAAATTGTAAATGGATTTAATGACCCGGTTTTTAATGAACTTGTTGGTAGGAAGTGCTAACGACTCTGGAAGATAGACACATTGTTAAATCAGTTCGTTGGATTTTTTTTGCTCTTGTTGTTTGCTTTGGGGAAAAAGATAATGACGCCCTAAACAGAGACGCTTACTGCTTCAGCTCTCGGAGAAATCCAAAGCTTGACGGGGAGTGAGTGGCACATGGCTTTGGCATTTTCCTCTTCAGTTTTGTACGCGGCATTTAGCATTTTTGTCTGGGGCCCAATGTTTGCTTGTCTACTGTAAATGTTACAAGAGTGCCCATTTCATTCATTTCATTAATGTCTATGTTTCCTGAGGATTTATGGCATTCGGTCGGCACTTGACTGGCAGGTGTATAAAAATGTATTGATCTTGGGTTCTCCACGGGACGATGTGAGTTTGTGGGCGCGCGTTGGCGGATGAATGGCTCCCCATCATTCATCACCGAAACCCCTTTCAGTGCTCTGCTAGCTCGGGGTTTAGCCCCCATTAATAATTCCGATGGTGCAACTCATTCAAAGGGCCTCAGCTCATGCATAACAGAGATGATATTATTGTCAAATATTTCATTCCATTAATATCCTAAAAAGGGGAATTTTGAAGGGTTGGCGTCTAGAAATATGTGTCGCGTAGGGATTAATGTTTCTGAAAAAAGTCAAACTGACCTGACAAAGTGGAATGACACAGCAGGACAAAATTCCTCCCACAGGAGAGGTGCCTTTCCGAGGTACCTCAAACCAACCACTTTGGTTGACACTTTGGACAAGATGAAACCTTTATAGTTTCAGTGTGGGGATGATCTGAGAAGCTCTTGGCAGGGTGAAGACACAGAAAATGGAAAAAGCTGAGCACACCTCAGTGACGCAGTTATATATTTTCACTTGGCCTCTGCATATAAACAGGTACATGTGAATCTACTCTCCACCCAGGAGCACTTCACACATTTGTTATCCTGAGGGATTTGTATCTTTTTTGGTTTTGCTTATGGGGATAAAAATGCATAATCGGTTGAGTTTGACGACAGACTCAAATTGCCTCTGTATATGTACAAACTGTTCCAGATTTTAAAAAAGACCGTTGTACGGCAAGATTTATTCACGATTTGCTATTTCATCTTCATATTGCAGTCACAAGTAGTCCTGCATTCGAGCACAAAGGAAATTGAAGAATATTACCATGGAAACGGTAAAGTGGCCGCACCGCGAAAGGTAATGGTGAACAGACTGAGCCCCATAGCATTCGGCATGATATTATTAAAAAACGCATTATTCACGGCTTTATAAAAAAAATCTAATAATATACAGGCTGCCTAATATGTGGGCAACCTCTCTGCATGACACTACAATGCAAACTATGGAAGACTACCTTTTCAAGAAAAAGAAAAAAGTAGGTAACGATTGTTCTGGCTTCTGCACCAGCAAGGTCATCTCTTGACTTTTCATCAGCCTGGAATTGGAGAGGATTAGAACAGAAGAGATGTTCATAAAAGGAGAGGCTTCTGTCACACTTAACATGTCCTTGAGGGTTGGATATTTCCTCTGATTTGTGAATCCTGCCTTGGTTTTCCCCTTTTATATAAACGCCTCCAATCCCATATATCATCAAATCGGGTTATATGTGAAACCAATTGGACACACAAGAGGAAACAAGACCTATCCATTTTGCTGATCAGCATGAAGCTCATCCTTGCCTTCACTAGTGATTCTAATTGAAGAAAGTGCAGCCAGGGTGAGAATTTGACATTACCTTTTCATTAATCTGTTCATTTTACACTCAGATTAATGTGCTGGCCGTGTTCCCAGTGACCTCTGGTCTGGAGGGACCCCGTCACATGCTTGGTTCATGCACGCCTCGTCCCACAGACCCAGCAACTGCACGAAAATCCCCGCAACAAGAGAGAGCAGGACAGTGACAATGAAAATGTATCTTGGGCCGACTGCCAAATGGAAAATAAAGATGTAATTAGACATTAAAAGTAGCATGGATTTGCTTCTGTACAAATATTTTATTGTGCACGCTGCATTACCAGAGCCCTTACAAAAGTTGCACACACAAATGGCTTTGTGTGCTTCGACAAACAAAAAGCCATAACGATTTCACACAGCTAATCAAACATGATCTCTTTTGGGGATTTTGGGCAGGAGAGCAGAAGATGTGAACTGAATAAACCCTACATTAAAGCACCGGATCAGCAAGAGTTGTATTATTATTATTATTATTATTATTATTATTATTATTATTATTATTATTATTATTATTATTATTATTATTATTATTATTATTATTATTAATTATTATTATTGATTCCAATATAACACTGGAAAACAAAAGTTTAAAGAATATAGGACTCAAACCTGCCCTTCTGGGCAGGGGGGTCTCCCCGCCCCTCAATAAGGGCAGGCGGGGGTAACGAGTCTCTATTTGTCTGAGGCCTGCTTGGCCTGCTGTGTGGTGTGACTGATTTGTTTGGCCAAAGCGCTGTTGCTGCTCACCTGAGTTTATCCATGCTGATGCGTGCACGTCGCTCCATGCTAAATAGGTAGGCCATGAGGGGATTTGGTTTGTTTGTGGTTGTTCTAAAGTATTACGGTGACTTCTGATCTAATACTTCAGACGTAGATTTCCTCCCCTCCTCTGTTTGTGCTGGTCAGCCATCTTGGTTTGCCACTTCCATGCAGGGCCCCATAGAGCAGGGCAACAGGAGTTGGTAGTGTGCACACGTGGTGATTATTGTGCCACATAACTTAACCGCTGTGAGTACCCAGCATTTGCTGTCATACACTGGGTCATACTGTTTGACCTTATTAAAATTGCAAAATTATCTTTTTTGCTGAAATGTATGACTGTGCTCTATTTTCCAGGATGTACATAGCAACAATTATTCTTACATTCTAAATCATCTGTGAGCTAAATGCACGGCCCCTGCTCTTTTTAAACCTGTACAATTCAAGAATAAAGATTCAAGCATTTATCGTCAAGTATTCATTTGACATACATTGAAATTCTTAGTATGCCGTCCACTCTGAACGCCAATAAGAAGAATAAGGATAAAAATAAAAATGAATACTGTAAATTGTCTTGTGGTACGACACAAGGGGTCAGTGTCTATTATGACTCCCTGTACATCGTTTTCAGTTTTCTACTTTAATGAGTAAAACAGAGTTTTGTCAAAATGCGGCATTCGTTCACAATATCCAATACAATTATAATATACAGAAAAAACAGAAGTTATCTAAGGTATTTAAAATGGGTTGCTCACTGTTGAGTTATTTTGTGAAACCCCACCACCACCACCACAAATGACAGGTATACATGTACAAATCATTTTCTTTCAGCTGCCCTCTCCTCCTAACTTCTCTGCGAGCCGCAGCCTGTACATTGTCGCCACATGATGCTCACCCATGTGCTTATTCCAATCGGAGGATTGTGACTCGTACTGCATGGGTTCAGGTGTGTAATGGGAGTTGTGATGATGAACGCTCGTGCATTGACACGGGGATGATTTATAGTACAGTAGTCACTTGGGGTATGCTCCGCCTGTGCCCCCTGGGAAGACGCCTTCCATCATGGCCCATTTGCATTCGCTTGATTCCTGCGCCAGCGATGACTCACACCCATAATGCAGCACCCACGGGGCCGCTCGCCACCTACACCATGGTTACATTCTCCCTCGCCAACATGCCTGCGCCGCTCGGTCTGTCGAGACGCATGGCGGCTGCTGGAAAATGCATCTTGTAGCAGAGGGTTGCAGGGGTGTGCGTGGACAGGAATGGCTGCGAGGAAGGAATGTGATGGCGTAACATCCAAAATACAGTTGCTCAGTTGGTTAGACATTTTTATGTCCGAAACCTTGGGTGGCGGAGAATGACCCCCTGGTGTGTGTTGGTACCGAACATTATATGGTTAGATGTGTTGTTGCTGAACGCCCCCAAGCCATCCAGCGCCCCTATCAGGGCCAGACTCTATAAAGCACCGGTGACACCATGCAAAAATGCATTTTAGACTGCAAGTTGCCTATACCAAATTTGTGCACCATAATTTGTTATTTTCTTGCTAGAGCAGTTAGTTCCCCCCCCCCACACACTTTATTGTTGGTTATTTATTCTTAGCTTGTGATTATTCTTGTGGATTTGTCCCTTTTGTTGCTTTTTGTTGCTGGGAGGCCAGGCACCCTCGCTGAGGTCCCCACATGTCCCTTACTGTCTGGGAAAAAAAAAAATCTACCTTTTTCTACAGTTGGTTGCTTACAGATTCCTTGGTTTATATGGTTAAGTCGGTAACCATAAGTCCTCTGTCCCTTTACAGTTTGAGGATTTGTAGAACTACCTATATTTTTACATAAATGGGATAGCGTTTTTAGTCTCCTCAGTGACAAGTCTGCAAATCTCAGATATGATTTAATGGTTTGGGACTGTGTTTCCTGGGGTGCATGGTGTCGTTAGACTTTCTCCATTCTGCCATGGTTGCTTTCAACACACCTTGTGAAAGTGGTGGGTAATATGAGGACAGGGAAATATATAGGGAACACTCACAGACTTTTCTCATCCAGTTGCAAAGTCCAAAACTGAAATTGTGATTTCTGCCCTCCAGCGGCGTATGCCACTGTAGAACACACCTTTTTAAAAAATTCCAATTTCATCCAAAAAACTACACTTCCCTCCATAATGAAAATAAGCTCTCGGGCTTACGTCCCGTGCATTTGAAATGGAACGATGCTTACGATACGCGGCTTTTTCTCTGTGGAAAAAAACGGTTTATTCAGTACATGCAGCTGATCAACATTGCACCAATGAGGGCTATTTGGAAAGGAAATCCTATTTTGTTCATCCATGTGATTGCAACTTTTTTATAAATAAGAACAAAAGTAAATACTTACGAACTGTAAGTTGCACACATAAAAAACGGTAAGACAGATTAGTATAATTATAACCACTCTGTCTCCATATGAGCGAGCGAAGAGAGAGACGCAGCTTGACGTTTAATTACTCCAACCTGTGCTGTGTTATTCCCACTTCATTCTTTCATTCTACTTAATTCTTTCAACAGACTTAATTAAAGTCTGTCCCAATAGTAAACCCGCTCGCTGCTGTGAACAAAAAAGTCAAAATGTTTGGTGAAGTCAAAATGAGGGGGTAAATTGAAATGTATGAGTCTAATAACAATACAGCAACAGTGCCATTTGAATAATTTCCTCCTCATATCCTCCTTAGCTCCTCAGGTCATTCTTCACCAGGGGAATCATTGTTTAGTATTTAAATGCGACTAACACATGCAAACACATGCACAGGTATGCAATGTAAAATGCTCCACACAAGGCCACCATTGTTATCACAGTTCTCTTTTATAAGCTAAGAGCAGCTGCGCGTTAACATTTCTACGGTGAGATCTTGGGGTCTGAGACCACCTTCCCGGCAGTGGGCTCAGACTTGTGGACCCTGCTGCATATTAATAAAGGACGAAGTGATTACATGATTGCTGAAGTGTGGAGTAAGAGTAGCAGGGTTTTTTCTGGCCGGACTTTTTTTTGTATTCGAGAAGTGCTGTTTGGTATTTCTGTAGCTGTGAAAATTCGCCGTAAACTACACGTCCAGCTGCCACGATGGCATTTTAATGTCAGGGCTCCTGTATTTGAAACTTGGCCTTTACCTTTGCAAGTGTCTAATGGCCGTATTGTGGTGACGGACGGACAGGGAGTGGGAAAGATGTATTTGAAAGAACTGCAGGATTTCGTTTTCACGAATCAACAATTTTCTTCATGCATTCCTTGGGACTTTGCGTCGTTATCTGGGCTGTGATTTGAATTTTTGGCATTACATACTGTAGCCAAACTGGGCTGTGCTCTCCTGCGGCGTGTGGCCTTTCAGTCACAGTGCCTTTACTGGAGGAGAGCGGGCCGTGACTGACAGCCCTGGTGGGTGGTAAGGATGTGTGCGCTCCCTCAAGCAAGACGTGCAGCATGTCTTCTCCTCTCCCATCGATCGGCGGCAGTTAGACCACGTCTGTCCCCGCGAAAGGTCACCGGCTCTTTTTATGTCTGCGGTGTCACTGTGGACACAAGACAGCAGCCCGTTACATACATAAAAGAATGTGGAGAAGCATGTCATGCTTTTGAAATTCATATACAGTCCTTCATAGGCCGTCTTAGTGACTTATTGAATTAAAAAGGCTCTGTCCAGGGACCAAATACAATTTCATTTTATCCCTGCCTTGTACCAAAGTTGATGAAATTACTCCGTGCCCCCTCACTTGGCAGCAGGAATTAAATATTAATTAAAGTAAATCCAACTTTGCATATTACAAAGGAATTTAGAAAGGGTCAAAAGAATTTGACGGGTGCCTGGAGAGTGCTCGCTGGCTTCATTCATGTCGTGTTGGGGTGCTGAGAGTGCTGAGTGGCCTTTTGCTGAGTTGGAAAATTTGGAGTATTAGCAAGTTATTAACTTCCCCTGATAGGAAAATCCTGCACCTGGAATGCAAAACGAGGCGAGGGCGCAGTTAGGTGACGACAGGGCATCGTTCAGCTGCTCGTGGGATAATAATGATGTGTTCATTCATGCGCGTGGCGAAATGGTGGCTGTGCCTTTAAGGGCCGGCCCCACACTGCCGTGTCAAAAAGTTTGACCCGGAGTTTTCTGTATAAGTGTCCAGTCATGAAATGAAATGCCACGGGTCATAAAGGGTCGTTATTTATTGGAAAACCACCAAAGGGGTTCCTGTTTGTGGCCGTAATGTGAGGTGGTGTTTAATCATCGTTGCTGGCTCATCAGGGTTGGATCATCTTTATTCATGTCCCCATTGATTTTGGAGGGATGATTTTGTAATTGTGAAAGTATGCAGTGTCAGGTGCATTGATCACTTTCCTCTGCACAAAAGATGGGAAGGTAAACATAATAGCACTCTTTAAAAAAAAGAAGATACTTAATGTTTCAATATTTCATTCTACAACGGACAATCATTTATACTAATAGGAATTGTATTTCTCTTCATGCTGCATGGCAGCGCTAAGACCAAGTTTTCATGACAATATTATTGTAAATGTGATATTTTTTATACAGAGTGGCATTACATTTTTATCAGTGGGTCAAACGTTTAATTTGTTCCAATATCGTACCTTCAAAACTAATGACATTACGGTCTGCCTGAGCTGCACTTTGTGTTTAGTGCTAAATGGTAGATTGATGCAATATGGTGAGTACAATAAATCTGCTGATGATAGGCAGGTATAATGTTGCGCTTACCACTAGCAGGCTGGTGACTGAGGCATGTGAATTACATGGCTTGATAAATATTCATATACATATTCATCTAAATTAAGGACCAACTCTCCAGTAATAAGCTTTGATTAGGTGTATTTAGTCAGGATTGCCATCCACTGCATGTCTGCTACATCCAGCAAAAGAAAGATGTCACGTGTGAGCCATATCTGTAAAAAAAAAAGAAAAAAAAACATGTAACAGCTGATGGATTACAGTGCACTATCCAAAACCATGACCTTGTCAAATTTAAACCAATCAGAGGATCCACGACACTAAACCTCATCAATTAATCAATTAAAGCGACAGCCACAGCGCGTGGGTGCGCAGCAGAGAAAAGCAGAGACTTTAATTAACTGCAGTAAAACACACTGTTCAGACCTGATGATGTGTCAATAAGTGTCTCTTTTACGTTCTGCATCAAATGTAGGGGAAATGAGGTGTGGGACAGGAACGAGAAGTGTGTTAGGCAGACAGCAAACACACGCGCACAGTATAGATGGAAAGGGTTGACATCAATTAGCAGACATGTTCCACTCTGCGTGTCGCTATTTTTTCTTTTTTTTAAGCATGCAATGGATTGCTCGCCATGCATCAGTTATCCCCATTACAAACCCTCTCAGAAATGTCACTAGAATCAGTGACCTTTTAAAAACACAACCAGCATTACATTTTCAGCATTAAATGCTGAAAACTCAATTCACACTGCATCAGATAAAGCGTACGCATGTTTTTCACCTTTTACTGCTTTGGTAGTCTTTCACCCCACAGGTTTTGGATTTGACAATCAAGGTTGCAGAAAAAAAAACTGTCACGTTATTTCGCTCGATCCCAAAGAAAAGAGAAAAAGTCTTCGCTGATTCTGATGTCAAGGGGCTGTTAACTGAGTTTAGCACAGCCTCAGCCATTGGTTTTCCTGTGAAGAGGTTGATCTCTGTCTCTTTTCCCTCTGACAGCTCACTCTCTGCCTCATCAGTGGGACAGTTTCTCTCGAAATATATGAGTGATAAGCACCATTCAAAGTGATGAGGAATAGCTCTGATGGGCAACTAATCAGGTAAGTACTGCAGAGGTAGGCTGGGACAAAACGTCAGACAAAAGAGACCAGACATATGAAGTCTTCCTGATGACGTCAAATTGACCTGCATTCAGAGTCCCAGAAAACATTTGTACACGGTATGACGTCACATAAGCAATATGCATTCCCAGTGCAGTGCAAAACAAATATATATTGTTTTCCCCTGGTATCAAATGGAAAATCCGACGTCTTATTTCATTGAATTCCCCTTTTTTTCAGTCTATTGATATGTTTGTAAAATCCAGGTCTGTGGTAGAATTTCAAACAATGCGGTTTCAGCTTGTGGATTCATCTTTGACCCTGGAGACACAAATCTGCGATAAATATTCCAAACGCAACGTCCACTTAGGTCGCTATTTGCAGAGATTTTGACGATCCCCCACAATGTTCTCCGGCAAATACAACATGCTCAGATGTCATCACCTCACATTACTATCATATCCCTGTCTCTGGAAATTCAGTAACAGGTGAAATTAGCAGAAAGAAACTATGGGATACGTTTAGAAACACCTAAATAGCTCGGGGAGGGCTTTTGAATTAAACAAAGATGAAGAAATCAGAGTGACTCCACACTTTAATACAGTACAAACCTTTATCTGTGCGATGAGAAATGAATGAACTGTTTGAAAGTTAAACTACACGGCAGTAAAAGAGTGATAATATGAACTTGCTGTATTCATTTTAAAGTGGTGTTTTTTTTCTTCTTTCCCAGACTCATGTTGATGCCAATTTAAACAAGGAGGATGATAACCAGAGGTCTGTGGATGATCATAGGAAAAACTCTCTGGGGTTTTTATCCCACAGCAAACATGATTCACTACTTTAAACCAGGAGACCACCAGAGTTTCTTTGAACCAAGCAGCACACAGCTGCAGAAGTAGAACATCTCAAAGTTTCGCCCTGTATTCTCTCGAGTGCGGAGTTTTTTTTGCCTTTTGTCGAATTTGCCAATGTAGATAAAGAGATAATGGTGGTCTGTGCTTGCGTCAACAGCACATTTCACCCGTGGAGCAATTGATAGATTGGTTTATAATTTCTCCCCTCAGCGTGAGAGAGAGTGAGTGCGTGAAAGAGAGGGGAGAGCACGTTGCTTTGCTCTGGGCTCCTGCTGTGGCTCAGACGGCGCTGCTGCGTCGAACTGATTTCCATGGCTTCCTCAGACGAGCTGCAAGAGAAGCACAGGGGAAAAAACAATCTGTTTTTGCACATTTGGACGTTTTAAACAATAAAGGGTGTGATGGTAAGGCCAATCATGCCACTAAAGCCAAAGTTGATGAATGATAGCGTTTATCTTGTGCCTTCCCGTCAGTGTGGTGGTGTCCCTATTCTAGTGAACAAAACACATAGTGGCCCTGAATGCAGCCCGCTCCTCCTCACCTTAGCCACGCCCCTAATCAGCGTCAGATTAAGCCACCTGTGGGCCCTTTAGCTCTGTTTGCGTCCGTCCATCCTGCTGTGAGGCGCTGTGGCTAAGGGGTAAGTTACTGAATGAATACACTAGATTTAGATGTTGTGTTAAGAGGATGTTTAGTGGATGTTTTATTGACTGCTTTTACAGTTGTGTGTGTGGCTACGTCAGACTTGCCAAAGTTGTTTCCTGCTTATAAGTTTAGGTGGTGAGTGGTTTTAGTATGCAGCAGGTCATGTTTTGATTCTTGGTATTAGCATTGTTTTCAGCCCTACTGCTTTGACTTTGCTCTGTGTTTGCGCTGGTTTTTCTGTGACTTTGTTCTGTGTTATGTATTGAGAATAGCAATGCAGTTTTGATTTGAGTTTTGCATTTATTCTGCCCTATTGTTGCTGAATTGTCCTTGCATTAATCGCTAATTGTGGATATTTTTGCTAAGCAACCTGGGTCGCTGTTTCCTTGGTTCATTAGTTTACTTATTTTGCAGCTTGGTTGTGCACATCTTTGTTTATTCAAATGTTCATAACAGTTGTTTGCTTAATGGCACATTTTTTTGTTTGGTATATTGGTTTGTGTATAATGTGTCTAGGTACAATGAAATGATCACGTGACGTCACCTACCTTGGCTAGTTTGATATCAATATCTGATTTTAGTGTCATAAATCTCACCTTTTTTAACCAATATTGACATATTTTTCATTTTATTGCCATTAGTATTTATTTTTCTCTTTATTACTCTTGTGTGACATATTGAATTTACTTAAAAAGCACGTCACTCCCCAGGCGCTTTTGCCACTCTCCCCTTAGACGCCTGCTTGTCCACATCCTGCTTTGGAACAGGACTGAGAAGAAACCCACGGTGGCTTTGAGTCCTCTCTTCTTCTTTAACTCTTAACAGTTTTGTGCATTCATCTTCATGAAGTGAATGGATTTTAGGATGGCTGTTCTCAATCCGTCATGGTGCCAGAAAGTCTTTTTGAATATTAAAAAGGCTATCTCCTTGATCAAATACATTTGGCTTTGAGGCCTTGCCAATATGAAAGCTCGGGATGGATATGATGACATGGATCATGCACTAGATTGAAGGACACGCATAGAAAAAATCCACTTGTGGTTATAACTGAGCATCATGGTCACACTACGGGTTTGCAGGTTAGAAAGAGCAGGACAAGAAGTGTCCTCTTCTTTTATGTAATCGCAGTAGAGTAGGGTCACTGAAGGCTATTTTATCATCTGGCTAAGTTCAATCTCTATTTTGGCACATCAATAAACACATTAATATGTAGTTGCTAATCAATGCTGATGAACAGGCAAACCTTTTGGGGATCGCCAGAGTCTCACTGCAAATGAAACCTCTGAACTCTTCACCCCGCATTCAACGCTGGTCCAACAGTTATCAAACATTCCTTGCAGCAAAGCTATTTGCATCAGCGCAAGACCTAAAATCAATTCTGGGCTCTGAGAGAGGTTTACCAACTGGAGTGCTGTCAATAACTATTTAAGATTCACTGTAGATTTCCCATGCAGGAGTCGACCTCCCGTACCCCGGGGCCTCCCGTACCCCTGCAGGACACAGCGCTTGCGATAGCACATGATGTATTCCTATGCTGGGTGCTTGGTCTAATTCAGACATTTGTGGTCGCAGGCTTGTTTCAGACTTTGAATATTGTTTTTTATTCAATATTGGCCACATACAGTACACCGTAGCTACACCTCTATGAAAATAGCTGTATGTATTTGTATGTCACAGTAATTCCTCTTTTCCATTTCTGGCATAAATGTGGTGGTCGCACTCCGTATGACTCAGTGAGTCGCTGATCGTGTCATTATCTCTCAGCGGTAGCTGTGCAAATACATGCTGCAATTCAAACGGACGCGCTTGTGATGCAGACTCCCCTTACAGGTCTAGTGCGTAATATGGAGGATCTACGTTCCGAAACCATTTGTTTTCAGACCTTTAAAAACTACACACGGATCCGGGCCGTTTGTGGATGTGTTTTACCTGAAGGCCACAGTGCTTGGTTTGGGAGGATGAGGTGAGCAGTATTTAGTTAATTGCATCATGCAACGCGCCCTCTAGATTTCACTAAATCCAAACCTTAAAAGTTACCCACATGTATTTACAACGGGTTCATGCAGCGTAAGCTGCAGTTCATCAAAATAAAATGTCATTGCTCACAGTAAATACTTAGTTCACAGGCTTGCCACCAGCTCTGTGAGGCTGCACTTTAAAACAGCAGTGCCCCCGGGCTGAAGGGTAGAAAGGGATTATTCTTTGCCGCCCGTGATATTGTGATCTCTGTGACAGATTTGTTGCCAGTTAAATGCAACACGAAGCATCACCCTGACACGATTCCCTTAGAAAATCTGCTCAAGACAGTTTCCTTTCCTGCCTTTAGAGGTCAAGTGTAAATCAAATTTAACAAGCCCCATTCAGGGTCCAACTTTTATTTAGCGGAGAGGGTCAGTTGGGCTGTCGAAAAGTAACTCCCTCGTGATACGCCCTCCACCCGGTCTGCATCATTATCATGTGTGAAGATTCCACCTTCCTCTGCTGGAGTGCTGCCAACTGAAATGGAGCTGCAGAGTGTTTTTGTTTTCTCTGGAGACACGTGCTGCGTGTGTGTGTGTGCCTACAATGCAGATTCCGTTTGTTCCATTTTTATGAGGTTTGCTTGCGTCTCTCCTTTTTTCAAATGGACGCACTGCGAGTGAGTTTATGTGTGAGCGTGTTAGATGAAGGTGGCTGAGAGTCAGAGAGAGAGAGGAGAGAGGAATTTCGATGAAAGTCGAGCAGGGAGACGTGTAACTCGGTGCATATTTCCAGCACGTGCTCTCTATTAATTTTATTTATTTTAACCTGTATTTGGGAAGCTCTATAAATATACAGAACGGCCAGATGACAAAAGTCCTATCTTAGGAAATTGCAAGTTAAGAGGATCTATTGAGTCGACATGAGATGATGACAAACCGTGATGGCTTTCCTCATTGCCCGCAACACCTCTAGCGTTTCAGCTCAGAACCACGGCTCTTAGTTCAACAGTGTTAGTGTTATAGCAGAGGACATGGACTGGTGCTTAATATGCACCATGACATCCATCCCATTAGGGTGTCTGCAATGTTCAAGATAGGCAGGCCATGTTTCATACTGATGTTCCCCCCTTTTTTTCCCCTCCTTCATTATTCAGCTTATGTAATGTGCTTGTGCTGTTGGAGACCCTGCAGAACAGCACTTAGATGCATATGCAGTCTTCACTGTCGGAAGTTTGTCTTGCACTCTTGGAGTAATATCAACATATTCTCCCCTTCAGAAAGTACACGTATAATATTATTGCAGGACTTTACCTCATACTCCCCTCTATTTGACCCAGAACAAAATTCCTTGTATAAATGAACTCGATACTTGAAAATACATTTTTAACCAAGCGAAGAATTATATTTTATTCATGAGGTTTTCCAAAGTAAACGGGCACTCCACCTTTTTGTGTCCATGGAAGATCCCGCTCTCAGGCTGTGCTATTAGGTCTCTTTGGCCGTGTGTGCATGAATTAATGAACACTGACGCTAATTTCAGCAGCATTGCCATGAATCCTCCTTAGGCGGGCGCCACTCTTTCCATCGAGTCAGCGAAAAGCACATCACACAGTTGCCTCTCAGATACAACTTCACAGCACCGAGAGCACAAACGCGGAAGAAAAACTTCAGGAAACAAAGTCTGTGTTCAGATCAAGCGGGGCTCGTGTGAAAATGAATCTTTCCCTCGCTCTTTGAGTGTCTGGAACCACTAGCGCCCATTTCACCGCTCATGTTGTCCCAGCTCCCTTTCTCAAAAGCCTCAGAGGACAGCCCCTGCCTGCCTCTCATCGATCGCCGTGGGTATTTAAACGGAACCAAACATGGTGATTGCAGCAGGGAATTAATCCAAGTCTGATCCATGCGCCCCCTATTCCAAGGTGAAGGTGCGCTAAGCTCCCCCAGGGTGCGCTGTGATCTCGCTTTGAATTGGCCCTGTGTGAGTCATCGTGCTGCTCGTGCCATCTTGGATTACGCCCAAGAGGGTGGTGTAACGTGTACACATAATATAGCTGCTGGCTTTCATAAGAAGTTTCTCTTAAAATTCAGCTCTGCGAAAAATTATTTATCGCTCCCTGTTTTAAAATGAAGTGAACTTTACGAACGAATTGACGAGTTTGTACAGCCATCCTTTGTTGTGGCAACAAAGAGCATGTGCTCATTTGAATCCTAGTGATCCTCTTTAATGTCTGCTCAATTCTTTGGGTCCCAGTACTTTTAATGAAACGGCATAATGCAGGAATCTCCAGTTAACAAAGCACAACGTAGGGTTCAGAAGTCCCCGTTTGAGTTTGCTGAGTGCACAGTGTAACCTAGAATTCTGCTCAGACTGCTACCCCCCCGTTTTTTTTTTTTTTTCATTGTACCCAACTTCGCGCAGAGGATATGCATAATAATAGCCACCGGAACAAAGATGGCGTCTATGAAAAATTTAATTCATGAAGCTTTAAATCACCCTCGAATGCGAATCCCGTGTCTGTGTACAGTGAAGATGTGAGAGATGACAAAGTGCAGCTGCTGTGGGTAAAATGTGCCAGCAACACACCACCTTCTGGGGTTGGAGACCCCCTGCAGCAGCCAGGAATTACCCTTCAAGAGGAAAATGGAACACTTTACATCAACCAGTCCTACAGTCGCAGCTTTAGAAAGGCGGCAAATATTTTCTCTCAAAGCTTTTGAGCCGAAAGTTTTTGTTCGCTCGTCCTCGGCCGCTGAGTAATGTTGATTTGCTGAGGTAACCTCGTTCAATTTATCACGTCTGACCTTGCTTCTCACTACATGCTCCAAAGTCCTCACCTGTATGTAGAGGCACGCCTGAGAATTCAGCTATGCTTGCCTTTTCTGATTAAAAAACCCCCCCAAAAGATCCAGTGACAGCTTAATTGACTGTAATAGTAAGCAATGACTGCTTAAACATATTAGGCCAACATGAGCATTGAACATTGAGATCGCATCTCACTTGAATTATTGGAATTTTTGCTGTCATTTGACATTCCCTCAGTTACAGCGTGTAAACCACCTGAGCAGTAATTTTTTAGCATTAGATGTGCACATTTTCTTGATATGACAGGCCATTTATTATGAAATATGATTTTGCACACTGTCACTCTTGGCCTGTGGATTGAAGAATCAAAGGACATGCACATTTTCCAATTTTTTTATCATTACACCTTGTTTTTCATCCATCTGTGACAAACGTAAACAGGTTTAACACTTTGAGATGATTTGAGGGGAGAGACTCTATCTTGTCATCGCTTTAGGTTCGCTAATCATTCTCCTTTTCTGTCACCCAAAAATAAATTAAACATTAGAGCTGCAGAAGCTGTGAACAAGACAGACTATGATTGGATGAAGGAGCAATATTGAACTGATTTCCTGACGCCAAACGTCATTTCAATGTGGATAAGCTAGGCATACAGAAAACTTTGCATTTTACCAATACCTTTTACAAGGGCTGTTCATATAAACACAATTTATTAAAATGTACATTATTTAGTGGCGTAAGTAATGAACTCACCATTGGCAATGACAGACATATATGCTTCATCATATGATTCATTATTCCAAACTTGATTTGACATATTTGTCTATTCCTTTTTATTATATTGTTGTGTTAATTCAAATATTCATTTTATAATCTTAGCTGTCTTTGAGTATTACTATGCAACACAGTTAAAATACAGCATTATAAAAACATTCAATTGCAATTTTTTGAAAGATCTAAAAAAATTTGGTACTGGGCAGGGAGAGAGAGAGAGTCAAGAAAAGAATTGCTACTGCCTTGGATGAAGGCAACGTATATAAATATAATTGCCATTTAAAAAGACTGGCCAATGAGACAATCCTTTTTTTTCTTCATTAAAGTTCCAGTTAAGTTAAGTTGGACATGACTTTTCGAATTGTTTTTTTGCAGACCCTTAACCGGGGCCGATGCATGTTTGTTTTTACTGGTCACACATGGACAAACAAGCAAATCCTGAGATGTCAACCAGGAAAGTTGCTGCTGAATCATGCAGCAGCTAATTGGGAAAAGTTCAGATGGCACCAGCGATATTCTGCAGAAACTGAAGAGTTTTATGTGTTCACAATTAACAAAGATTTGCTTGAACAGCCACAAGGTCAATTGGGCATAGACACTGTGCTCTCAGTACTTCTTATTATTTTCCTTTTCGGTATATTGTCACTCAAAGCTGATAAATATACATAAATGCAGATCAATAGGACAGCTACGAGGACAGTATTTTTTTGCTGAGTTCTCACATACACATTACAGCCAAAGCTCCAATTAGAAATTCAACAGAGGACTTGTCTTGTTTGTGAACTGAGGGGAAGATTTTTCTAACTCAGATTAATCTGAGCAGATGAGGAATTTGGGACCGGCCCCTTAGATGTACTAATTGATAGATGTAATTAATTCACCAGAGAAGAGAACCAACCCGTGTCCTTGAAATTGAAATGGAAAATATTCTTGAGTCCAGGCACTCATAAACGTAACAAAGCGAAGACCAGCACTACGGAAATTATACGTCCGCATGCAGTTGAGCATCTGTGAAGCTGAGTGTTTATATTCATTTGCATACGGCTCACAGATAGAGAGAGAAAAATCTAGTCTAGTCGAGTGTTGTTCTTTTTTAACGACGCAGTAACAATAACAATGTGAGCAACAATAAATACACACTACACACAGCACATTAATGTCAAAGCGGGCCAAGAACAATACAGTGCGTTCAGGAGAAGGTATGGGAGGGTACATTCTTTGTGGTGGGTTTTAGGTTCGAAAAATTGATCGTCTTTAGACTGTTGTATGAAAGTGGTTTGAGTGTAACCACAGAGTAACTGGCTCATTAACAATAGGGCGCAGCAGAAAGCCTTATCTGGCCTCTCTGGTTTGTTTGTTTATTTGTATTCATTGATATAATCCTGAGAGTCGACAGCCGAGGGCCCGCATTCATGTTCGTGGCCTGGATTATTTTCCTGATTTGAACTCTCCAACGTCATTGTTGCCATTTTGAGTGAAAACCCAATTCCTCAGAGAACGGAGTGAGAATGAAAGACTCTTCACTCTGATGAATGGCAGTTTTAATCTTGTATTTGTAGCGTGGTCTATTAAGGAATCCCATTAGACATTTATGAATTCTGCATAATTTATTTGTTGCAGAGGAGGGCCTGATGCTGAACTATCACGTCTCATCGAATCGAATCTTCATCCTAGAAATTGGGAGGGGATTTTGGTACTGTATCCATAAAGAGTGCCGTTTACAGACTACGTTACAGACTTTACCAAATACCTGAACGTTTCATGATAAATGAGTTCTGACATTATTAAAATGTAGTACTTGTATATATCTGACAGCTCTTTATTAAGGACAACAGTACTCCATATAGCCTCTTACACAGGCTACACCTGAGCACTGCTTCAAAAAAATACAGTCCTTTATTCAGAAAGTGGATAGGACTCAACGTCTGTATGCTAAATATAAGGTTACAGCTAGCAGTTGCTTCACTCAGCATGAATACATCATTTTTTCATTCAGATTTCAATCTGTTCTGCACTGATTACACAGCTGTGCATTATCGTATATATATTACTGTGATTAGTGTAATTAAGAGGTTTTGTGGGAAGTTTCTAGTTTCATTTGTCATTTGTTAGTGAACCTACTTCCCGATTCCCACGATGTCAAATCATGCCTGTGTATACAACACTTTAAACGCCTTAAACTTCACCAGGGTTAACACATTCTCCCGATGCTCAACTTTGATCCCTTCATTCAGATGTAGCCTAATCCGCATTCATTCTAGTGTGTCATCTTCAATGCATGAAGACACGATGCATTAACTGGGTAAAGCAGAGAATGTAAAGTAAAGTATTCATTCAAGATTCCAAATATTGCCGCATGATCAGCAAGGATGAATTTTTGTTACCAAATTGTCTCCAAGTGAAAATATCACATGGGATTGTGAAAGGTCAGAGTTTACTGACAAAGAGGGTTGGGAGGACTGTGAGCGGAGCTGATTCACAGTCCCTCGAGGAAAGGATAGAGAACGGACATGAGTAACAACAGAGCGTGAATGGGGAAATGTCAGGTTGCTCATTTTAGTTTCAAGTTTTAATGTCTCGGTACAAATGAGGAAGTGAAAAGAGGCCAGGCTTTTATTGACCATATGACATTTAAACCATTAAAGGGTTTCCCTGCATTGTCCAATCGCACCAGTCCACAAACAAACGCTGCGGTGCAATTTTCAAGACCGACACCTCTCTGCCACCCTCCCCCACGCTGTTAGCCTTGCCAAATATATAGCGTTAGTGCCGGTCGCATGAACTCTCTCGAGGGCAAGGACAAACCTTTTGAATAAAGACAATTCAGCCTAAATTCTGCAGGGTTTCATGGGGGTGCGACCCGCGGACAAGATGCTGTGCAACACTGCGTGGAAAGACTCTTTTTGAAAAGGGATGGGTGGATGTTTGGGTGGATTTTTTCAGATTTCTGATCTGTTAATCCCGTACTGACTTCTTAGCTTGTTTGCTGAAGGATGCTTTTCCATTGTCATCCATTTGTGCGAAATTACCGTACAATTAAGTTCTCTGCTGCTAGTGTTGTACAAACGAGTCTTGTGCTTGTTTACTTTCCTGAATAATGTTCTGAAAAAAGGAGATCTTTTAATCTTCCTCCCGATCCTTGCATCCCCGCCCCCGACAGCTGTCATAATAGTGACAGGAGCAGAGGCATTTCTCACCGTCGCTGACAGACTTTTTAATACGATGACTGACTGCATGTGGCAGCTAATCATATATTCTAAATCAACTTCATAGCCGTAAAGCCTCTCAGTCTGCATTGTTTGAATTTCCCCTCAGTGTAAAAAAAATACCCATTTCTGTTGCTTTAAATGTCACTTAAATGCAAAAAAAAAAAAAAAAAAAAAAGTGTATGTGTCCCTCTAAACCGAATTTGGGGCTTTTAAGGTCATTCCGAATATTGATCTTGGAGCTGAAGCCATCCCAGATTGGACCCCCTGGCAGAGGACTGAAATGAACCCAGCAAACAGCCGGAGCAGCAGCCACTTTGTGGTTTGTTGTATTGAAAAACAACCCCATTCAATCTGAAAAGTACAGGCTCCATCAGATGCATTACAATTGCAGAAGAAAAAGTGCTGCATGCAACTACATGATTGAATATATCAATACATGGAAATATGGTTTGTAAATTAACATAGTGTAGGCAGAATTGAAGTTGTGGTTGTGAATAACAATGTCGAATAATACAAACCGCTAAACAAGCACATTCAAAGGTTTTTATTATACTTTTTTTTTCATTATTGCTTTTCTTTCGATCGACGAAGTCCGCCTCTTAGAAATTATGCTTATAAACAAGTCAGGCACAGCGATGACAACAGTTTGCATTTTCTATTCAATTACGGAGGTTAGGTTATTTATTTGCGCCTTTTCCGAAGTTCGATTTTCAGTAAAATGTTTTTTCTCATCAAAAGAACTCATAAGTAAATAAATATCTGCATGTGGGGATAACTATTATTAAACATTTTGAATCAATAGATTTGTTTGTTAGGGAAATAAGTGTGGTCTGCTTGAATCCAGTCAAAGTTCACGCAGTCTGTGACTGTTTATATCCACAATCTCTTACCAGACATTGGGTAAAGAGCTTTTGTAAAACCCTGGTTCCCGGTTTGAAGGATGTGTGGTTTGTAGGACCTGCCTGTTGCGGAATCAAAAAATAATAAATAGATATATAAATATATATGACTACTAAACATAATCCAACCACGTATTATGTTTCCCACGACATGTGTTTGCAACATGTTGTAATGTGTTGGGAGACAGCATTATCCTTACACATAAAGTGAAATAAATCAACAAATACAGTAATTCTTTCATTTAAGACACATTTCAAAAGACCCAAAGTACTTGCCGTGTAAACTATGGCTGCCCCATTTTAAGCACAGTGGCTTTCAGAAGCTGCATTTATAAAGCCAGCGAAGCTCGCCTATACTTTTGCCTTTTTTGCCTTTCCTCAAAGTGCTTCAGAGAAACCCCAGCTCACATATGACATTTTTCTGAACCTGAAACTGAATGGAGCGCCTACACAAAAACTGAAATTTCTGTTGTAATGATATCATTAGCTTATATGTGTAATGGTGTGCAGTAACTGCTGTCAGTGAGGAGGTGGCTTGTTAATTGTTCTGGTTTTTGAAAAGGTGCTAGACTGAGAAACCACATTTTTGTTGCTGCAATCCCTTCATACTAAGTGACACGTTGCATTTATAGTTAATACGAACAGACATAATGGCCTCTTGTTCTGAAAATGGCAATCTCACCTGGGATGAGACACTTCAGAATGGTGAGAGGCTTACTAATATTTGCTTTTGTGAGTTTATTGTAATGAATACATATTTTCAGTTTTGCAAATATTGTCCATGTTGCCATTTGCTTGTGGATCATTAGAGAAGGATTATTGTCTAATGTTTGTGAATTTTGGTTTTGTCACAGTAAAGACTCACACGGACGGTGCAGCAAGCCCAACGGCCTCCTTACTTGGGCGTCTTAGATGAGTATCTTAGGGATATTTCTTGACAACCTGAGGGTGGGAGGTGAACTTATGAAAAACACCACACATAAAAAAAACAGCACTGTTGAAGCCAATTAACTGGAAAAAAAAGATAGATATAGTTTGATAAATATCGATATAAAAATGCCCTGTTTTTTTTATTTGCAATAAGCACTCTTAACATCAGCTGCCCGTTCACACATTTGGAATCATCGTCATCAACTGTGCAATTTGATCCCACACAAACTCTCATTAAAACAAAATTCAATTAGATAAGAGGTTCTAATTGAAGCACTACAGAGACAAATTGTACTTGTTACCTTTGTCTTTATAATGAGCAACTTATATTTATACATTAAATATTAGGTTAGCAAAGCTTAAAAAAACCGTCATGATAATCCTATTGCTACTTTTTTAGTTTGACTTTGAGAAAAACCAAGCCCGCTGCCATGCAACAGCGTCGATTTTTCCTCCACCAGCCAGTGTGACATGTTTTGCTTTGTACCTGACCGAGCCATCTGGTTTCAGTGGCATGAAAAAAGTGCCATCCTCAGAAATGTGAAAGGAAAAAATTAGAATCTTTTCCCTCCATATGACAAACGCCTAGTCTAAGTGGGCTTTCCAGCCAGAAGATGAGCAGGCAAAAGCGTTCCTTCAGCCGTTTCAACTGCACTCCAACTTCGGCAGAGTTTTCTGCAGAGCGATGGCAGCTAATGATGCACAGGCAGCGCTGAGATAAAATTGGGCCACTGTCTGTTGACATGTTCTGGCAGCTCTATTATGAAGCAGACGATTTGACTTTTTCAGGGGATTATACTGTAGGTACCCTGCAGCACCAAAGGCTGTGCAGTGTAGATATCAATGAAACGCAGCAGGCTTCAACTTGGACTTCATACGCAAAAATGTCTCTCATGCCCTTTGGAGGCTGCGGAGTGCCTATTTCATATCTCTTCATTGCAGAGTAACCATCCGCTGCCTTACAGATAAAATCGTCTCGCTGAGAAGAGATAGATGCGTCCCGTTACATGGAACAGCTGATCCTGGGCTCTGGAGGAAATGTTCTGACCCAGCACTGAAATTGATAAAAAAAAAAAACAGCGAACGCGCAACGGAGTGATGCGAGTTGCCGACAGTATCGATATAGATAGATATTTATGATAATCCGTTCCTCTGAAGTTGTTCTTCATCAATAACTCCAAAGGCAAGCATGGCTTATTCTGGTTTTGAAGCTTCTCTGGGAACATTGGCTGTATGACACAAATAATCCCAAATGTACAGCAACATATAATCTGTTGCATTCTGACAAAATGCCCTCAGCCTTTGAATCACTGTGCATTGGCGATGCGAGTTGTCTTTTATCTTATAAAAATGTTTATGTTAACAAGCAGGACCTTGCTTTCAAGGTCTGTCCATTTCATCTGATTAGAAAGAGTACATTTATTACAATTAGATGCATCATATGACTAAATTGCCAGTAAACATTTTGAATGTAAACAGTGGTCCCTACTCTTTTATGGACTCTCATTTATCCATTTAAAAGCCTGGCATGAGGGGAAAAAAACCCATGAGCACTCAGCTTAAAGAGGGCTACAGTAATGTATTCCAAAGTAAATATAAATGCGATGAGAAGTTTTCCAAAGCTGAAATGTTATAATAGCCTTAAAATATATTCAAGGTAATACATTATGCATTCCTACAATCCTTATTGTTTCATATGCATTTAAAATAGTATGTTTTTTCTCCTTTTAAGGGTTTATGAGTTCCTCTCAGTGTATTTACTCCGTAATGCATGTAAACCATGGGATGTCATGCTTCTGCGTGGCCAGACTGAAGATGCATCAATGTATGACTTTAAGTCAGCTGACACGCGATTGTACCACATGTTCCTGTATGACATTAGTGAGCAGTGTTTCTTCAGGCTATGATCAGTTCCCTTAACTGCCCCTTCACTGGCCTTATTGGAGTGTGGCCACCAATATCGGTTTTCGGATTACTCCATCGTTCTATTAATTTGAGTTTCAGGACGCTAACCAGGCCTAAGCAGTCAAAACAAAGTTTTCCTGTGTCCTCAGGCCTAAAGTCCTGTCAATTTGGGTTTCTGTCCCTGCCACGAAAGCATCGACCCATCTGATGCGCGTGCGGTCTCCAGCTCGTTTGGTCAAAACTGGACGGGAAAATAGTGTTTGTGAAGAAATTGCAGGGAACGTTCCCTGCATGCTCGACATTGCTCCCTCCTCTCTGGACCCAGCTCCTTCTGACTGTGATTAATCTCCGGTGACAGTGGCGGTGTGGACGCATCGCCGGCTTCGCATCCATCAGCTGCCGCTGCGACAGTTTCCTTTTAGCCCTGGAGCCGTTTGGTCCAGTCCAGACACGCCGGAATGTTCTGGTCAGGACAGGACCCAGGACTCGATCCCTCTCCCCTTTCAAACTGTCCCGTTCCCGGCTGCTGAACTGCAGTGTTTGTTTGTTCTCCCTCGCAGCCACACATGTTCAAGGCCACCAGGTGCCAGACTTTGTTCTCTGGGGCTATACCCACAGCTGGTGGATCAAACGTGGACTCGTATTGCTGCCGCACAGGGCAGAACTGGATTTCTTTGTCTCCGGGGCGCAACCCCACTGCCCTCTGCTCTTTTTTCATAACGGGCCACAAGGCGCCTCTGGGAATGGATGCACTAACCCGGCCAAGTTGTGCATTTCCCCAGTCGCCCCAAGCAGATCTGGACGGGGGGAGTGCGATCGAGGCCTGTCCCTGATCCCTGTGGCTCCCCGGTGGCCGGCGAGGAGATGGCGAGCCAAGATAATTGGGCCGCCTTGTCTCGTCGCATTGTAGAGGCTATCTCTCCGGCTAACAGTCAGCTGCCAGCAGCAGCACATTCGTCCCAGGGCATGGCAAAGTCGTGCATTGTTTAAAGGGGCAGCTGGTTATCGCTGCACACTTTCGATCCCTCAGTTTTATCATTTAGATGTGCGGTCGCGTTCGGTGACAAACGCCAATCTTCCTGCTGGGTCGTTGGTGTACATTACAGGAGGTCTGCCCCCGGTTCGGCACTGCAGGGAGGGAATACATGTCTCATACTTTTTGTTTTTTTTTGAATTGACTGATAGGGAACACAAATATTATGTTTTTGACTTGTGTTTTCTGAAAGTGAGAAAAAGGCAAGTGGTTGTGCCCCTGCAGTGGGGCTCACAGAAAAGTGGCTGTCTGACCAAAACGCAACCTTGCCGGGCCAGGTCATCATTCTTACAAGTTTGAATAGAGATGTCTTCTGTCAAGCCATGCAGGATTTTTATATCCCATACTTTATGCTGTGGCCTGTTCCTCTGATGTTTTATTTTATTTGTTAAAACACAAGATGATGCTAAAACCAAATAATGCAAAGTACAGCGCATGCAGCGAGCCTTCCCAGGATTACAAACATTTGAATATATATATACTGTATATATATATATATATATATATATATTTGATATTCCCACTGCCGGATCTTCAGGTGTCTGTCTGCAGAGCAGACGTGGGCCGCTGAGTGATGCTCAGGTCACAGCATCACTTAAACTCTGAAGCATCAGCAACACAAGTCAATTATTTGCAGCCCCATCTGAGGAGTGCCGGTGCTGACAGGAGCCTCACCGGCTCCACCGTGCTCCCAGACACATTCATCACTCGGGAGACGAACATGGTGACTTTATCTTATTGTCAAAACAAGAGTTTTGGAATTGCACCTGGTGTGTGTATGCACGTTGCTTTTTTAGTCACATCGCTGCAGCTAAACGATTAGACTCTTGGAAAAGAATAATATTTTTTTTATATTCAATGCTTTTTTTATTAGGTGAAATGAAGTCGTACTCTTGATGTTATTCTTTTTATATTTATTGTCCTTCTGCACAACATAAGCCCATAGCTTCTCTTTGCCTGCAGCTTATTATGAGCCACGGTTATGTTTTATTCATATCTAGCTGCCTATTAGTAGCAGAAGAGGAGCGGAGGTCAGCCAGTATAGTATAGACAACGTTGGAGAAGGGATGGGTCAACAAAACACAGGATGGGAGCATCATTTCTTCAACTTCTTCTGTGTAACAATTTGGTATCGTGACTATGATGACAAAGACAATGCAGTATTTATTTGAACTGATGACAGGATCTTTCTTCATAATAATAAGAGTTGTGTATACATTCCAGTCATACAAAAAATACTGCCAATGTTTTCCAAAAAAAATAATTAAACAGGTGCCAGAGACAACACGATAGTGGTAAAACATTTCCTTAATTGTATCTCAGCAAGCATTTAAATGCTCGGCCGCACTTCCCAGCATGCTGCGCTAGTTCTTCATTGCATCTTCGTCCTGCATTGATTTGCTTCAAACCTATCATGAGCCTGTGTTGGATATCTATCTAAGTCTGAGGCAGTTGCAAAATCCTACATTATTTGCCAATTATTACATATACTGAAAGTGTTGTGTGGGGGTTTCACATAACCATGATTCCAAAGGCCCTTTAATGATTTTTGGAGATTTACTAATGAGCGGATGACTCATCAGACCTGTGCTGAGTCACAGGTTTGTGCTGACTCACACGTTTGGACCCTGGAGAGGCTAAGGTGGGAATTGCGACCTTCAGCATTTTTTTGTCTCTAGTGGAGTGGCAGCTCTTTTTTGGCAGTCCCACAGTCCCCGGCAAAGCACTGACCCTCTCAGCCAGCCATACTAATTAGTGACATCAGCCCATTTCCACGTCTCACTTTGTTTCCCTTCGCCAGACAAAAAGCAGCACATCACCATAACCGTGCACATCACCGTAACCGTGGCACATCACCGTAACCGTGCCTGGCAGACCCGCTCCTGTGGTTGTAACCGTGGTGACGGTGCCAAGTGTGTGTCGGAGTGTGAATGAATGTGGATATAATGGCATGTTACAGGATTGCCTGAGGCTTCGGCCCTCCTCCTGAGGACCTGCCACAGCTCCCACTAACTCAGCGCCACATCACGAGCACATGCGGCTCAGTCCCTCGGTAGTTGGCTAGTGGTGGATTTTACAGAGACCATCTCAGTGTGCACTGTTGAGTCTGTTATACAAAAACAATTTCTTAATGGAGGATTCGTGAGTCCGCCCTTTGCTCTCTACTTACTGAAGTTCACCCAAGCAGCAGCAGCAGCAGCAGCAGCAGTATCAACAGGGCTTTTAAAGACTAGCTGAAACACCCCAGCCCTCGTGTTGAACATCCTCACTCGTCCCAAGTCTCTAACTCTGTTTGTTGCTTTGGGCTGCAACTAACACACCTCAAACCTAAAAATTGTGGTGTACTGCCAAGCAGCATATAACTTTGCCTCATGATGCATCACGGGCCGTGCTTCCACACTGCAATTTTTAGGTTCCCAGTGTCCCCCACAGAATCCCAAAGCTGGTGGAGACAAGAATAATTTATCCCGGACTGTCAGGGAGCATTTATACATTTCAGGCAGCTGCATCCTCCGTGGAAAAAGCAATAACCTATATTTATATATGCAGCAGCTCTGCCTCGAGAAGTTGAAGAAAAAAGTGTTCAGGAGTCCGTTGTCACTCCTGTAGGATTGTGTTGAATAAGATGATATATTATCCCTGAAGGTGGAGTTGGTTGTTGGGTTGTTACTTATTTGCTTTGTGTTGTGGCATTGTGTGAGATGTCCTGGTGAGCACAGAGTCGGGAAGGCAGGGACTCAATAATGGTTCCTTACTGGAACTGTTATGTTACTGCAAGTTCTTGCGGCAAGATATTTTTTTTTTATCAATTTGAGCTCACGTGCAACAACGTCAACAGAAGTAGAAATCTGCTCTTTACTTTTCCCCTTGCAGCGTTGTCTGTTAAATATTGCATGAGTTTTTTTTTAAGGATTTGACTTGTTTGGGGTGTTGGTGCGTGGCTGGGACTGATCTTGTGTTTCACATGCTGTTGACTCCTGTTTCAAGTTGTGTTTTGGGCATTTTGACTTCTGTAAACGATCCACTGTTGGATTTTTTATTTCAGTCGTTCTGTTTTTGGATGTATATTTCAGATGTTTTCCTCGGTTTATTTTTGTGGTGCGTTGCTTGTGTATCTTGACTGGTGATATTTTGCTCCAGCTTTACTCGTTTGTTTCCGGGTTTCTCCTGTCTTGTTTTTCTTTTGATTGAGCGTTTCTTGTGTTACCTCTTGTTTTACTGCTAGTTTTTATCTGATTTGCCTCGAGCAATACTGATCAATCTTTACCTGTGTCCAGTTTTCCCTGCTTCCCTTGTCTCTGTGTTTCCCTTTGCTCTCTGCAGGCTGAAAGCATTTCAGCGTCTTTTTTTTTTTACTAATTTCCGTTCCTAGGGTTTTGACTTTGCCTTTTTTTTAACGTTACCTTTTGCCTTACATTTTTTTGGATGCTGTTGCCACTCCCGATTGATCATCTGGATGCCAAAACTTTTACCTCCAGTAAGCTGATATCAGTCTCATTTTACCTGCCCTGCTTTACAGAGCACTCACAACTGTTACAGTGTTAACAATAAAATGTAGTAATATCAACAATAACATTAAAAATGGCTCCGTTTAGTTTCATGTCTTAGTGTATATCATTCAGTGCAGTCATGTTGAAACAAAAGACAGGTCTCTGATCTGTGATCTTATTAACAAAAGCTTTATGGGACGTTTTCTCCCCTTGTTTCATCACATGTATAATGATGGACTTGATGGGTTTCAGGTCTCAGGGGTTTTCTTGAGGTCTGACTCTTGTTTTCTCCTCCATACCTGATTTGGTAAACAGTATGCAGAGCACAACGTCTTGCCCTCAACAGTAATAAATAAATTGCAAGTATATAGGAAGTAGAAAGTCTACAAGGAAACAGGGTGTTAAAGGGCAAGCAATAATGGATTGTTTTACTGTTCACACCAAATGGCTTGGGATTTATAGGGTCTGGGAGAAGGGTGCTTTTTTTATGCTTCTGTTGTACATTCAGGGAAAGCAATATAAAAGCTTCCGTGTACGGTCTCCTGGCTTAGTTATATGAACATAAAATCTTAAAATTGGAGCAAAACAAAAGATATTTTTTTCGTCCTCATGGACGATTTTAAGTAGGCCTATCAAAAAAATTGCTGTCTTGCACTGAAACATTTCAGACCCTGAGGAGGGGGTAGTGATATCATCAGGGTTATATCGGCTTGGTCTCTTGAGAGTTGTGGAGAACGAAAGGCTGCATTGTCATGTTGTGGATTTTAAAATCCTTTTTTTTCCCAGATAGTGAGGGATGTAAAGAAAGATGCAACTGAGCTGCGTTGTGGGATATGTAATTTGACCCATATCATAGAGCCCATACTTTATGCAGTATACCAGACTTGAAATGTAATTGTGCAGAGCTGCCTGAAAAGACGCCGCATATAACAGTCCATCATCTGTGATGATCTTATAGAGAATGTAACACTTGTAATAGATACAGTAAAATATTTGCGCAAGTGTAGACATGGGATTCTTTCCCATCGCGGCCATCCATCAAACCTGACATGAAAGTGGCATTAGCATCTTGATGGAGGGAGCTAGAAGTAGTGCGAGATGAAATGAACGTCGGGAACACATGGTGGGTTAATGTTGGGTTCTCGTGCCTGCAGCCTTGTCCCTCCGTCCAGATGAGACTCCTGCAGACTATTTAGCAACAGGACACGGGACCCAGAAGCTGTCGACTTTGAGGCAACAATGCTAGATTCCTGTGGACTAGACATACCCCTCGAGTCGTTTGCGCCAAAATGAACACAGACACTGGTCAATACGCTGAGCCTCAGGTGGAAAGGCACGGGAGTGTTAAGGAAGAGTAAGAGTGCAGTTTGTACTCATTCTCTGTCTCTTTAGTCTCCCTTTTGGAAGCTTAAATAAACTGGATTGAAAGCGCAAAGCTGTAGTCAGCTGTGCACTTGTGTGTGTGTGTGTGTGTGTGTGTGTGTGTTTATCCGCTATTCACACACCGTTCCTCCATGTAGGAGACCTTTATGACAGAAGATTAGACTCTGTATGTATGTAGAACTCCAAACTCGATTGAATGACTAATTCTCATCCACCTGGGGGCTCGTGGCCTCTGTCACTCACTGAAATTGTCTACAATTTACTACTATTGATTTCTGGGTTGTCATGCCCTGTGGGAAGGAGATAACCCAATCAAATGCAGCCTTTGCCTCCAACATGAAAAACACAATCTTCTCGCTTTCTTCGCCACACAGATTCGATTGGGTTCATGTGGGTGAACTTCTTTGAATTCCTGCAGTTGTCTCTAAGGTTGTTTTTTTTTTTGGATTTAAACATAAAAGGTTAATCTGACATTTACAGGAGCTCTAATAATCTGCAAAAAAACAACCATCAATTTTCAGATATGGGATTTGTCTTGAATGGCATCTCTCATGCTCCTGTTACCATGGAATTCCCATATAAAACCAATTAAATCCAATTAAACAGCAGACATTGTATCGTTCCCTTTCATTTGACATCCCTTTTAGATATTTAAGTCAGTAAGCTGTAACCAGTCAGAGAGATACAGCAAACGAAAAACACGGATAGCCTTGAAACTTTGTGGTTGGTCTGCAGTAAAGCACTATATGCAACTTTTTCCGTGGCCTTGGGACTCATCAGGTATGCAGGCAGGGAAAGAAAATCTTAACAAAAATAAAAGATTGTACAGGTGAGAGAAAATATCTGATAGAAATGTCACTTTCACCGACGCTGTTATTGATTGACTCCTGAAGTGACCGTAGGCGTGAATGTGAGTCTGAACGGTGGTTTGTCTCTTGCCCTGCGTCTCCTGGGATTGGATCCAGCACCCCCTGCGTCCCTTAAAGTATAAGCCGTGTCGATAATGGATGGAGGGATGTATTGTTTGTTTGTCCAAATGATGCCTAACTGGACGTTTGGAAAATGTAAGTACCTGCGACAGGGTGAGACCAGTCGGCCGTCTCGGCATCATCTTGCAGAGGACTGGCCGATCAGTGTCCCTCCTTTTAGCACCGAGACGAGTCTTAGCTCGGCGCACCATGCGCCCTGTGTTGTCTTCATGGATTATATTGTTGTTCTCAAAGATAGTGTTGGTCTCTGAGATAAACCGCATTTTTTTTCTCCGCCACATTAGTCTGGAAAGAAAATGTTGATGTTTATTGGACTGTCGAACAGCACCTCCTTTGTGGACTCAGTTACACGTCCCACTCAGCGGTTGTGTCTGCATCGCCACAATTGAATGAAAATCAATAAATATATGAATAAATAAACGGAGGCGGCGCAGCCTTAAATGTCCTTGCCGAATACATTACCCTTTGGATAATGTGTGTTTCTTTTAAATGCTTCTCACTGCAAATGAGTTGTCGGCCCTTTGAGTTGAGATTATCTTGTCACAGTAATCGCCAGAGCCCAGGAGAGCCACTCGTGACCGCAAGCGCTGCTGTCCCAATCACGTAATGATCACACTGTGAGCATCTGCCTCGACGCCAGCATTCAGTCAGACTTGTTTATTGGCATTGTTGTACAAATGCTAAATTATATTACCATATGGTATACAGCAGCAACATAACATCTAAGATTACAATCTGGTTAACACCTAAAACCTGACTCCAGCATACAATGTGCATGAAAACGCACCTTCATTGGTGGTAGTTCAGTAGATTACAATAGAATGGAATTTGCTTAATTTATCAGTTACATAGCTGATGTGCTTAGAAAAGGATCAGTGTATATCATGTGTTTGTGAAGGATTTATTCAGTGTGTGTCTATACCACTGCATTGCAAATATAGCTGCAGTTGCTTTTGTTTCGTTTTTACTGTGCTCCGAAAGCTACCTGCCTTCCCTTGACAATCACTGAATGTTTCGCTGTTACTAGCCTCAAGTTGTTGTTCGAGGGGAAACGTATCGATAAGAGTTTAATATTCTCAGATTTGATCAGTTATAATTTTATTTTTGAACAATTTATTCGATAAAGCAGTGCTGTTCGTTTTTCATTCGAGACAGATTAAATCAATCAAATCAACATTTATATTATTTTTGGCTTCATCCGGTGAAAGCATCTGGGGTGTGGGATCTGTCATATGGCGCATTACTGGATAAAACATTTAGGCAAAATAAGGTTGGCAAATAAGGAATCTGACCACTAAAATAAGGAACAGTGATTTATTTATTTTACCATTCACTATTCCCTAAAACCTAATCCTTACAATTGTCCTTAAACGGATGGGTTCTAAGCCAGAATTTTTCCTCACAACTGTGGGAAGCCATATATGCACACAAAAATGAAATTTTTGGCCAAATTCTCAGTGGAAGCTTCAGAGGTTTCTTTGTAATAACATGTAACAGTTGAATATCTTGTTTCTGGCCTTTTTGATGAGAAGCACGGCAGGAAAGCAGAAAATCAGGATCAACAGAGCTCGCCTTCCATGCTCATTGCAGATTTTATCGATGAGCTGCCATTTTCCTCCTCCTTCTCCCAAATGGCCACCTCCGAGTGCTCTCCCTCGCTCTTGGAGAGGAAAAACTTCTTAAAACCAAAACCGGATTCATTGACAACATAATGTAGTGAGACAAATCCGTTTTCATTATTCAGCAAGGGAGGTGGTGTGGCAGGATGCCTCATGTTGTCTGCAGGTCACACAGAGCAATTGGATTTCCAAGAAAAAGTGAGGCCACTTCTGCTATAATATATTCAGCTAGGCACACAAGGTCATTCTAAGACAAGTACTGTACACATCACTTTGTCGTGGTCATGAATGTAGACTGAAGCGGGGAATGGAAAGCGTCATGCCTCGAATGACTCTGTCTTGACTCTGACTTTTTACCATATACTGTAGATCCCAGGGATTTTGGTGTGAGAGCGGCGCATTGCATATCATACTGGAAGACTAATTGAGCTAAGGCTGATTAATCTCCCCAGGACTTCCCAGTCCAATAGCGCTACGGGGACAACAACGGGATGACTTAAAAATCACATCCTGCATGTAAGGATCTCAATCCAAAGACCTTTAGACATTAATCGGTCCTTCATGTCTTTAAAAGGCATATGAACACGTTTCAATTGGATTATATGTATACTGAAAATCTTTTACTTTGAATTGTTTTGATTTTCACTGATGAAACTCCTAAAATGCCATCATCAGTTTAGCTGTATTACACTCTTTCCCTTTTCGGCTCTTCAGAGACTGGCTGTAAACGTCTTTCTGTGGCATTCCAAAAGGTCACAGTAAACTCTCACTGACAATGTGTTTTCAATGGAAATATTAAAAAAGAATTAAGCAAAGGTCACAGTCAGCAAAATAAGTTCATTAACCTTTTATTAGCTTTAAATAACTGATTAGTGTTTTCTTTGATATACAAGCTCACGTAGATGCTTTTGAAAAACAATTTAAATATATGCATTTATTCGCATAATGACTACTTGTAAAGTCCAGTCGGGTAAACCTTTAGACATGGAATCACAAAATCATTATTTCTCTCAGACGCCCTCATCACTTTCAGTCCATGTGGTAATGCATTAGGCCTCAGCCGAGGCATGAGAGAGGCCACATCTCTCTTCCTCCAAACGGTGAGCGGAGGCTCTGACCCAATTAGGAACTTTGGGAGCATCCAGATGGTGACATAATGCTTCCTGTCACATTGGCCACGATCAGGGAAAAGAGGCAGAGCGCTCCCAGCTTGCAGAGCAGTGCCCACTGTATGGTCACTGCGACAGTGTGACGCACATCTGCTCCGCCACCGATGCTGAGGAGCCCCTTTTGCGTGTGTCACTTTCAGGCCATTTTGTACTCCTTATACTTTGCCTTGTAAGTCACTGATATGTGTGTGTGTGTGTGTGTGTGTGTGCTTGTTTTTTGTTTGACCTATTAAGGTTATTTTCTGGTATAAACACAAACCTCTTTAGGATCTTCTGTTCTTATGAGGACCGAAGCCTGGCCCTAATGGGGCATTACGTTATTTCTGAGGCCCTGTTGAGGGTTAAGGCTAAGGTGTGACATGAGGTTACGCTTAGTGAGGAACTTGTTTTTGTTCGAGATATGGCCTTGCGAAGTGCAGTTTCAGGTTTGCCTTGTTCCTCTTGTGTTAACGCTCATGTTTCTCCTTTATAATTTGTGTGTATGGGCTGATCATGTTGGATAAATCTCTCTATATATTCTTTATGGCATATGCACGTGACCATTCATCGCTCGTATCATTAAAAACGAAAGCAAATGAGTGCCGTCATACATGTTCGATGATAACACGCTGGAAATATCCCGCTTGACACTCTGCACATCAAACTCCCCATTATAGAATATTCCACGAGAATAAAAATAAATAAATAAATAAAAACTTTCATCCTCCCGGAATTAGCTCGAGGGAGATGAATTAATGTGACCATCATGGCTTCAAAATAAATCAAAACATCTCTAAAATTATCTTAGATATCAATTATGTATTGCAAGCTTTAATCTGATGTGTGTGTGTGTGTGTGTGGTCATACATTTGAATCATAGATGATGCACGCAGAGGACGGCGTCCTCCAGATTCAGCTGCTCCTCGCACGTTACAGGCCCATGCAGACTACAAACTTTCATGTCATGTCAGGTTTATTGAAAGGACATTCAACAGTTTCGTTCAATCATCATCATCATTTTACTCAACGACACACATGTACTAAAATTGTATCAACATGTGTGCATCCCATGTTGTGTCTCCCATCTCGATGATAGACTTATAGTAGGCTATCTTGCATAATTTAAAGCATGAACTCTCAGCGTGCAGAACGTAGTATATTTTTAATTCACTCTGGCCACACACTAAATTTCCCCTAGCACTTCTTTTTGATTGGGTTTTTATCTAGAGTATGAAATATGTACTTTTCAACTGGATCCCTCCAGCCTGGTTTGTGGAGAGATATTTCACCCAGCTTGCTGCGCGCGTAAGATATTATTCCACTGCTGCAACACCTAATAATGTTGCCGCTACCTGAAATCAAAGTTATTGTTGTTAATGAAGCCTGAGAACACACTAAAAGAGAGACAGCATGAATATTATACTGGGAATGTAATAGAAAAACTTGTGTAAAAAAAGAAAAAAAAAAAAACACTGAACCGCCCAGACAGTTTTTTTTTTTCCCCCAAGTCAACGCTGTGATGTGCATGTACTATCTGTGCCAGCCTCGAAGAAACAACTAGTCGATGCATGTGTTATTGGAAAAGAAATCCTGAAAAGTCCGATTTGGGAATCAGTTTAAACTGATGGTTATATGCCTAGAATACAAAATCTGTGCCACACGCTGTAGGGTTTGGCTTTGCTTTGCTCTGCCTTCGATTCTCGAACATGTTCATTAGATTTATTCTGGGCCTCATTTTGTTTTGAGGTGTGTAATAATTGCGATTTCGATATATCCACATTTCCTCTGGAATGGCCACAGGGACATTAAACTTCATTCATTTATGGTAAATTCAAGTGAACGTTAAAGATTTTGAACCATTTGGAACCAGAAACCCAGATTCCATGGAAGATCAGCATACCCTCTGAGTCTTTGTCTCTTTGTAGCTCTGTGTCGGTGAGAAAATGCGATATCACGTTGATGATGTGTTTCGTCTTCCATTGTCAACTACAGTAGTGTTATTTGGTATACATTTAAGATTGAAACTATATCGCACCCAAACCTTGCTCATTGGCGTATGTATTTTTAATTCACTGTCATTTCTCACAAACTAAATAATACAATGGATCAAATCTGAAAGACCTAAAATGAAGAGAGTAATTACTCTCCCCACCTGCTCGCACAACCCTCAGCTGCATGCTGCCGGCTCCTGCTGCTCTCGGAGCTGTGAGGCGGGAAAAGCAATAAGAACCCACTAACCAGAAGGAGTAAATCAGGCCGGTTGAGAGAAATTGAGTGCACCAGTAAAAAAAAAAGAAAAAAAAGAAAAAAAGAGTCATCATCAAATGAACTTCTTGAAATATTTCCCGATTAGACATGACATTTGGACAGAGCCAGCAAAGTGTAGATGTCTGACACGACAGAATAGGTTGCCCTATGCACATCCTTTTTTGACGTGAACGATCTTTCAATTATTGAGTCCTTTCCCCCCTCACAGAAATAGAGAAACGATGCAAAGTCTAAAGCTTTACTTTGATTTCCCTTTTATTACTTTATCAATGAATCAATAAATGTATGAGTGAGCGAGAGTGAATGAGTGCTGAATGAATGAGTTGCTGTTGGTGGGGAAAAAAGCCCGAAGTAGTGCTGTGGTCTTCCTTACACTCCTGCCTTAAAGGAGGGAAATGGATAAAATAGGGTTTTTTAATAATCCTATAAAACCTTTTTACACGTTAATGTCATTCACTGGCTATTACTAAGCCCCACAGATGTCGCATAAACACTTGTTTGTTGTAGTAGCAGTGTGTCCCTGGTCGACTTGCTTTAGCTGACCAGACCCCTATCCGTGGGTGCATTTGCGTCTGTACCATATGGTCGAACTTTGTACGATCATCCTTTTTAATGCCCGCTGTGAAAATGGGTAATAATGAACCTCAGCGCCGGCAGAAAAGAGGAGAAACAATTGAGTATTCATTGGCTAGGTGCGCTGTGTTTGCCTGGTGGAGAACATATGGACTTTGGGAAATTTGAGCTGATTATCACAATGCCGTTCGCGGTTGAATGAAGAAATTGCGATGAGTGATTGTTTTCGAGCGAGACTGCGTGAAAGCTTTCGCGAAGGCCAACAAAGAGATTCATAAAACAAAGACACTGGGGCAGATGGAAGCGGTTATTTGCACTCCGGTAGCTCTTCCTCTGATATAGTGGGACTCCAGTCTCGGAGCAGAGACCGTGACGGGGCGTTTCAGCCAAAGCGATGCTGAATGGCAGCGTAACGATGACTGAACAGAAGGTGCTTTACTCCTTTTAGATTCACTTTCTATTAAAGGTGTTGGTTCCAACTGAATTTCAAATTAGACGCTGTAATCCACTGTGAACAACTTGGAAAACAACCCCTGTAGGACTGAATGACATAGAATGGCATCGCAAAACTCAAATGGATGCACGGAGCTCACTCATTTTGTTCGGGTTAAATAAATGGGATGTATTCTATTATTGTCATAGTAGAAGAGAGTTAATGAGAAACTGGATAACGGCATAGGATTATTTAAGGCTAAACTCTCAATTGTCCACGTCGTGCAGGAATGAAATTGACATCAATCGTCTTTTTTCTGCAATATGAATCTGTATATTCAAATGAAAAAAAGATGAATTCATTAAAAAGCATTTTTGTAGTTCATACTTTTTCAAGGGTGATCAAAAGTTCAAAAAGCCTCATGAGTACAGGCAATTATTTACTGTAAAATAAAATAGCAATTATAAAACACCATTAAACTCAAACAATGCCTTTTGAAAGCACTGTGTCCAACTCGTTTTACAACGCAGACTAGACTCAATTTCTCAGTACCTCTTAAGTCTTATCTGAGTAATTGGAGATGGATCTCTCGCTTTTCCTCTCTCTTTTCCGTCTTCCCTCTCTCAATTACGTGCCTCTCCGAAGACAACATCCCGCTCTCCGTGCTCCATGCAGTGACCAAATGGCGTCATTTTCTTCTATCTCCTTTGCCCACAACCCTCACACAAGACCCTTAATTCAACAGGATAACTGGATTTCGTCACGCGTTGGGCTTTATCTGCACCCAGCTTCAGTGTGTGCTTGGCTTGTAGTGCGGGCCGCAGGTGTCATAAATAACCGATTCTCTTTTGTGTCCACGTACCTGAGTGTTTCTGCTTATTGCAGGCAATTTCAACCATGACCTTTTAAACTTTGCTTTGCCGGGTTCTGATAGATTTCAGCCACCATGAAGGCAGGAATGCAAGTGAGGGCTGGTGATTGAATATTTAAGGCTGTGTATAATTGCTTAAATCTGACGTTAAGATTCTGTTTAATGCCTTTAATTTTAATGGCTGAAGGCAATTAAACGTGAAATGTTGTGGTCTGTGGTCCAGTTATTAATCACGTTGGCCTCGGGAATTGCATCGTTTTAAACCCAAATAATTTAATTTGAGTCTCTCAGTCATGGATTTCGGTCCAAACCTAATCAGGGTCTGAGCTATCACCTAAAGGCTCTCCAGCCTGCCAGCATCCCCTGTGTTTAATCGGTTAATGGACCCTCCAGTGCATGCTAATATAAATATGAGCACAGAGTGTATAAAAAGAAAGGATTAATCATTTCACCATTTTTATCATCTCACTTGCACTGCTACATGTACTGATTGTGTTCGGGAATGTTTTAGAGAGTAGAGAAACATAAACAAATCCGGTGATTAACTTCCAACGTCCCAAGGTGCTACGCTGCCTATATAATGAAAGGAAAATAAATTAAATGATAGCATCAGCACAAACTGAATAATTAATCCAAAATTGAATTGCGTTTTAAAAATTCCTATCACATCCTTATACTTTTAAAGGGCAAGGGGAGAGCAATAACTAATGCATTGTCTTGGTGGCCGTGATTGTTGAAAATGGTGCAGTGTGCTATTGAACGCCGCATGCCAGCACAGCATTAGGTGTTCGGATTGATTTTTCCAGCCTTGTTTTTAAACTTTTTTTTCCTCCGGATAACTGAACAGCAATTCTTGAACTTTAAAATATAAAAAAAAGTTTGAGAATAGCAAAGTGATTCATAATATTCCAAGACTGGCATTTTAAACACAAACAACTGACCAGAAAAATCGCTGGAAAACTACATTCATCATTGCTGCAAGAGTGGGGACAAAATAATCCAATGAAGCGCCTACTAAATGAGAGCTATAGATATTGTTATAGATCAGTGGAATTGCTTTGCTGTTCTGGATCTTCCTTGTGTCCACTTTTTCTGAGTATTGGTGCTTTTTTAAATTATTAATTATTTACTTATTTCTATCTCTGCAGCTCAGCATAACAAGACTCTGATGATGATGATGCCATATTTACAAAGCATAGAATTTCCCACAACTATAAATGAACATTTAAGTCGGATTGACCTCATCAGACAAAGCAGAAATCAGTCTGACGTTACTTCTTTTTTAATTTGCATCACATATTCACAGTAGTTTATCGTCAGTCAAAGTAAGTAAAATACTTGATGATGAATGAAATGAACCGAACCAATTTTAAATAGCTTCATGATGGAGATTATCCAACTTGCCTAATGTTTATGGGCTCAAAGGTGGGGATTTAGATTTTTAGCTCATAAAGTCATGTTTTAGAAATCCTGTTAAATCAAAACTCAGCCTTTCTAACCTTTATAAATGTGCACATTGAATATGCATTAGGTTAAAAAAATGTATATGTATAGAAAATACATTCATGAATAAATGCATAGTGGTAGCACCGCCAGATGTATGATAATTATTATTGTATGATAATTGTGCCATCTACACAAAGACATTAATCATTCATTTATTTATCAGTGTTTGGATTATAGCAATACGTATAGTAAATATGCTATTTCTGTGCTTATTCATGTTTGTTTGGATGATAAATATGAATATCCATCCTTTTGTTCCACATATCTCTTTTCAAGTGAATTATTTTCTGCCAATCGCCCTTGTTGCCATGAACATGACTCATAAATCATTTGATTCAAAATTGCTGTTTTCATATGCAACAATGATATCCACACTGACTCACAGGCAGTCCTGAAGACAGTGAACGGTACATGGTGAAGAAGAGAGTGCACCAGCAGTAAACAGCGGTTGTCCAGACTTATCGACCACTCAAAGCACTTTGCACTTCATGCCACATTCATCCACTCACACGCACCCCGACATGTTGATAGCACAGCCATCAGGAGCAGTTTGGGGTCCAGTATCTCAGACATGTGGGCTGGAGGAGGTTCGAACCCACACCTTGGTGGATAACCATGCTGATCCACAGGCAACCCCATCTTGAGGGACAAGGGTGAAAATGTTTTTTGCTCTTCATTGGCGGCTCAAGGACAGATAAAGAAAACATGTTTTCCCGGAAAGCATGGGACACGAAAAAGGCCAAAAAGTGATTTTTGAGCGATTGTCACCGTGGTAACTCAGCTGGGCCCTCAAAATGGACCTCATAATGTCAGGCACCCCCGAAAGGAAGCAGTCACCTGGCAACACCTTGATTGATACCAGCAGGAGGCACTCTGGCGCATTAGCTCAGGCAGATTTATCCATCTTTGGAATTTTTGATTTGATAAACCGGCTGATATGAGAAAATAGCATAAGAGTGACGGGGGATGCAGCTGTGTGGGCTGCACAGGGGGACGGCTCAAATGAGAGACAATGAGAAAGCCAAAATGGGTTTATTAAGAATGGCTGATATTGATGAATATCTTGCGAGTGTGACGTCTGTAGAGGCAGATGGCGTGCCGAATGCAATGCGGCTTGTCCGTTCTCCACGTGCGTCTACAATGCCTCAATCGTATCCAAAAGCACTCATTTTATGAGAGGAAGAGCAGTGCTCATTGTGCAGGAATGCGCCGATGTTTGTCTGCCTCCGAGGCTGCATGCGGTGGAGGGGTGACAACTTAAATGGCTGATATAAAACCTGACACAACTAATCTATCATGCGTCCCCTGGCTGTCTGCTTGAGATTCCTCCTTTTAAAGAATGGTTTATCGTGAAGAAATAAGTCACGGTGTGCAATATTGCTGGCTGTGGCCTTGTGTGTTTACAACATTGCATGTGTCGCCCCGGACCCGGGATGTCAGTGGTCGGAGACTTATCGGCCCCGATTTTGACATGTAATCTCGATGTTTGTATTTACCAAATAGATGTTGGAGTCACACTGACACACGTTGGGTTTGTTGCTTTATCCTTTGACACACAACAGCTTGAAATACCCAATATAAGGTCTGTAAATTACAACATTTAAAAGGCGATCTAACAATTCTTAATCCAGATGCCTCTTAGCCCTTAATTAGCTGTAAAGACAGCAATGATTTTTACTTTCCGTTCAATAGCTTATTGGCAGATATATGAAGATAGGAGATGACACTTTGTGGAAAGCCAGTCAAGTAATATTGTAGCACCTTATCTGTATAAAAAGAAAAAAACAACACTAAAACTGTCTTTAGTTTCATGCAAGCATACTTGCTGTTTGTTTAAATGTTTTCCCCCCACTGCCTGTGACGAACCCATATAATGCAAAGTATCAATTAATCATGTCCATCTCCGTATCCCTTTAAAGCCCCATTGAACTATAAATATGAGTCACAAGAAGCACTGTCAGAGGAGCCAGTGCAGTTGTGTAAGCAACACCACAAAATGAGATATGTTCATTTAAAATGAGTCTGGGTCATCATCCCTTTTGGACTAGCTCAAGATGCCAAGTATCTAAAACATTTCTTCATCAAGTTTTCTTTTTACTGTTTCGATGTCGTATCCCAGTTTTGAATTATCGACTCATTTATAGCTCATCAATGATACTTTATTGCCCCCTGAGGAATGCTTTTTCAAACTCACACACACACACACACACACACACACACACACACACACACACACACACACACACACACACACACCAGAGCACATCTAGTTTTCACTTTATGGGCTATTTGCAACTTCACAGTGTATATCAGCATTTACAAACCTGCCCGTGCTGCAAGAAAAAAAAAAAATGCAACTGAGCGGCGTTTACACCACAGAAAGACATCGGAGAGCTCACTGTCACTGCCCTCAGCGTCGACTGTCAGCAGCAGCGCTGACACGTCTCGTCTGCATAATGCAACACCCACCTCCCTGTCAAACTCAACTAACCTTGTCAGGTAACGTGCATTTCCATGGTTACAGTGGTTTAGGGCTGCTCGCGTGTCTCCGCAGAGGAAACCTTTGTTATATCATCGGTTTCAAGAAGTTCTTTTCTGACCCTCTCATAAGTTCAATCTTGGCAGTCTGCTTGGAAATGATGTTTCGAACAGCCAAGCTCCTTTTTTGTTTTGTTATCATCGCACACTGTTTTTCTAATTTCTTGTATTTGTGTTCGTGCTCCAGATGATGCATCTGCAATCTGAAAGAAAAACAAAACATTTTTCAAGGTTGTTGAAGATACATTCGAATTTTCGGCACACTTTGTAAAAGAAAAAAAAAGAAAATATACAAATAATGAATAATTATTACAGTCACTCTATAGCTATTGTGTATTTATATTTTTTCCCCATCTGTCCACATATTTGTGGAGAGCAGATGGGCAATACCCACGGCAGTGGCTGACTGACATGTGCACTCCAGTTTTACCAGAGGTGCTGTCAGTATCCACACTGCCCTACTTCTCCCAGCTCCAAAACCAAGGCACTGGAGTGATAGTAAGAACTATTTTTAGGGCCAACCCCCTCACAAATATTGCATCAATCAAATTCCAGCCCCAACATCGTCAGTTCAAAAGTGATGAAATAACCCTTTTTTTTTTTCGTAAAATAACAAATGAAAAATGATATATATTATGTATTGTTTCGTCCAGCTTCAATGAGAGCTGCTTGGATCCCCACAAACTATTTTACTTGAAAGGGAATATTTGGAGACAGCTTGAATTTCTGCTTCAGTGCATTTGATAGATCACTGTGACACATCACAGAGCTAATGTTGGGATGTGAACTAATGATCGTCGTTCAATCACTACTCAGGTCACATGCATCGCGCGCGTTCTCCTGGCCATCGCTGCTTTCTCTTTTAGTCCTACATTCGAAACGTGTGCCACGGTGCCTGCGTGTCTCTCTTTCTCGAGAGTGGAGCCGTGCATTTTCTTCTGGTCCCATGCTGTCAATCAATCCCAATCAATCCAAACAGGCCTGTGTGTTATAAGAGCTGAGGTAAAGTGAGTGGGTAGCAATAATGGAGCTTTTCCACAGAAGGAATAATATTTCTTTGTTCAGCATCAAGTGGATTCACTTTTTCTGTGTCGAGCCTTCCACCCTTCGTCCATGGTGGATCACCCCTTTGCACTGCAATGAGACAGTAAATGGAACACTGTATTGTCAGTCTTAACTTAATTTCAGTCAAAATTTGCATATGGTCAGTCCAAGTTTGATGAAGTATTTGTACGTATTTGTAGTATTTGTACACGTGCATTTTCATACGTTTCCTCACAATCTCTCAGGTTGTCTACTTGTATATGTGTCTTTAGCATATATAGTATAGTTGAATTTAGAGAACTTGCTGTTTTGCTGAGTATTAGAGAATGTATAGGACACATTAGTACGGCATTACTGTAACAAGGCAGGATTGGGAAGTATTCTCGCACCCAAGCCGCTCTCTCTTTTTAATTTGTTTGCTACTGTGAAGCCTGTGAGTTGCAATTATGAGGCTTCTGAGTGTTTCAACGGGAAACAATCTTCATCCCGTCTCAAACTATGACATGTTCGCTCCCTCCAATTTGGGAAGGGAAGAAAAAAAAACAACAACCTTGAATTTTTTCTATCCTGGATTCAAATAAATAATTGACAAGTAAAGAAAAAGAAACACCTCACCTTTAGTTAGCAGGACAACGTTTTGACAGCCTGTTTTCCTGTCGGGTCAAAAGTCTTGACGGTGTTTAGAATTTAAACAGAATTTGATTCCTGCTAAACATGATGGATGTGTGTGTTCTCTGATGTTTGTGCAAGTAAGGAGTGCATGGACAAAAAATCAATATGATTGTTGCTCCAGATTGTGGTTTGCCCTTCATTCGTTTAGTTATGCTTCAGGCTTTCAAACAAGGCAGTCTGGGTGCCCGAGGCATCACGAAGCACCTGAGCGGACAGAAAACACACACATAATAGTTTTTATTTGAACAAATCCTTCCGCCATGTATATCCCATTGATAGTGTATCCTTTTCCAATGCAGACCCTACAATCGGTGGCTGTACGCAGAGGATCAGAGGTAAAAGGGTTTTGACTAGTCTGCATTCTGCCGAGACTGTCTTTGTTTGGTTTTTTGACAGGTTATAGTATCCTGGAGTAAATGTAGCTTGGCTTTCATTCAATAGGAATGAATTCAGCCCACAAAAATTCAACTTGATATTTTAAAACAATGGCCCCATTGATCTGAACATCAGGATTGTATTTACAACCGTTGACGATATGAAATGTTGGAAAAAACAAACACAATCCACATTTTTGAAACATCGGCCATTTCAAACAGTTCTGTAAAGGCCTTTTTTCGTAATTTGTTACGCAGTATTTATGCATAATGGTGGAATTTCTTATGGAATATATTTGTCCTCATTTAAAGGGAGCTGCTGTATGAAAATGAAATCTGAAAACACTGCACAAAGTCACAACGGGCATCACGAACACAAACACGCGACAGAGGGCAGATAAAGATCCCAACCATATGACACAATCTTTCTAACACATCGTAAGTCTCAATATTTCTCATAATTCTGTTTAATTCCGTTAATGGTCATATCGTCTTTTTTTTCTCATTATTTTCAGCATGGAATTAGTTTTTAATGGAAATCCTCAGAAGTCAAATAAAGAATTGGGGTGCAGTTGAAGTATTTTATATTTGTTGTGCGTGTGAGTCTTAGGTTACCATTCAGCATTAACTGCCTGTTTAAAAAATATATATATCATTATCTTTTGAACTTTCTCCCAGTTGCTCTTTCAACCCCCGGTCAGCCCCTGCACTAGTTCTATTCATGGATGTTTTACACTACATTACCTTATCATCATCATTACAGTACAGTTATTCTCCTGCACCTCGAGGCCTCAGAGATCCCTCAGAGCACACTGAGAGGAGAGGGGAGGAGTGCTGAGCTGGAGTGTGAGTCATGACCCAAGCTTGGCCCGCAGCACTCATTCAGAACTTGGCATCGGACCTGTGCAAAAAAAAACAAAAACTCAACAATAAGAGGCTGCAGAGTGCCAAATCCAAACTTTCTTCCCCAGCTGAGATTATTATATGAATTATTTAGGTTAGGCTTGTGATTCCCTTGAACCTCTGGCAGCTGCATTCAAGGAAAAGGCCAAGTGGGCTAATGCCTTAAGAGTAAGGCACTGCTGTAGTTACAGAAAAAAAAAAGTATAAGCCGTTCAGGGCACCTTTATTTTCTTTCCAGTCTTAAGTGTATTTTGGGAAATGTCCACATTTGGATGTTCATCCAGATGAGAGCGGATTAGTAATCCTATGCCCTCTTCCACACCAACATACCATTTTTTTATTTGTGCTTATTGTTTTTCGGCAACGTGTCTCGCGGGGACATGTAGCCTTCCGCCGACACAGAGGGGTAGACAGGAACCTGGGAGGACGTGCCCTTTTATGTTGGAGAGAGCTGGAGCTGCAGGAGCGGGAGGAAGGCGTGGAAGAAGAAGAGCGGGGGGGGGGGGTGTGTGGAGCCAAGCTAAGGCAAGCCAAGCTAAATCTACACCCTACTCTGTATGCATGCCTACACTCGGCTTGCTATGCATAGTGCAGGAGGAAGGCAGAATTTGTCACCCGGCTCAGGAAATCATTCAGAATTAGTCAGACATGTTTGATGTCCCAGGATGCCCCTGTCAGTCGCAGTGTGTGCAGTTTATTTACATGCAGGATTTGTCGGGGAGGAGGAGAAAAAGGAAAAAAAAGGAAAATACTAATTGTGCCTTTCTAAATGAAGTCCCATTGACAAGATCGTGCATAGTTGGTCTGAGGGACAAGCGTGTGTTTAGGACTCTCGAAGGAGATGTTTACGGAGTAAGGGATAATTTTACCACCGAAAATATCACACAGACCCAACTATGAAGGGGGCTTTCGGGACGCATGCTGCTTGTTATTTGAGATGTTAATCGGGATCTTTGATGGGTTTATTTTCTGGGGGAAAAAAAAGTCACAAATGCCAGCAAGTGATCCGTTTATCTATTTATTTCATAGATATGAATCATGATATGAGTGCAATTTGCATGATTGCAATGTCAACACTGATGTCCAGCCATCAGATATTAATATTTATTTGGACGTCGGGAAAAGCATAATTGTCCGGGCAACACCGCAGGTTGGCGCGCCACTTCGACTGTGAATGTAACACCTTTCAATGCGAGACTTGGCTGCCTTTGACACATTCATTTCAAAGGCAACTGAAAAAGAGGCGCAGGGCATGTGGCAATAAATAAATAGAAATGAAGGGTTAAGGTACACCTGGGGACCATTTTCAATTATTTATTGGTCAGGACCATCATATAATGAAAAAGGTACCTGGTATCAAAAAGGGGGGGGAAAAAGTGTTTCCTTAAAAAACCCACATAAAACACCACTCTCCTTGGACAATGGAGACCAGACTTGACAGTCCGAAACGCCAACGAGTGGGAATTTCTGCAGCTCTTCAACAGATAATGGGAGACTGAGGGCGGCACCCAGGGCAATTTCTGTGTGATAACCACACATTTCCTGCAGCAGGCGTTCATTGTGAAATTCAATGGGCCGCATGTAGACGGGGGGAAAAAAGCTAATTTAGTCCGACTCCCCTTTCTCTCTTGCGGGAGCGGCTGCAACATTTGCCCCTAGAAAACTGTGGGAGACAGATTAGTGTTGAGGTCTTTAAAAAGGCCTATACAGTAAACCATTGTATTTAATTGGTTGGAATTGTGTCGGCAATTCATTGATGGTTGAAACATCCGGTGGGTACTGCATGCCACTGCACAACTAAAGGACGACACCCCCGTCATCTGTCGGCAGGTCTGTCCGACACTTCTAACTGTAATATATCGCCAAAAATGAGATTGTTGAAATTAGAGTGACCTAAATGAAGGAGTGATATAAAAAGATTATTAACAAAGGTTTTGTTCTATTTTTTGGCACAAAGCCGTATAGTTAGTAAGACCTGTGAAGGTCAGATTGATCTGCTAATTTATTTACTGATGGCGACAAGCCTCTGAAGAATTCTTATTTTAAACCTATGTCACCATGTCTGTTTTAGCCTCCCCAAGCCCATCAAATTGTCAACTCAATTTATTAACCATGCAAAAACATAGAACATCCAACTAATCCACAGGAGGAGCCAGTAGACCAAGTCGTGACCCATGGATTTGTAAAAAAATATTAAATGAAAAAGAGTATGCTTCAGTCTCTTCGTCAGATATGATAAAAAAAAAATAGCTTAAAGCCTCCTTATTGGTCGCCAGGTGATTATGGCCTCTCCTCATCATTTGGCTTTGAAAGTAACCTTGAAATTAAAATTAAAAAATCCATATCGACTGCAATAAATGTGCTTATGGGACTGTGATAATGCAAGTTTCTTGACCGACGTAAAAACCCTGCGAGCAATAATGTTATTTTTTTACACTTTTCCTACAGTGAAATTGCCTCAGATTACGGCGCATTCTTTCCCTCTTTTTAAGTCTGTAATACAGATTTATCATTCGGATGATGTGTTCCACCGCATCATCAATTTGCCACAGAAGAAATATATAAATAGTCAAAAAAATGAGAGATTTCTTGTTAAACTGTTATTCATTAATTTCCCTTGGAAAATGACAGATAATGGCAATATAAATGTTGAATGCTTAAAGCTATAGCAGATTAGTTTTTCTTTTAACATGCAATGAAATATTCTTTTTTTAGAAGCATACTTCATGCACAACACCATTTAGCTATTGGACATCAGCCAGATATTAAGTTGTATTATACTTCATTATGATCATTACCATTCTCTAGATTTCATGCAATTACGTTATTTTTATATCATATCTAAAAAGTCTATTTTCCTACGCAGAAATGCCTGTGAGAGCCTTCGACGCTACCTCCACGTTGAGGGAATGTTGCGTCTACACGGGCAAACATCATTATTGGACCAATCAGGGTAAGCTAAATAAACACTTATTATATCTTCCATTTTTCAGTTTGGCACACACCAGAATAAATCCCCTCTCCGCTTCTGTCTACCAAAAACAAACCACCTCTCGCCTAATGCATTTTCTTAATGCTCAATTTGGCTGCGGAGGCTCGACTATAATTACACGGGAAGTGTTGACAAATGGGTGACTACGCCCCGTTGAATTGACCAGTGTTTACTTTGCTCCGGCTCCTAAAATATTTACAGCCAATGAATATGAAAGCGGCGGAGGCGTGCATCCCTCTCGCCCCGATGTTTGCAGAGACTGGCTGTAATGTGTGTGGGTGGGGGGGGGGGGGGGGAAACATCCCTTACCAAAAAGGAGAAAAGTATGCAAGGATATGGTGAAATGCAAAGTGGCGCAGGGCCTCTTAATGTGGGGATATTCGTCTCTGTCAGAGCTCGGTCAGAGGATGGGGGCTGTGCTATCTGGAGAGGATCCAGCCGTGTCAGCGGGGTGAGAACGGGCTCATTTACCTCCACTCAGCCACCGCCCTACATCACAAGGCTTCACTTAAAATACACTGGAGGGCCCTAGACTCTGTTGACTCTGTTACGTGTCTGACCAATTATCTGGCTCTGACTGCAGGCCCCTCGGATTAACTGCACGTGATAGATGTTCATAGAGAGGTCGCAAACCATGAGCGGGGGAGGAAGAGGGGGGGGGGGGTTGTTTTTCTTCACAGAACTGCTGCGGAGATTAGGACACAGCCAAGGATCCCTCCGTGTTGCATCACGCAATCAGCAGAGATCACGCAGCCTCCCCTCAGCTTTGCTCGGGTTTCTTCTCTGTGCACACGTGACGTTTTATTCATGATGCCACTTGACGGCTGGAGTCCACCTCCTCCCAGACACATTTGTGTGCCGCCGTGTTAGGAGATTCCCCTGTTCTCACGTCGAAAACATGTTCCGCGGACGTGCAAACATTTTGGCTTACTTGAGGCCGTGAGCGGATGCAGTCCTCGGTACCAGGCTTCATACCTGGGCCATCATAATCTATTTTGCTGTGGTGCGTTTATTTACCTGAGTTTTAATGATATAGAGTCATATTGTGATTAAAATGTCTCGTTCATGACGCACTTGGATGGGAAGGCAGCATCAAAACTGAAAAATGTTACGTGATGGCAATTTTTTTTTTATAACCAGTATACCTAACATCCAGTGTGTTCAAAGTGGTGGGAATTGGTTTCATAATTAGTGACGTAATTAGTTTCGTAAGGAAAAATAACGTGTTTATCTCGACAGAAACTGGAAGAGCCTCGATATTAGACTTGCAACCTAAATTATATGATAAATTGAGTGCTTGTGTTTGACCTCTCGCTGAAGGTCGTTTTATGGCCAATTTTGGCAAACTATACTCCTGCTTTTGCATCTCAATTGTAACAGAAATGATAAACACTTTTATCACATAGTCTGTAAAATGGGAGAGCAAGACTAATTTGCACATGGAATGTTTTCCTTTGCACATGGTAGAAATGGAAGACATGAAGTGCAGCGCAATTTGCTTCAGAGCCGGTACGTTTGCACTGGACTTTTGTCAATTTCATTTTGCAGACTCATTTGTGTCTTTGCAGTGGAGGAGTTTTTACTTAAAAAGTGGTTGGGTGGCCAGTTATTACTGTACCTGTGTGATAACGGCGTGTTTGTTCTTAAGTGGCCATATTCATTTTCTCCACATAGCTGGCCGTTTTACCCTCACCACTTTTGTTCGTTATAGTCGGTAGCAAATGAATAAAAAGAAGCATTTAGTGCAAGGGGTGCTTTAAAACCACTTTCTTTTGCAAAACATTGCTGAATTGCATTCTACTGCTAGAAGTTGCTGTTGTTTTTGTTTTTTTTACTTATTTAGCTCATGAACATAATTAACAATTTTCCTCATATGGCTTAGCAACCGCGCAGAGTTGCAAGTTGCCCTATCTTTAATCTCTTTACAAAGGTTTGGAAAAAACGAAACAGAAAAAAAGACTTTTCATACTTTTGGTCATACGGCTCTCATCGTCTCATTCAATGTTGCGGTCGGGAGCCATTTTCAAGGGGCAACAAATGCATGTCAGAAATATGTTCATTTCTTTAGTTGTGTACTTTGCTACGCACGGCATAAAACTATTGCACGATCCTGCTCGACCTCTTCTGATCAAGCACCAGGTGAACATGGGACACTGGCCCATTGAGAATCCATACAATATCAGGCACGTAATTCAACTACATACGTTTTTTTCCCCAGTCAGACGTTTCAGGCATCATCCCTCATTTGATTATAATAAGCTGTTCTTTCAAGCTTAGTTTAACATGCAAGTACGTGTTTTACAGTATTTGACAAGAGATGGGTTGATATACTATTGGGTTGTTAGAAGGAAGAGGCAACTCAGCGGTTTTCGGAAAGGTCATTGTAGTGTCCTCCTCGTTGGCACAGACTTTAATAATGTATATTGCACTTATGCTGGGCCACGTATGGGCACATATGATCCCCGCTGAATGAATAATGGTCTTGGGTCACTTCCAGGTGACTGGGTCTTTGAATTACCTCTGTGAGCCTAAAAGGATTGAGCAGCCCCCTTCTTTTAAAAACGGTGTTGTTCGTTCAATTTGTAATTGACATACTTGTGTGGATAATGAATGCTCAGCTTGCCGATAATAGCCGGCATGTCACACGTTTCTTTTGTGAATACTAGATTTCGAAAACAGATCGCCACTGACCATGATTACCGCGTTTATATCCGCAATGTTTTCCGAAAGCTAGATTGTAGAAACTGTGAGATCTGCATGCTGTATTTGATTAGAAAGCAGGTCCAGGTGCCAAATTAAATTCTGGGAAAGTATTAAAGTGCTCCAGCCACGTACACGAAACCGAGCGTGACTCACCCGTACGCATCATCTGACTTAGCAGGATTCGGTTTCTCCTGGTCTGAAATCTGCTAATTCTTTAATTCAATCTCTCAATTAAATGCTTTTGCTTTGTTTGGTCTCTCCATTATATCATTGCACCTTTTAATTTCATTTAGCATCCTTCTTCTTTGTGTTGAGTTACTTTGATTGTGCTATTTACATTTTTCTATGTTATCAGCTGAGTTGTTTTATGAGTTACACTTGGATAGAAAATCAGTTGTTATTTAGGCCGTGTGTCTAGACTGCAAACTTGCTTACTCAAGGATAATGGATGAAATCGACCGTCTGGAATCCAAAAAAAAAAGATAAGTAGCTTGACAGCTTTGTCTCCATCATAGCTGCTGCCTAGGCAAAGCATATGCTGGCCATTATTTCCCAAAATATATTGTGCACCTATAATTACAACTCTTTTAAAGAGGGAATGTGTTATCGATTGACATAATTTGGTGAAAAACATGTTTTTTACCGAGCAGAATGTAAAATCTCGCAGTACAATACAGCACTATGATATTTTAATGAGTACACTAATAAGGATATGTTAGGCATAATAAAGCAGAAAGAGTACAATGAACAGTGAATTTAAAAACAATCATTTTATTTATATGTAGCCGGAGACACATCTTTAACCAAGCGCTTTTATTGCCGAAAACAAGCCAGAGCAACTTTGATTAATACATTTTCTGCTTCTGTTGCAGAAGGTGTAGACCGGGTGCGAGTTGTGTGTTTTTCATTTTCTAGATAGATTAGTTTGCACACAAGGCCTGTGATACCCCGGATGAACACGATATCTTATCTGATCATGATCTCACGGAATTAGATACCTTTAGATCCAGTGCAGCTTAAGTGCCCTCAGAAACAATTCTGAAGACGAGCATGGAGCAATCCGAGCATCTCTGTGCAGATCATTTGTAGTACCGGGGCAACTCCATCTCCGTCCCATCTGAATAAATCTATAACGGACCATTCATGAAAATGGGAAGCCCTTCTATTAAAGCCATCTGACAAAGTGGATGCCTGCCCGAATTCATTAATGGCAGGGCCTGTTCCTTAAGAATACTGATCAACTCTGGACTCAGTGTTTGGATTATTCTAAGGCCCCCTACATAAAACCCCAGTTAAATTTTTATATGGGAATAATTAGAATTTATCGCCTACAGCCGGCTGAAAATGTGCCTGCTCCCTAATTAATGTGCCCTCCCGTGTTATTTGAACAATGCGCTGGTTTTGCACGTGGATGCAACTTCCAGAGACCTGGGACCTGTGAGACCTGGGACTTCGCCCCTGCCAGTCTGGACGCAAACAGGAGAAGCGTGAGTAGCCTTTTTGAGAAGTAACTCCTATATGCTGCTGCGCGAGCTGTCGGTGGTGCGTGTGGCCTTCCTAGTCTGATTCCTCCACTGTTCGCTCCTGTGACTCCATGCACAGAGCGCCGGATGAATCATCCTCGCGTTGCCCGCCCCCGGGGCATTTCCTCAACCTAATATCTGGTTCGACACAGGTTGTCTGACAGCGAGAGGTATACTAATTCAATAGCCTTTTTCACACGTCGTAAATGAAAGTACCTCCCGAGCTTTTATTCAAGGAAACGTAGTGTGCGCACCAAAGCGCAGCCGACTGACCGAGCCCAGCCTCCATGCGGCGTGCATGGACGCAGCAAACCGTACTTCCCCGCGCGTCTCATGATGGATGTCGGATGCCTGCTCATCTACTTAATAAATGAAAGCCTAAGAAAGGGAGTCGCAGAAGATGATTATTTTTGCGGGTTGCCTTCACGGCGCTCCCCCTTCGCGCCGCCCGCGTGGTGTGATTTGTGGCCAGATTGAAAAGGGGCCGGCCGGGCGAGCGGCGACTCGCGCCTGATTTATGCACGTGGTTAAATCACGCAGACAGCCGGCTGCCCACCTCCCCGCCGCAGACACACATCTGTCTCCACGCAGGAGCCCTCCTCCGCTCCGTAGCACATGGCCCGGTGCCGAGTGCCACCTCCGGCCCCGCTGTGTGACAATAGTGGATGCTGTGCGACAACTGCCAGTAAATGATTTCCAGCCTAGGGTCGCTCCAGAGGGTAGCCTGCGGGGGGAGGTGTGTGACAGAGGAGAAGAGAGAGGTTCGCAGGGAGCTGCCGGTCAGGTGGCCATTGTTTTTTCGGTGGGATGCATAAATCTCCGTGACTGCAAGCACAAAGGCAGTCCCGTCCCCCCTGAGGAATGTGGAAGGCTTTCTTCTCAGTGCAGGGAAAAACAATTGTTTGTTTGCATGAACCTGGTCTCGTTGCGTGTTTTGGTGAAAAATGCAGCCCCGGTCCCCGTGGGAAACTTCAAAACTGTTGCTTTTCTTGTGAGCTCATGAAAATTCCACAAGGCCCACAGAGGTCCACTGAGGCTGTTTACTCATCTGGCAGTGATTCCACACTGTGCGGGCACAGACTGACATGCCGACACTCAGTAATTCCAGTGCTTAGGATTATGCCAGCGTGCGAGTGAAGTGTTGAAGGCGCCCAATAAACGACCTTGGTCACACTGGAGGGAACCAGGGCGTGGCACGAGACCACACTTGAAAAGTTAACGGGCACATCAGTGACAGCTGACGATGACTCGCGGGGACAGAACAGTCAGGGTGACTCCACTCATTAAACCGAAGTTTGGCATACTGTGGTACACGAGACCCATTAATCCCACAGTGTACAGCGCCAAGGAAGATTGGCTTTCCCCATCATTTTTATTTTATTCTAATTGGGGATTTTTTTTTCTTTCTTTTTTCTCTCCATTTCATTTCCTTTATCACGATGGACCGAATATTTTACATCAGCTTCTTCAACTCAGAAACGGCACAAAAAATGAAGGTCCATGGATTTTAGTACTAGCTTTATCTGGATAAATCTCACCCCTTTGAATCTCAAAGAATCATAGTTTCAGGAATGAGAGAAGAAATTCCTTGGCACTTGCACATTAAACAGACTTTTGCTGTCGCTACCATTGTGCATTTTTACAAAACACCTTGAGTTGCCTTCGCCACTTTTTCGGTATTTAATTGACAAAGCAGCTTTTATTTTACATTTATAACATCCCTATTGAGCCCACACGGAACATTTTAAACATATCCTTAACTTTTCATTCATTTATTCTTATAATGTAGGTAACAATCGTCGATAACGGCTGCTTCGCCCTTTGGTCGTTACGCTGCTGTTCTCGGGTGTTGAATCCTGATTTTCGTCCTTGAGACCTGTTGCATGATTGGCTGTTGCACCTCACAGAGAGATAGTTAAGCTGTAGTGTAGCGATGCAGACAGAAAGAGCTCAAAACTCCCACTGAAATTCCCGACAGTATCGCCGGTTCGTTTTTTTTCCCTGCCGGCATTGTCACCGAGGTAGTCATCTCTACAACAACAAAAGTCCCCATTCGCCGTCACACGGCCATGGAAAAAGTCCTTATTTACCGGATACCGTGTGGAGATCACACGGAGCAAATGATCACCAGCTGAGCGTTGGCGCACCGAGGAGGAAAACGAAACCCGTGCTCCAGCACGTTTGCGTTCTCCTTCGCATGTGCATCTCTTCTGCCAAAGGAGCAATCTGATCGTTGATCCAGCCTGCTGTGGCCTTTGACATGGAGACCGAGAAATGACATTTGACGTTGGTGTCAATCGGGATGATGATTTGTCGCATCAGGGCTCATTTCTCGTAGCTTTGGGTCATGGTGGCTTATTATTAAAATGATTACCTTATGTGCATGGCTGGCATGAAGTACCTGCTGGCAGCTGAACTGAGGCTGAAACCGGGGACTTTTCTCTGCTTAATCTTATTAGTGCACGGGCCCCTCTTCTTGAGGCTACTATATGTTTCCTGAATAATTCAATGTCACCCCTGAGTGACAGTGTAATGCTTCATTTAGTGTTACTTCCAGTGTGGGGTAGCTGCATGACTGCGGCAAATGATACTCGAGGTATTTTTGTGCCAGTCTTCTCTACAGCTACCGCAGTGTTTGCTCTCTTTTTATATCTTTGGTGGACCTCTCACCTTTGCGGCTTCTCGACATGGATAATGTGTCGCTTGTTGCTTTCAAACTTAAGATCAGGAGTTGGGAGGGTTAGACGGGAAGATTGAAATCCAAGTGTATTATTTTAAAGTCGGAGCTCGTTGCCAGTTCGTCGAACCGGAAGGATTGAAAACAGGACAGAAAAGGGGGCAAATAAATATTCATGTTGCTTACATATGAGCTCAAAGATTTCTTGTTTCTGACCTTATCTCTGCCACATTACGTTGTCCCTCCCCCACCCAATCCACTCTTCAGCCACCCTGTTTCATCTTGATTTCCTACTTTCCTGTCACTTATTAGGTTACACAGGCGCAGGCTCGTGGAGGAGCTGTCACACGGGACGATTAAAAAACGTCCAAGGTCGTGCATGCGTCAAAGCAAGAAGTGAATGGTGGGTGTAAAAAAATATATATTATTAAACTTAGTGTCAAGACCTCACCTACACACGCTAAGGCGACGTGGAATATAGGTATATCGAAGCATGAGGCGCTGGTGGCATCCTCTTATGGGAACTATTTTATCTGCTTGTCACCCCGGGCAGCTTAATGCACGCCTCCTACTCATTGTCCACCGCTTTCAGAACGTACGATTTAATAAGCTCGTAAATAATCCCCCGTGTGTCTACAGATAGAACGAAGGTTAGCGAATGTCACTACGCGGCCACCAATACTGTGGCAGGTTTCGGTGGCGGCGATCAAACACTATCTCGGCTAAAGGCGCCGCTGCGAGAGGTCCCTGCAGAGGTGTTCAGGGAGCGCGTGACTCAACCTCGTTTTTCCTGGTTCCGCTGTCACAGTGGCCACGGCAAAGATCAGCTCCCCACTTTCCATCTGTGAACATGAGCGAGAGGCCCTTGACCTCTCGCTCATCCTCACTTACCTCGCTCCATCTTACTCCATTCCTCCCCAGGCCGGCAGAGCTCTCTCCGGTGGGCACTTCGTCCTTACTACTGGCAGACCTGCAGTATATATTACAGCCGTTTACCACCAGCTGATACACCTTTGACCGCCTCCCTTCACGGGTCGCCGTGATGATCAGCGGGCCTCCGCACACATCTCTTTTACAACAGTGAAAAAAGTCACTGCATCATCAAAAGGCCTCGTCCTTAAATCGATTGATAGTTTAGTTATCAGATAGTTTAAGCTACTGGCAACACATTGGCTGTCAAATGTAGACTATAACGTCTGTAGATGGTCAAGAAGATTCCTGGTCCTGCTGTCCAGTGTTTTAGTTCTGTCACAAAATATAATGAAAATAACTATCTTATAATAATCTGCCATTTGAATGTTTTTGGAAATCTATTTTTATTATTTTACAAGCATTGAACATGTGAACCTTGCAGGAAAGGAACAGAATATGAGGAAAGTATCAATTACTTCCTATTATTTCAATATTAAATTATCATGTTTCAAAAATGAAGTGATGCCAGGAAAGGAAAGAAATTAGACCAAGCTTATGTGTACGCCCTACCAGTCCTCAGCTACCAAGCTGGAATAGTAATCTGGCTGCTTGGGGCATTAGGCGTCATCGATGTCAAGAAGGGAAAACCTGTTACAATGCATGGAGGGTTCCTTCCACCCCATAGTCCAGTACCTTGAGATTCTGCACGCAAAGCAAATAGGGAGGGTGAGGATTAGTGAGTGTCAGAACCCCAATCCAAGATAAAACGAGGGAAATACCATGAATACTGTACATCAGGAAGTGTTGGGCAGCACGTGAACGGGCTCTGCGCATCAGATCCACGGAGGCTCGGCTCCTCTACAGCAGTGGTCCCCAACCCCCGGGCCGCGGACCGGTACCGGTCCATGGATCAATTGGTATCGGGCCGCACAAGAAATAATTAATTATATACGTTTTATTTATTATCTGAGTCTGAACGATCTTTTATTTAAAAAATCTTTTAATATATATAATAAGCATAATATGCGGCGACGGCTCTCTAATGAGGCAATGAAGCCTTCAAAACCGCTTGGCCACTTGGAGACCAAGCACCCAGAGTATTTTGAAAGAAAAAAACAGGAACATGAAGGACAGAAGAAATTACTGAGGGCCACCACATCAATAAATGCGAAGGCACTGAGAGCATCATACCTTGTGGCTAACCGTATTGCTAAGGCTAAAAAGCCATTCACTATTGGTGAAGAATTGATCTGGCCCTTCCCTTTATCATTTATTTAGGGGGCAGAGAGGATGTTACCAGAGACTTTGATGTTATACTCATGTTATGTTGTGGGTGCAATGTTACGAGGGAGCTGCTAATAAAGGTGCATACGAGTACACAGTGGATTCACGTTTATGATTATATTTACAATATAAACAATCTACGTACACCGGGCCGCGGTAAAATTGTCAAGCGTTGACCGGTCCACGGTGATAAAAAGGTTGGGGACCACTGCTCTACAGCAGAACCAAGACGCAGGCTGTGCATCGACGCCCCACGAGACACCAGTGAGGCGTAACCACGTGGCCAGAATCGTTGACGGGAACATCTGTGCCGAAGAGTAAAGGAGAAGAGCAGAGCCAAGGTCCTGCGGGACTTCAGATTCTAGACCAACAAACCGCTTTCGGCAACCAGACGGGTAGCGGTGATTGACAAAGTACACAACAGGGCAGTGGCGATAGATCCCGGCTGACACCCACATCGGGGAAAAAAGGAGCAGAAGAGCACAATAAAATGGGGAAGTGCCTGGGAGAGCGCAGCCTTAGATACGAGGGGGTTGTGTGTGACTTCATTTATCTCTGCTGGACCAAAATGCCAAAATAGGACGGGAGGGATTATCGACACATTACTGACAAGCTCGTCATATTTAAAGGTTGAGGACTTGGTGAGCCCCTTGATATTTGAATACTCTACTGGCAGGGATTTTCACCAAAACAAAATCACCCACTTAATTTTGTTCCGTTATCTCTTTAATCCACTTCAGATATCACAGGCTCCTGAGTGGAACAGCCGTCATTATGCAACAGCGATCTAAATGGTCAGGAGGATTTGCCTGCTGCATGTTGGAAAAGGGATTTTTTTTCTTCAACTGGCAGAATTTATATTTGCATTTTTTTTAAATCACAGACGGGAATGAGGAAGACAAGGTTTACCGCCAGGGACAAAACGCACACTGTCCACGAGCCAGAGATGACACTGATGAGGTTACCGCCTACGCTTGATTGTCTCGTAAATAATTCTGGCAGGGACGTTGGCTGTGTCGGGCCGTCGCCATTTCTGTGACACAGCAACAACAGGTTTCTTACTTTTTCTCCCCCCTCATATTCCATTCCGACCGATTGTACCCAAACATGATGCGCAGCAGGATGAGCCACTCATTTCCCATTATCCTTTCTCACCTCCTCTCTGATTTCTTTGCTGGCTCTGAAGTGACGTCCGTAGACTCGTCAACTTCGGTTGTTGCTGTGCAACGATAACTCTTCAGCAGCTCGCAGGTTTTCCCGCACGGCACACGCGATCCAGTTCCATCTGGGCTGGATACGCCGTGACGGTGACGGAGACGGCTCCCCCACATGTTTTTGAACCATCAAAATAACCTTGAAGTTGTTATTTTAAGGTACAAATAAATAATACAGTGTGGATTTAATCCATTTGTTAAACCGAAGCAGTTACTATTTGTTGAATCCATCCAGGTTTGCATTCCGTCTTATACTGCTGTGTATTTTATGATTTTGAAAGCCCTGCGGGAAAAATGTAGTATCATACGTCATAATTGAGAAATGGCTTTTTCATTATTTTTCGAATACAGCCATGCATTGGAAATGAAGGTGAGGGAGGTTGATGTGCACTCCAATAACCACTGACCTTTTGGGTTTGTTTAGGTTTGAGATAGACATTTTTCTCCCGAAGAAAAAAAATATCCATCTCTCCGGATGGAGCCTCCTTACCAGCCACCAGTTGGTCCCAGCCGTCTGGTGATGAATGTGTGATGTACACGTGGCTTATCTGTCTCGCGTTTTGTGGACAAACGGCTTATGGGCTCTGATGGGAGCCATCGGGCTCATCCATACAGTGCACGAGCAGGCCAGTGGAGAAAAGAATGGACCGACATTGTGTGACATTGTGTTGGATGATGGGATACTCTGACATCACGGTGAACTCGGGGTGACGCGCCCGGGGATGCTCCAGTGTTGCTTGGAAAGCTTAAATATTTGCTGAGGTTTTTACATGACAGCAGGGTTATCAGATAGAGATTCACTGAATGAGTTACCATGCGTAATTAAGCTCTCCGGCAGTCCTAAAGGAATAGTTGAGATCTTTGACAGGAGGTGCCTTCCTCCTCATTAACATTTTAAACCAATAGCAGCTCTCACAAATGGTCCCCTCCACAGGACAGTCTATGAATGGATGAAATGTTCTAAAATTCCCCCCAAAGCGTAACATTTTAGATTTAACCTTTGCTGAGAAAATTCACAGACATTTTTTATTGAAAAAAAAACAAAAACAACAATACATTGAACAATATGTATGAAAAAAGAACTACTGAATAACAAAGCCCCTGTTATTTGACCCAGCTTCGCCACGCTATTCATTGAGAAGGATATCCCCCACCTCCTCTGTGGGTTCCAGTTCATCTTTCAGGACGGAATCGAGAGCTGCCCTGGAACCAGCGATGCATGCTCAGTCATTATTTCCCGTCTGTAGTCACTGTCACGCCAGCGGCCTGCTATTAGAACACCAGATTTACTGGGGCTAACCTCTGCCAGGGTAGCCTGTATTGCAATTGTTATCAACGAAGGAGCTTCCGACGTCATAACAAACAGGAGAAAATGTGCACCAGGCACCGCATATATCACCCGCTGACCACCGGGGCACTACATGCCTGTCTTAATGTGGGGGACGGAAAGATGAACTGGGGTCTGTTTCTCCTCAGACATACCTGCGGTCCCAATCCGTTTCCTCCCTTTTTATCTGTAATAACAGGAATTAATAATGAACCTTTGGTGGTGAACCTTCAGCCTCTGGCTAGATGCCATTTCAAGGTAAACAGCTTGTCAAAATGAGTGACAGGTGTTGTTGAGAGGAGTTGACCGAGGGGCGGTTGGGTGTGGGTGTGGGTGTGCGTGTGCGTGTTTCTTCCTGTTGCTTTAACAATATAACAATGCACATAAGGAACAATAGACCTCCTCCTACACATAGTCTTTTTATACTGTATATTCTAAGTGCAAGTGAATCACAACCTTAAGAATATCCACAGCCAGAGATGTTTTATGTTGAGCGTTTCCTTTCACAACATGCATTATACAGAGGAAATGTATTTCACCATTCACTTACACCTATACATGCCTGTGAATAAGCTCCGTGGGCAACAGAGAGAGCCGTAAGCTATGGGAACCTTTTTTAAAGGTCTATTCCGCCTGATAGAAATCCTACAGAAAGACTCAGGTTTGGAATCTCAAGAAGTCTCCAACGAGCATAAATATTGAAACACCTCTCCATACTTTGGTCTCTCCAACACCTGGGCTCCCTGTTGGGTCGACCCGAAGTTGCTGGCAGTCCAGCAGAGCGTTCCGATTATTGCACATATCATACTGTAGCTTCGAGTCACGGGCTTGATCCTCCGTCGGGGCTGACGCCTCCACAGCGCTACTTAATCCTGGCTGAACTGTGCATGAGCCAGGTAGTGAAAACGTCCCTGTTACAGAGGCATGGTAAGGGGCAAGAGCTCCCCTCATAAAATTCCTACACACCTGCCAAGGGCGTATACATAAGGAACAATCTAAAGGGACAGGTAATTGCAGCTCTTGGTCAAAATGTGCATGTCCTTGGGAAATCTTTGCGCCAGGAGTAAGACACGTCTCAAACTCTGCAGAGGAACTCGTTGACCGTTCTCTCGCTTTGTTTAGGTGGCGAGCATTTCCATTTTTTGTTGGAAGCCTCCATTGTCTGGTGAGCTCACCGCTCCGCTGTTTGAAAGCCGCCCGGCGCTTTAAGTTACGGCATTACAGAGAGGCATTAAACACACTCGCCTGCTTCTCTCTGCCTCATCTAACACAAAAAACAAAAGCAAACCTGACGTTATTTGTGTTAAGAAGCTGGTCTTTTAGAAGCTAATATCAGTTACCGCCTGGACAAGAGAATCAATACTTGGTGGGCATTCATTTTCTGAACCGGCTTGTTCTCGTGGCGCTCTAACATGCCTTCCATGAAAGATACATTTATTTCACGGCTCTGCTGCCTTTCAAGACGGCTGAAGGTCGGGGTGTGAATTTACTGCAGATGTTTGTCTTGCTTGCTTGGCGCAAGCCACTTTGTCAGAGTTTGACGTGGTCAGTGGGTGAGGCGCCTTGCAACAGCCCTGCCTGTTTATCAACAATGGAGTCTGCGACGCAAAAAGTAAAAAATGCAACCATCTGGGTGAATGCAGTGGTGTGGGTGGGGTGATGTGGGTTGGCAGGGAGAGGGGGGGGTTGTGGGGGGTCATGCCATACCATAAGGCTGGGAGAAGGCCCATAGGCACACTTGTTGTCCCTGGAGGAGCAGATCATCTTTTTGTTCTTGTAAATGATAGAACAAACGGATACTATCCATAGTCCTATGGAAAATGGTTTGATACCACATGCAAATGTAGATGAAATGTCGCTGTGAAACTTTGGTTATGTAATGTTGCTAAATGATGTGCTTTCCCGAATATTTAAGCATCAGCTATTGTCGTAAGAGACTAATCTATGATGGTGCAGATCACGATCATAAACTAAAGAATCATCCTACTGTGCAGAGAGGAAAGGCTTTTCAGTTTCCAAATGAGCTCATAATCACTTCTACAGCCATCTGCTTTGTGTGTGTGTGTGTGTGTGTGTGTATAACTGTAGCGCATCATCTGGCGGCACTCATGGCATCACAACCATCACACTTGCTCACATGTAAAGTAGCTGGTTTACACAAGCAACATGTAAACTAAGCCTGAAGTCGCAGTGTGATGCCTCACAGCATCAAAGATGCAGGACATGAAGGTTTGAATCTGATCATTAGTTTCCATCATGTTCTCAGTTTCCTATTGTCAACCATGATGCCTGGTCCTTCTTTTTTCCCCTTCCTTCTGACTGACTGAAATTGGGAAAATGAATGTATTTTGTAACCGTGCGCCAACGACTGGGTTCCTCTAGTAGATCATTTGGGAGATCTGTCTCGAGGGATGCCTGAGAGCTTTCAGACAATGGATGTCTTGCCATGTGCTGCCACAGTGCCTTTTGCAGCAAAGCCATGTACAGTTTGTGGAAATTGAAGATTACGCAGATTGTAGTGACTTGTCACTGATTTCAATCTTACTTACCAGCATCAGTATGGTGTATAAGCTCTGCAATTTTCATTGGAATGATGCTGTTTTAGTACGCATTCTAATAATGTAACCAACACAGTCAAACCGAGCTAAATTCATCCTTCGGCACGTTCAGAAAAACTCCAACGGGTTAATTTATTCCTTTGCGTTGATATAGAGTCAAAATTGACGATGTACCTTTACCAGCCGTCAACATGGACGAGTAATTCCCGCTACTGCGGTCTCACTGTGGTATCCTGGTTGGTGCCACGGTTGCTGTCCCCTTTTTCCAGCTGTGCTATGCACAGATGTGTTTGTTGGAGCAGCTTCTGCCATCTCAGGGTTTCAGCAAACACGGATAACCAGTCGGCTACAATTTATGCCAGTAGCCACCGGTGAGAGAGGAATTAGGCAAAGAACAGTGAGAGAGAGAGAGAGAGAGAGAGAGAGTGAGAGAGAAGGAGCCCATTGTAAAAATTGAATTCTTTATTGTTACCGTGTTCTTATTTTTTGTTTTTGTGCTGTATCACATTATGCCACCTGACCTGCTGCTGTCTCTGAGCACAAGCACGGATTGTCACTAAGTGCCTGAGGAGGGTAATAAACAGGTTTCCTTATTTGGGAATCATTATCCATCTGCAGCGTTGCCCCTTGGTTGAGTTTTTTGTCCTACACAGTGTGCTACAGTACCATAGTCAACCAGTCAGCCGTATCCGCTCACATATTTCTCTCTTGCTGAAAATAAGAAGCCTGGTGTGTAAGGGTCTCACTCACCGCGAATGACATTGCCACGGCGCCACCTCAGCAATCAAGGAGTCCCTAATTGAGGTGTGTATCAAGTGGGGGGAAAAAAAATAGAAATAATAAAAACATTGTCTATTTTCTTTTGTGATCCAGGTTAATTAAAGAACGTTTGCTGAATTTTAATTAAACGGTGAAGCATACTCAATCGGTCCAATAACGTTAAAATGAGAAATGACATAACAGTGAACGGGCAAATAAGCATTTATCTTGTACACAATACTTTATCAAATCACATATAAAAACACACGATTTTCAAGAGAACGCTTCGAGTGTTCTTTTCGTCCTCGATACTTTGATTCTCTTGTTGGCCACGCTCCTCTGACTTTGAAACGTCAAACCCCCAAGAACACTCGAATAACAGTAACACACCACAGCACAAATACCCTTAAGGTTAAGATTAGAACACACAATTCAAAAATATATCCTCTTATCTTAATGCAGTACTTGCTGTTTTTTCTTTCGTACAGTTTGAAAAAATACACACTTAACTAAGTCACAAGGGATACATCTTTTCATTATTATTATTTTTTGCACCATGACAGCTTTGGAAACAGAGCCCCTGACAGTGTCTGCAGTGTCCTGTGTGCCATTAAGCGGGAGAGATGGAGATCTCCAGCGTGTCCACATTGGAGTTCACGTGTCCTGGAGGCGTGGAACCTCCCGAGCGGAATATACGCTCTGTATATTCACACGGACCTGTCCAGGATCCAGCTCCCCCCTCTGTCATGTGTGTCCGCACGTCGTCACCTCGGGGAGGTCCGTCTGGTCCTGCATGACCACTTGCGGCGGGGCGGGGGGCGGGCGGGCGTGGGCCACCGAGTTTTTCTGCAGCTCCACCCCGAAAGCGGGTGGAGCGCTCTGCAACTGTCTCCTGTACTGCACGAAGCTGCAGGTCTTTATGATGATGGCCAGCACGTTCTTGCCTATCAGGATGCCCGAGACCCTGGCGTCCCGGTACAGGAGCATGTTCCCGCCGCGGATGAAGAGCGTGATGACGTTGATGGTCACCAGGCTGAGGATGGGGTACAGCAGCATCTTGTGCGGCACGATGTTGACGCCCTGCATGCTGATCTCGCTCAGGGACACGCAGGGCAGCACCAGCAGCAGGATGTAGCAGTAGAAGAACATCAGGCCCTCCGCCCACAGCGGGAGACCCTTCTTCTGGGGCTCCCACAGGTTGGCCTGGATGTCCAGCACGTCCAGCAGGTCCACCACCACCCAGAAGAGACGGCTGCGAATCTCCTCGCGCTTCTTGAAGGCGCGCACGTACTCCATGTGGTCGATCGCCACCAGGACGATGAACAGCACCGGGATGCAGATGGACAGCAGCAACGTGAGCGCCTTCCGGGCGAGGGCGTCCAGACTTTTCCGGTCCGCCTTGTAGTTCTGATACACAAAGTAGACCTTGATCTCCAGCACAAAGATGTAGAGGAACCACAGGATCATGGCGTAGCCCCGCTTCGACGTGCGCACCTCGGCGCCCACCCACACCGCCACGTAGCGCAGGACGATGAGGAAGCAGATGTCTCCCACCATCACCATGATGCAGATGCCGATCTTGCGCGGCCCGTGGTTCTGCTCCACCAGGTAGGCGTCGATCAACGCCATGCTGCTCATGATCAGGATGGTGGACAGGCACACGTGGGGCTTGTTGGTGGGAGGCGGGGGGACCATCCTTGCCCAGAGGAAGGAAGAGGATTAGGAAGAGCGGAGTGCAAAAAAAGAAAAGAAAAAAGAAAAAAAAAAAAAAAAAAGGTTCCTCAGTTTGTCCTGCGAGGACGTGGGTCAGATAGTGCTGCTAGACAGCGGCGTTCCCCTCCATCGCCTCTGCTTTGGCCGGGATCCAGGACGCATTGATAGGATTCACACAGATCACTTCAATCAATCTCCGTTTGTGCCCAAAGCCCCCTGTCGGGTAGACAGTACCCCTCATTTAGCAGATTATGTTCATCTGCAAATGGTCCGTAAACATACAGGTTCACTTGTTGTTAAAACGGATACAACCTCAGGATGCGTCCCCCTCTCACACCCTGGAAATCATTCAATCGTTGGACACAACGGTCCTATCAATGGGTTCGGAAAAATATCTCTACAATTAAGAGGGGAAAAAAAGTTGCTGCAATGTGCTCTCGTAACAGAGTCCCTCACGGCTCCGGCTTTATCCTAATGATTGGCAGCCAGCGATCATCCGCGAAACTGCAGCGGGAGATCACGAAGCCCATCTGTAATCCACGGAAGAGAGGAGGAAACGCGCAGGGTCCTCTCCCTCTCCGATAGGCGTAAATCCTGGTCCCTTGGATGTGTTTTTCTTCTTCTTTTGCTTATTTATTTTTGGTCAGGCAAAAGGGAAAAAAAAAAACCCCAAAGGTTGCTCTCATATTCCACTTTCTGCTCAGACCGAATCAGGAGAAGGTATCTCAGCGGTCACTACCACCGCTCTCAATTTCGGCAACTAACAATAGAGGGTATTCGGTGTTTGGCCCCTCCAAATCCAGAAAAAAAAAAAAAAAAAAGGTCAAGTAAAAAAAAGCCTCCAGCTTGAACAACTATATACTCTCCAGAAGTTTTCCCTCTCCAGCGATCACCGTCCCTGGACAGGATAATAAAACGTCTTCGCAGCAGTTCCTGTCCTTCTTTCAGCCTTTCAAGTTTGCATGGAAGAAACCGGGTCGTGGTGCATCTTTTAAGTGCAGCATGTGTTCGCCCGTCTTTGCTCTCTCTGCTGTGCGAATGTCATTCATGTGTGTGTGCGTGCCTGTGTGTGTGTGTGCGTGTGCGCGTGTGTGTGTGTGTGTGTGAGTGCAGGGTTCAGCTGTCTCCACGCTTCATTGTGGCTGTAAAATGTGCCCCCCCCCCTCTCCGACGAGGTCCTGGCTCCGCTGTGCCGTCTTGCCGGGGACACCGGTATCTGCCTCCACTCTCTGCCAGCACCGCCAGAGCTGTGACACTCCAACGCCGCCCGCCTCTCTGCCCGACTGTATTCCCCCGCACTTCTCAGCTCTCTCCACCAAGTCGGGGAGATGCTCCTCCGGTGGGTTGATACACACGTGAACACACCAACACACTCCTGGCTCTCTCTTTCTCCCTCCCTCTCTCACACACACACACACGCACGCACGCACGCACACGCGCAGCTTCCCTCCTCTGCTCAAGTGAAGGCACTTGCTGTGTGTGGAAGTGACGCTCGGCTCGGCACAGCTGCAGAGAGGGGAAAGAGGTAGAGAGAGGGAGAGACGGACCACTTTTCCAGGGGGTGGAGAAAGGCGGGGAGGGGAGGGTGGACGAGCCAGCCTTTTGCAGGCTTAGCTGAATGCACAACTCTCTCTCTCTCTCTCTTGCTCCCCCCTTTTTTTTACCCTCCCTCTCACATCCCTCTCCTCCTTTCACATTGTGTCCTGAGCTGATATCCAGTTTTTTTTCTTTTTTGGCTCGCCAGAAAAAAAAAAAGCCAATTTCCTTTTTCCATCTTTAAGGAGCCCATTAAGACTCTTTGCATTTTCTGCTCTGCTCCTGAAAAGTGATCCAGAGAGGAGAACGGGAAGGGGGGTGATGTGGAATGTAAAAAGCCAGCTTCCAGCAGGCTGCGTGTCTGCAGTCTTGGGAGGGAGGGGGGGAGGCGCGAGGCGTGCTGTGGCTCCACCTGACAGAGAGTCTTTCTATTGATCTACTGACAGTGCAGTGAATCAGGAGCCAGAGATGGGGCCCGCGACCAAAAGAGATGAGGGGTAAATGGGAGATGGGGAGGTACGGATGGATGTCAGGAGGGTGAAGGCGAGAGAGAGTAGCGGGGGGGGGTGACACGAAATGAGAAGTGACACGATGTGGGAAGGTGGGGGAAAAAAAAGGGAGCAGGAGATGTGCGGGGTGGGACCAAATGTCAAGGGAACATTTTTATTCCCTGAGATGCAATAATGCCTGGGCTTGGCGGTCACACTCATGCAAAACCGTATACAGGCGGGAGAACGGCCGGTGTGTTTGCTGTGCCACACAGCATACACCACCACCTACACGTCCCTCGGTTTATCCAGCTGGGCCAATTAGCCGTAATCCTTCCTCAGAGGCACCAAACGGCTTTTTATTACTACAGTATGGAGCCATTTAGTGCTCACTTCATGAATCGCACTTATTGAAGAGTCAGTAGTGTATTGTTTGTTTGTTTTTCACGCTGTGTGGCTGCACGTAATTGCCCAGCCCTCCGTGCCTTATTTCTTTTTTTATTTACAGTTTTTTGGGAACGGATGTGGTCACAGATGTCCCAGCTGTGGATCAGCTGACAGCTGCCGTCGCTGCTCCTTAAGGCTGGCCTTTTGCCGTGGAAGCGTATGGAAGCTATGGAAGCGAAGTGGAAGCCGTGCAAAATGCTTTTTTTTCTCTCACAGAGGTTGATTTCCTATTGACTTTTTCCCCGGCGGATTTATTGACCATAATTGAGCCGCGGCACGTGCAGTGATGGATTATATTTTTTCGCAAAATGTAAAGTTGATGCGCGTCCCACGACATGTTTTGTCTGCGGTTTGTTGACGGGAGTCGTAAAACTCAGGGAATGCTTCGATTTATATTTACCAGACGGAGCTGAGATGTTACGGGAACACATTTAACGGGTCGGGAGAGTTGCTGGCGTTGATGGAAGGTCGGGGGTCTGACCTCCTTGACAGGCAGCGCGCCCAATAACGGCCTGACACAAAATATGCCACAATGATTGCATGTAACGTGTCCGCTCAACACCTGGATTGTACATGTAAATAAGCGGATGCCTTTGTCTGTTCTACGGCGGTACCTCTCTCCGATCTTGGATCTTGATTGATACAAAGCCTCTGTACTCCACGTGGTCATTCGACCCACACCTCCAGTGATCTATGATTTATATTTGCATTTACATTTACATGCCTTTTTTGATATACTATGCGCAGTCCCAGACTGCTCATTGTGAAAGCGGAGTAAGACTGCATTTGTATTTTAATTCCCATCATGCTGGCTATCTTTGTTCATGCATGCTCAGCGTTAACCACTTTGTCGTCCTTCACTCTGTCTTTATAATTCATGGCCAGAGAGGAAATCACACCACTGTCACTTCAGGGTAGCGCATCTTTTGATTTATGCGCAGTTTTTTGGTCTTTTATGGTTGGCTGGTGTCAAAGTACCCCTTCCTAATTAATGTAATTATACATTTACACCAACACCAGGGTGCACGCTGGGATTTATGGGAGAACTGCGAGGCCCTGGACGGCGTGTCTGTCCTCTCGTGCCCTCTCTCCATCGTCCATCAGTATCTGTTTAGCCTCCTACAGAGGACTGTCCTTGGCTCCTCTACAGGGACACTGCATCATCACCGCTCGCCTCCCAGAGAGGATAACACACAGCAGATAGCGGACGATAAAACACCGGACACCTCCTCTATAACATAAAGCATCTACAGAAAAGAACTGGAGGAGTGGAGGCGAGGGAGACGTGTCGCCGCCGCTCTGACACCTCCCCGCGCCGCCCTTCAGGTCGGTGGTGAACGCGGGTCTGTCGCGAAAAATAAAACGCTCAATTTTCAATCTCCTCCTCCTCCTCTCTAAATGTGGTCGTTGCCTGTTTCTCAGGGCTTAACATGCCAATACGTTTTCACAAACGTTCCCCTTGACAACCAAGCCCGGCGACAACTATGTTTTCGAATCTCGTCAGAACAAGATATAATGGCGGGAATTCGCCTCCGTACCTCGCACCTGGAACTTACAATTCATGAGCTATGTCTTTGAAACGCTGCATTTTGGGAAGAAAATTGGGCTTTCCAGAGAAGTCTCTTCACGTGGCTGATTGCAATTGCTGGTTCAATCAGTACTCTATTCTTCCTTTCCGCTTTGTGCTCACTGTTTATAGCATCTCCCTGACCTTCCCTTTGCCTATTCTCTCCTTTACTGTCAACAAACAATCTTTTCTTTTGTGGCGAGCGATGGTGTTTACAAGGCTTTTGTCGGAGGCCCGCTGGTCTATTTCGAATAAAGTACTGCGCGCCCATTTCAGTGGGGGAGTTTTTTCTTGTGCAGCCTTCAAACACGGTATACAGTTTTAGAATCCACGTTTATTGCGTCAGTGTTCCCTCAGAGCAAGCGGAGAGGAGATATTAATGTGCGTCTAAGTGCCGCAAGGAGTGGCATAATTACAAAGGTACGCATCGCTGAATGAATGGGCTGATTTGATTTCCTTTGTATTTAGACTGCAGATGATTTACTTAAGAATAGGAGCGACGCATAATTCATTTCACCGTGCTGTGCCTCGTGAAACTCAGAACAAAAAAAAGAAAACAAAAAACAACCCCTACCGATTAGAATTAGCATGAGACTCGTCCCCGTGTTTTGGCAAGAAATGCAAAAAAATGTTATACCTGTATGTCGTGTCGCTAGGCAACAAATACAGCGGGGGATTAGTGTCGAGCAAAGAAACGAGTGTCGGTGTCCAAACATTCAACATGTCATGATTTGCGAGCCCCAGACACAAATATGGATTAATTGCCGATGTTTGGCAGCAGAGATTCGGTGTCTCAGCAAGATGTGAAGAAATTGGGGGGGAATTTACATCACCCGAGACAATTTGTACGTGGAGTATAACAGTGGAAATAGGACACATAAATCACATTAGCCGTAACCCTGAGTCTGCCATCGATTACCTACAGGAAAACAAATGAGGGCGTTAAGGCTTCCCATCCTTAAACATCCCCATTCTAACCACCAAATGGGAAACGCAAAGTGGACAGGCTAAGCCGCTCCCCGCGGGGCCATTAGATCACCGGGGGCGGAGCAGACTGCCCTCCGCCCACTTAACACCCACCAGACATCCGTGCTGGAGGAGGCGCGGGTCATCCCAGCCCCCGCGAATGTGATATTTAACGGTCTGTCGCCAGGGAAAATAAAGAAGTGCGCCCCCCCCCCCATATTTGACGTGACGCGAGGTCATGTCTGAGGGAGAGTATTGTCGAGGAGTTTTTACAGGCGACTGACAGTATTTGCATTTGACTGATCTGTGTGTGTGTGTGGGGGCGGGGGGGGGGCTGTGCAAGCGAGGAGGAGAATGATTGCCATATTATTTCCCAATCCGGTGAGAAACATTGCGATACGCGAAAATAACCCGTATGTGTGTCAACACAACCAATCTAGTCTATAACACACCACGCAGAGAACAACGAGCATTAAGGATATTTCGCGACTACGTTAATCGGAGCCCCCTGAAAGTAAAGGACCTCGCGTCTCTCCTAATGTTTCCTTGCGCCGAGATCACAGCAAGCCAAGGAGCCCACGATCGGTGCTCATGAGCGTAGATGTGCTTTTAATGTGAGCCTCCGTCGCGGAGAGAACAGGTGCTATGGGAGGCTGATGGCATTAAACACATCTTCACTCCGAGGACATGGTGTCTTTTCTGATGTAAACAATATTAGCCAGCGTCGGAAGAGCCTAGGATGGTGGAACAAAGAGGCCGACTGACATGGCCCCCTGATGATGAGAGGATTTCTACAAGTTTCTGTGGAGAAGTTATTACTTTCCATTTGTCTATCAGTAGTCTGATCAATTTATATCAGTATGAATGATAATAAATGGATGCCTCGGACCTTTGTTTTCACCCTATCGTAGGAGTGTAGCGGTGTCTCGAGCAGTACTTGACAGTCATTGCGGTTGTATCCATCCCCGCCAATTACAGAGCACCGCTACATCCGCATGCTCTCACCGGGAACACGACTGTGCAAATGACAAAAGGACATGGAGCGAGGAGCTGATGTGTCGCCAGACAAAATAATATTGCTTTAATGATGCATTGGGATTTATTTTGTTGTTGATGTCTGGAGAACAAACTGTGCTTCAGCCGCTCACTGACTCACAGCTCTGCTGCGCAGCTGAAACGAGGCGAGGAGGAGGAGGGGGTTTGGAAATCTCTATGGGCAGAGAGATTTTGTTTGAAAACAGACTATTAATTCAGAAACCATAAATCTCTGCGTCTGATGAAGTAACCCTTGAATCAGTAGTTGTGAACCAACACGCACTAGATCTGTTGTTTTTTTTATTAGATTATTTTTTGCATATTCAATGCTAATTCGACGTCCTCTGACGGAGGCCTTGTCTCGATGCTAGATTTCTTTATTTGCAGCAAACGCTACAGTGATAATGGCCTTGTAGTAAGTGTCACTCAGGGATGCTAAGTTTGGACGAGCCAATTAAGCCGCACATTTTCCTAAAAGGCTTTTTGTTAACCGGTCTACGTTCCTCTCAAACGTTTGTGAGAGTATTGCCGAGTTTCGAAACGCTGTGAGTAACAGTAACTAAAACCATTGCGGGGTCTGAGTCAATTTTAATCACTGTGCTCACAACATGCACATGCAAACACACAAGTCAGGGGAGCAGATGGGGTAAGTGCCTTGCTCAAGGGCATTAGAGGCGGAGTCTCTTTTTGTTGTTGGTGGCAGGGGTTTGTGCATCCTTCCAGAGGGAGACCGCCTCGACTGAGCCTCGAACCGACAACCTTCTGGTCCGAGGCCTGTCTCCCTCACCACTATGGATTTTTGTAAACTAGTGAATCCTGTTTTGCCCAATGAATGCAACATGGAGCCGTGATAGGAAAATGTACTTTATTTATTTATTTATTATTATTTCCCGGCTCACGTGACAAAGGTTTGGTGGAGAGGTGGACTAGTGGTGAGGGTGACCGGCATCGGACCAGAGGGTTGTCGGTTCGAGGCCCAGTCGAGGTGGTCTCCATCTGGAAGGATGCACAAAACCCCGCCACTAACAAAAGAGACGCCACCTCAAATGCCCTTGAGCAAGGCACTAACCCCATCTGCTCCCCGGACGCTCTCAGCTGTCCACTGTTCCGTGGCCTTGCATGCGCCACAGATGGGTTAAATGCAGAGGTCAAATTTCCCCCGACTTGTGTGTGCCTGCATGTGCATGTTTGTGTGGGACGATGCGCAATTTTAATTCTAATTCTAATTATCCAAAGTATAAGGATAAAAAGCAGAGTTTTTGCTGGTCTCCTATGGTCCCACTGTATGACATTTGTTTGTCGTGAGCCTTTAACTAACAACGTTTCTGTTTGTACTGGCCACTCCGGTGATTTCCTCTCTGATTGATTAAATACATAACTACTGTGATGTGGCCATTTACCCATAAATAATATTTCTCATGCTCCCAAGGGGTTGTTCTTGTACACCCAAAAACATTAATTAAGCTGTCCACAGTCATCACTAAAACAGCAGATGAAAAAACTTTCACAGGCATGCGATGCAGTTGTCAAGGTAATTTGCAGCTAATTTCATTTTCCACACACAATTCCTCAGCATCACTTGATTTCTGTGATGTTAAATAAATAAAGATCAAGGTGGTTACAGTTTAATAAAGGAGATAAGCTCTATAGCGGAAAAAAATATCACAGTCACAAGCACAGACCTTGAACACGTACGATGTGGGCATAAATTCAATATTCTATTTGAAATGGGGATTTTTAGATTTAGAGATGCAATTTGTGTAATTTGCATTAAAAATAGGTCTAGCCAACCAGCAGGCAAAAACAATTCAACCTGTGGCGACACTTCAAAAGTAGCCCAGTTCTGCGGACCTGAATGAGCTCCAGCTTGCATCATTAGGTTTGCTCCGACGGGCGAGGAGCGTGTACGAGACACTGTTATAATGTTAACTTCATAGAAAACAGCACCACAGAACATCTGGGCTGTGTGTCATTTCCAAAGCTATGAGCTGGGTGGCTGCTCGATACATGTGATTTATTTATTTTTTTCCTATGGCATGTTTCCCCCGACTCTCCCCACAGGGGACCTGGCTAATTTGGGAAAGTAGTTTATAAATGGCAAGAAACCGCACAGCCCCGGCTCACCCCTCTGGTGTGTGGGTGGGTGGGTGGGTGGGTGTGTGTGTCTGTGTCTGTGTCTGTGTCTGTGTCTGTGTCTGTGTCTGTGTCTGTGTCTGTGTCTGTGTCTGAGCAGGGTTTTTTTTGCTGCCAAGTGGACAACTAGAGGAAGAGATTTTTCTGACTGGTGCCAATAACTCACCTCATTTGAGAGGCAAACACGTTCGCAGCATGTGCCCTCCCGTCTCCAGAGCTCCTACAAGATGTGGCTCTCTGTAAATGGCTGCACTAATGTTGCGCCATGACTGACAGTACCCATTAATCACCCAGTGTGTGTGGGGGGGGGGGATGGGGCGGCTTCATAATCATTATTATGGCTTTCTCCATTGTGCGTGCATTACAAAATCCATGGATAGCAGTAATGAGCAGAGGCAGATGAGGAAAATAAGAGATTACATAAATAAACCGGCTGACGGGAGATGTAGGAATCTGTAGAGCATCAGGGTCAGGTTTGATGTCAAACAAATAGATAAAGGAGTCTCTATGCTGTGGAGCGCCGAAGAAAAAACCTGGATAAACTGTGCAGACAACTCAAGGTTATAATGGAACCCATCTACAGCATACTTGTATTACTAGCCGTATATACAGTTTGATTTCTGGTCTGCTATTGGTTGCATCAGAATACAATCCTTTGGACTAAGTTGGGAAAAGTAGGGCTGCAGCCACACGAGCGCCCATTTTAGTTTAAAAGTTCACCACGTTTGCTACATTTGCGCCGCGTCTAGCTCTGTTTGATTTGTCTTAGATGTAATGAGATTTCTGGTTGTGTTGTGCTGTAGGCTTGCATACGAAGAGCGGGGCCAACGTGCTTTTACGCAGAGAAGATATGAACATCGTCCATGCAAGTTCTTTTTGTTTTCAACCCGGAACTCCAGATGCTCGTGGTTTTTATTAGGTGTTGGTAGATATGCAAACGTGGGGCTTGTGCTAGAGCAAATTGACTTTTTGATGAAGGAAAGACATAAGCAAAAAAAACAAAAAACATATCTTTCTCCTGCAGGTAATCTACGATGGTTATCAGCGTCATCTGGACCAGCCCGCCATTGTTGTCAAACAACTAAGTCGTTCTCACAAAAGAAAGTAGGCTGGCTAACTAGGTCAGCGATGCGACGCAGAAATACAATGAGGAGATAATGCTGCATATCACCATGCAAAATACGGAGTCAATATTTCTCTTTCATGGGCTTTTTTGGCCCGTGAATGAAATGTGCACGCTGGCACCAACGGTAGCACAATCCTCCATGGTTAAGCGGGAGAAGCTACGAGAGGGTTGGGGAGTGCTTTGAAATTCCAATGGCAAGCGGGATTTGGTTCGAAGACAGAGTCGTCAGTGGGTTCAGGGAAAGCCAAAAACCGCTTTGGTTTATTCCCAGCGAGGGTGGGGAGGGGGAGATTTGTGGCCGCGCCTCAGCGACCACAATCAGCAGTCAGATTACAGAATACTTGCTGGTGTTAATTAACTGCTTCCCATGCAGATACTCTGTATTATGGCCAGCGACGTGCTACCGTAAAATTCATCCGGGAGACCTTTTCAAAAGGAAGCAGCTTACATAAAAGGTTCGTGCTCTGCGTCCGCCGCAGGCGGCAGAATAGAATCACAATTAGATGCAACAAAAAAATGCGAGCGCGGCCCAAATTTAGATCCACAAGTAAACCAGTTACTTTAGCGATGAGTTTCTTGTGAGGCATGAATATCTCTGTCTCTCTCTCATTGAAAATGTGCCACACTGCTCAAAACAACATATTTGGGTCAGTCGGTACTCGCAGTCCTGTGAGCCCAAATTGCACACGCACTCTCAATCCCCCCCCCCCCCAAAAAAAACACTAGTAGTTTTTGGCTGTGACACAACTCCAGCACACGCTTTTAATTAATTTTGAAATTGAGACGCAACCCGGGCCAATGCAATTCCGACCACCCATTGCAGTGTCCATTGTCTCATGCCAGAGGCAGTTGGTGCCGGCTAAATGAGCGAAAATGAGACTGATTCACATAGACCAAAAAGGGAGAAGCGGTGATTGAGAGAGTGTGTGTTGTGACCAATCAGAGTTTTACAAGGTTTATTCAATTCTGTGACCTTTTTTTGGGAGAGAAACAGATGCTTGAATGTTTTTAGCTTTTTTCTGCCCGAGTTCTACAATCGCCATTCAGTCTTGCTTCACAATGGGATGATGCAAGCCCGTCATCAGTGCACCTCATTTTGGCCCAAAAGATGCCATGAGGGGAGGGGAGGGGGGCGTGGACCTGGAAAGGAGGTCTGCCCTACATTCTTGAGTTTCTAAATGCTCAAAAGGATGCTGAGGGGGACAGTTACAGAACCGGTTTCCTTCCTCCAAAGAAAAGCACCTCATCTTGGTCTAGTATCCTTGAAAAAAAGTATGAGATATCGTGAGTTTAACGATTTCAAGTAGAAACGGGCATGATATGGGCTTTTATGTAGGGAAGATGGTGGATCTTCATCTGACTGGACTGTTTTCACGTATAGTCTCTCTGACGGCCGTGTGTGAGTTGTTGATCCGTCGTTTTTCTTCGTTCGGCGCACGGAGTCGGAATTAGATTTGAGAGGCTGTGCGATATTCCATTCTCGTGCTCGCATTTTCCGACAGAATATCACTTCCACGTATTTCACAGAGAATATGCACTCTCACATCTTCGGCACGTATTTCATGAGCTACGGAAACATGCCTTCGTGGCATTATCCGCTCTCATTCGTTGGTTGTAACCCGCTCAAACGAGGGTTAACGTCATTACGATTCCTCGGGGCGAGGGGGCCAGGATAAAGAGACTGAACTCTTGGGTCAAAAACTCGACAGGTGCCGTCGTTTGTTCTGCATGATCTATAATGGGTCCACCTCTGCCCTGAAGAACTTCACTCGCCAAGTGTAAAAGTGCATGAAGCGAATCGAAATCGCCCAAATTCAGATTGGCTTGCAGCACTTCGTTACCATCTACTAATTCTCTAAGTGTTGGAGGAGGGAACCACTTCCATTAAAACTGGTCCATGTGATGTAATAACCCCTTCATTTAACACAATTAAAGGCCTGATTGTGACTCTGCGCATCTCACGGACCACAACCTGTGATATGCGAGGGTTTTGTTTTTTAAATTTCCGCCACCACATCAGATTAATTTAGCGCTTTATATAAAAATTAAAAAAAAGTTTCTCCCATCCTTTGCCAAAGTAACGTTGCGCAAAGAGTTTCTCCTCACCTGCTTCCACAAAATGCGATTCGTCACTCACCACCATTGTTTTTTTTTCTCTGTCTTTATCATTTCAGATACTAGTTGAAGACCATCCTCTTTAAATTCCTTCAGAGGTGCCAGAGGTGCTCCTTATTTCAGGTAAGGACCCCAGCCTCCGGAATCACACGCACATCATTTGTCGCATTTAAATGTCTCCTTCGGTGTCTGAGAGACACCGAAGGAGACCAGTGGTCAGTGGCTTTCCCCCTTCAGATGCGGCACGTTAAGTGTTTGACTGACAACAATTATCCCGCATTTAACGTTGAGTGGCTCTTAAAATTAATCCTCACACTTACAAGATTATAGATGCAGTGTCAGATTAAAGTCTGTCAGCTCTCCGCAGACGGGGGCTGAAAAATTGACTGTCTCTCTTCTCTGACAGTGAACGTAAGGAGTTTTAATGGCTATGAAAGGTTCTGACTCATCCGGGTCATGCTATCGTCAGAAGTGTTCCGCGTAGGCATAAGGACTGAATTAAAATGATTTGAAGATGTTTCGCCTCTCACTTGACAGGCTTCTTGAGTTCTGGAGAACTGAACTGAACTGAACTGAACTGAAGAAGCCCCAAATCTTAATTTAGTCCGTTACGTACTCGGATAAACATCTCCTGATGAGGAAATTCTCGTCAACTCAACATTGGACCCCAAATGTGGAACGAAGGCTGTAGGAGAGCAACTTGTGGGACAAATACTGTATGTCGGGTCCGGAGTCTGGAGTTGCAGCGGGTTTGGATCAAGTAAAGCAGGCTGGAGCGCTTGGAGTGGCAGAGCAGGGAAGGTCAAGGTGTGAAGACTCAATGGATCGGGCAGACGGGTTTGGGTTTCAAACAGGATAGGCACAGAAGCTGGACGTGGAGACTGAAGGGATCAGTCGGGGCTTAAAGTACTCCCGGAGATGACTTGCAGGTGGATAGGAGAGGGATAATAACGTCCAGCCCACGCACACCACACACACACACACACACACACACACACACACACACACACACACACACACACACACACACACACACACACACACCACCGAGTATCTAAACAACAGTGACGCGAGGATGTCGGCACATCCTCGATCTGTCCCAACTCGTGAGATGTTGCAGCACGCAAATCTGAAGCAGCCCTCTCCGACGCGCTAGTTACCGAATAATTGACGACATTACTTAGACCAATTAACACCGCGTAGTGTATCGTCCTACATGCCACCGAGAGGAGTCTGAAGTGAAGAAATAAACGAAAAGCGAAACAATTCGCTTCACCTGTCCCACTCAACGAGCCCAAAAAGCATAAAACACAAGGCGTCAGAGTAAATCACTCGAGTAGTCGTTCAGGTCAGCTATGACCCAAATGCATATTGGTCATTCGAATAACAAAAAACTGCATTTTTTTCATTTTGTTTATATATTATTTTAACACTGAAGTAAGACGACACAATGGATAAAAATCCCACCCGAAATCACCAGGGTATAGCAGGACGTCGAGATCCAGGAGAGAGTGCTCAGTCGTTTCATAATCATCCTAATAATAAGAGCCTCGAGAAACTGCACGGCGGGGCCGGTGAGGGCGGAGCAGGCATCACCTCCCCCAGAGGCCCCGCCACCTCAGCCTCCGTCATTCCACCTCTCAGTTTTGAGCGCGGATATGTCCGCCACTGTGGAATCAATTTTTCCGCTGGCGCATCGGGTCCAGCTACATTTTCCAATTCATTTCTACTCATTACCCGGAAATAGCCAGAGGCAGAGGCGATTGAAGCACCTATGATGTAAAGCCCTCGAAATCATTTCTCGCTGGGTTTGGGTTTGAAATCAGCGGCATCGGCAATCAAGGGGAAATGACACATTTACGATTCCCGTGGTCACAGGTAAAACACGAATAGGGGCAAATAATGAAGAATGCTCCCGTGTGATCCCTTTTTTTGGTTTTTAACCAAAATGCAAGAGGGCTTTCATTTTTTTTTTTTTTCAGGTTCAAGAATTATTAATAAGAAGCTGTAAATGCAATGGAGCTGGGTGATTTTCGGCATCGGTTGAAGCCGACAAACAACAGCAGCATCTTTAAAAAAAAAAAAATGGAAAAACAAACGGCTTGTTTTCTCTGCAGGGAAAGGCAGTGCGTGCTTTATTCCTGATTTCCTGTGGAGTACCTGTCAAACGTCAAAGAGAGATAAAAGCGGCTGATAAATTGGTCTTATCTTTGATCCAGGTCTGTGCCTTGTAAGACTGCATAATGGAAAGCTGCTGAAAGTAGCCTCCGGTAAGATGAAACGGGAAATGTGCCGCACAATAGCCCACTTGTTTACTGTTGAGGTATAGCTGAAGGTCGTCCATGCTTTTTATAGGATGAATGTAGGTGATGATGATGAGGATGAGGATGGGGATGATGATCAAGCAACAGGGATTTTAGTTTTTATGGAGACACTGACAGTAAAAAAGAAAGTTAAGGGTGAGACAAGATAATATTTTTCTACATGAAAGAACACATTCTTCCTCGTATAAATAAAACACCCACTCGCTCACACTGCTGCAGTCTTATTTGATGTGAAATGTCAATTCACGTGGATAGTACTAGTTGACGTTCGCAGACTGGCGACGGACAATTAATTCTGCGTGACAGTACCGCATCAGTTTGCTGTTTGTTAGTTCATACCAAACTGGTCCTGAATTGGCACGTTCGTCCCGTTTGTTTTCGCCTCTCTACTTGTGAAAGTGCGCGCTGCACCGTGTCCTTCGCTGCGGAACTTTAAATTGGCTGGCGAGGGTCTTCGCAAGCAGCCCGCGCTTTTCTGCTTCTTCCCGATAAAGACAGGTAAATCTGTAAGCACTCTGGAGAAAACGGGGGCGAGCTGCGTGCCTCGTGTAACTTTCGACTGCAAGAATTACGCCCTGGGCCGCGGATCTGTTGGACGTGGAAAGCTAGGTGTCTTTCCCCGGATTCCCCCCCTTTCTGAAACGCTTTTCCTTCCAGGCAAACGCCAACTACTCCCCCGGATAATAACCTGCACCGGCTATTCGGGCAGTGCCAGGGGAGCTGATAATGGCCACAGTCACGGTCCGTCAGCCAGAGCAGGTAATGCCGATGTGTCACCTCGTCGCGATAATGGTCAGTCTGGGGCCGGCGCCATTCCAGGCCGCGGCAGATGGGTCGCAGGCGCATTGAGACCGAAATGACCAGGCGTTTTGTTTGTACCCAGGGAAAAAAAAGAAAAAAAGAAATGCGGTTCGCCTGCCCGTTCTTGTGTTTGCAACACCTGCACCTCAGGAGTCCATTTTTCAATTTTAGAAAGAAAGAAAAAAAAAGGAAAAAAGCTCTCCGACGAAATGACGCTTGCAAAATCACCAGGACCGATCAATGAGTCGCGCCGCGCACAGATGACCGTCGCCAACCATCCACTTTTCTGCGCTGATTGGCATTCTTGCGTTTTAAAAGAGAGAGAGAGAGAAGAAGAAGAAAAAAAACGCCCACTAAAAAAGAAGCTCCCTTGCAGGCCTTTTCTGGATCTGCTCTTGTTTATGTTTGCGTGTGACATCTTGTTTGACATTTTATCTGCACATTTCTTTATACCCACAGACCAAGTCCTCTCTGTCGGCATGCCGTTTTTCTGTAGAGCGGCGACATCTTTCTCTACTTGCACTCGGGCTTTTTAATGAACATAACTTCCACATTTCAAACCCCTCATTAAATCTACAGCGAGCTGCTGGGCACTCATCGGTGCTGCAGGCACACTGCATGGGGCCCGGATGCCTGCTGGCTGCTGCCTACAGTGTAGTGAATGTAAAGTCAGTACTGTGTAGCCTTCCTAATATTTCTGCACCAGTGCGATGGAAAAAAAAAAAAAAAAAACACCATTCTCAACCAATGCTCTAAGTCTTCAGTAACATCTGTAATGACAGTAAGCCTAGATGTGCATAATTGCATTATTTGATTTGAAAAAGCGGAATTTTTGAGAAAAAAAACATACATGTCCCGATGTCAAATCAATATCAAGGAGGTGGGACGGGAGTTAAAAAAAATGTTTTTGTTTTTTTTTGTTTGTAAAGATGAGACGAGCGGGCAAATAGAATGTTATAAAAGATGTCAAATGTTAGGTTTTTTATGGCAGCACATTTCTCTAATTCGGTCGAGCCAGGTCGGTTGGCTGGCAGCGACGGGCTGAGCATTACAGAAGCCCAAGTCGACGCGCCCTGCTCAGTTTAGATCAGCCACAAACAGCGGCCGCCGTAGCGTACGGCCATATTTGATACGCAGCGCCTGTGATTTGCATATTCGGAATCAGCTTTTTCTTTCTTTGGAGAAAGACTCGCTGACTGAGCCCATAATCCCCCGAGCATGAATCCCCGGCTCCTTCAGTAAACTCGCGGCGCATGCGGCTGCACACTCATGAGAACCCGGCTTCCAGCGGGCATGGCGTGGTTCCTCGGCTCTCTGTGGGGAGGGTGGGCAAAAAGAAAATGGGGAGGGTGGCTTTTTCTGGGACGCCGGGGAAACAGGAGCAAGTTTTGAACTCTATGAAACAGGGGTGGGCTTGTATTTTTGTATTGTTAGCAAAAAAATAAAAATAAATAACTAGCTGCATTTTTTGGATTCACTGTTATAAATAAACAGGAATGACTCTGACTTTGGAGTCCTTGCCCTGACTTTGTTTGTATCTTTAATGTTTTCCCCATGAACATATTTAATATTCAAACTTTAACTCCGGGGGCGCAGTGTATGCTTTTGCAACTCAGAACTCAGGGGCCTGCAAAGCTGCACTTTTAGCCTTCGTATTGGCATATAGTTTGGTCCGACCGCATTAATCGTCGAATACGCAGCCCTAATTCAAGCGGGTTAATAATTCATTTCTGTTTGCTTTTTTTACGCGGCAGCCAGGGACCTAAATCATTGCGCGTAATTGCCAAGCACATTAACCTCCAGAAAGCACCCCAAACTTTTCAACGCCGTCACTATATGTCGCCGTGCTGCTGTGGCTAAACATCTGGACTGGATCTGAACCAAAAACAAGCCGCCGGCTGAGATCTAGACTTATTCGAGCACATCATTTTCGAAATCAAGTAATTGCAGGTTATCTGTGCTCCAAAGGTTTCGGCCGATGCCCTCTGCTGTTCATTCACCCTTTTTTCTTCCTGGTTTACTTTGGCACAAGTTGCGCTTTGCATCTGCACGTTGTCTAGATGGTTTTTTTTTTTTTTTTTTTTTCCCTCGACAATCGATGGACGATCAGTTTCCACTTTCTGGGGCTGTTGTTTTATTCTTTTGAGGTTCGCCCCTGGCAGGAATTCACGACCCTGTTGCTCTTGCCCTACAACTCGCCTCCATCTATTTTCCATTATGCCTGCTATACTTGAAGTGCTCAGAGATTCAGTTACACCAAGACTTTCACTCCCTGTTGTCTGCTACACTGCAGACGCTGTGAATAACTCAAAAGGCAAAAAGCTGATCACACCTGCCTGCCGGTCTCGCGTACATCATCGGTGGCGACATCAGCACATCTCTGTAAGACGAGCGTCTTTAGGCACTAAAGCTCTTGTCACACTCGATCTTAGACCTCAGATCTGTGCTCTCTCCGTACAGTTCATGTAATACCTCTTTCCCTTTGTGCGAGGAAAAAGGCTTTTAACCCATTTGCAGTTTTAATTGGCCACTTTCTCATGTCTTTGGTGCTGGAACTTGCACTAAATCCACCAACCAGCATCCCTACGGCATACTAATTAACACATTACACGTTGTTGGTTTAATCTGGATAAATAAAGTGCTGAGCACTCTGTCACCGCACAGAGGTTACCAGGCAAACAGTGGAGACATTGCCCCCAGCCAAGAAATGGGACAGGACACAATGCAAAACCTCTATTTTTCCTTTTTAAACTTTAGCTTTTGTGTGGATTAAGAACATGCTGATGAAGGATTTACAAATGATTATTTATCAGTGAAGCTGGTCAGCTGATTTTGTGTCCAATTTAGACAGACTCTGCCTCTATCTTATCATATTTATCAGGCATAGATGTGGGCGAGATCCATTTTCTCATCTTAGTGAAAAAGATGATCAATGTTAAATGTATTTATTCTTTTTTAAATACAGTAAAAAGCAATAATGTGATTTTCAAGATGTTCTTTGGCGTTAATGTTTTTTTTATCGCCCATTAAGTGCAAAAAATCCGTGATGAACTTGCGTTTCGGGTTACATTCATGTGATTGACAAATGAACTTTTATCTGTCTGTACATGGTGAGATTACCCCAAAAGTGGCCGCAGCTTTGCTGATTTCATGGCGGAAATGTTTGTAAATTGGAGCCAAGTTGACAGTGTGATCCCAAAAAATAAGTTTTAAAAAAATAAAATGGCCCGTCTCCTCCTCTCCTCGTTACAAATCGTAAGTCTACTCGACTTTGATACTTGGTGCATTCGTAGTCTTCAGCTTCACAGGCAAAACGGCCAGCAAGCCTGAGAGTAGCAGCAGCGAGCTTGTTTTTGTTTGTGCATTAATGCATGCGAAAATGGAAATAGGCTGTGGATGTGTGTTGAATACTGATTAGTTTAAGGCTTTGAGCAACGAACATATGCCTGTTCTTATTTAGATGCATAAATTAGTATGGTAATGCACGGCACTTCTTTATCTACTGGCGTGTCAGTTATCCGGTTCATTACCGTTTGGTCAATATCTTCATTATCACAACAGAGACCTGATTTTCCTCCAACTTAAGCAGGCACCTCTCCGTGTGAATGACACCGTGAATGCACATCTTTTGTGCAATTAGTAATCAATATAACACAATAAGCAAATATATATGAAATTATAATATACCCCTATTATTTAAATAGGGGTATATAAAATTTATGGCCACTAACCCCAGCTTTCAGGTACTATAAACATGGCTGCTCTTGAGATTTATTAATTGTCTTTTTTTTTTTAAATAGCTTTTTTGTGGGTTACACTAACTTTGTTTTGCCCTCTCGAAAGTTGTGCGCATTTATTATGAACAGCACAATCACAATTATTCACCATTATGAATACCGTAGTTTGTTTACTATTCGAAAAAAATGTTTTAATGACACTTGATAACATCTGTTCACTTTATATTACACTAACACCGTGAGCCAAAACTTTAATAGTGCAAATCTTAATTCAAATTGGTCTCGCATTAAAAGCAAACTGAATATTCTGAATATCGTCTAAATTCATTATAATTAATTATTTGTCTCATCAAGATAGACAAATTAATTCAGGTCGGTTAAGTTAGCTGTGCCACTGCTGGTCTGACGTGGGCTCCTGCTGAACGAGGACATGGGGACAGAGTTGGTCTGTGTTTCGGCCGCACTTTATTTTTATAGCACTTTTCATAAACATTTTTTCAGGAGATACAACTTTACAGAATAGAGAATTTACAATATATCAGAACCAAAGAAAAAGCAAAGTATATATATATATATATATATATATATATATATACATATATATATATAAGCAGTGTATGGTGTATATATATGTATGTACACAATCTTCCCAACTCCATCCCTGCACACCACCAAAGCAGACCTGAAACAAAACAGCCAACATGCGCCTCAAGTGCAGATCCCCAGCTCCAACCCGAGGGCATTCATATTCATTGTTATTGGCAGGATGTAGATGAGGGTCAATGGCATGAAAGTTCAAAAGGGCTGCAGAATCCAAACACAGCATAGTCGCACAAAAAACCCCCTCCTCAATCTAAGACACACGAAAATGTCCACGTAGCAGAGTAGTTTTTTTTTCTTCTTTTTCTCTCTCTCTCAGTTTCCAAGTCGTGTAGACGATGTTTGGAGCATGCGGTGCCGTGGATAGCGAGGGAGCTGGATCCCGCAAACGGAGACTTGGGGCCGGCCAGGAATAGCAGCTTCTCTTTGACAGTGTCTTTTATTTGATTTGCTGTGCGCGAGGTTAGTGGTCTCCACAAAACTGCTCCGAGATGCAATTCCCAGAGACAATGCAATCCGGGGGCCCCCCCTTCATGTCAGAGTTCTGGGGGGAAAAATATAGAAAGTCTGAGGAAGCCTTTGTAAAGTCTCTTCCGCGAGACTTGCCAGGAAATTTTGAGAGTCTTCGAGAAACTTTTCCCTGTGTCAACACTCATGCCCCCAGACCTGATGAGACGTGAGCGGAGATTGAAATAAAATGCGTCTCGAGAAGCGCGCCGTTGCCGCTTTGTTCTTTTACAATGTAGATTGACACTGATGGAAGGGCTTGCTTTTCTTTGCAAGCTTCTGCAAAAAAAAAGGACAAAAAAAACATCAGAAAACTCAGTTGCGCAATTGAAATGCAGTGGCGTCATATCGGATCTGAGCGGGGCCAAGCAGGCCATCGATTTCTTTCTTGAACCATCACCAGTAATTCTATGTATGTCTTGCGAGCCCCCTTTCTGCTTTGATGGTGCTCAGGGGTTTCACCTTTCTCAAAATAGATTATATCACTCGTTTAAGATCTTGTAGTTCTATATAGGAGCCCCCCCCCTGAAGTGACCTTTTCTCAGACGGCTGTCAGTAGGTCCTCTCATCCCTCTGCCTGTCGTGGGTGGGGGTTTCGTGTTAGGTCATGGCTGATATTAGCTGAACCAGCCCCGTTGGTTCTCCTTCCCCTGCCCACGAGGAGACTCTGACTCACCAGTTCGTGGCCTGCTCTGGTGCCAGTTTTATTTATTCTTTTCAGCTATCATTTTATGTTATTAACTGGAGGTCTTTTCATGTACCGGGGAGTGTGGGCACCGGGCTGGCATTTGGCAGCTTCTCTCGGGGATATGCAGCGGCCGCTCTCTCTCTCTCTCTCTCTCTCTCTCTCTCTCTCTCTCAAGCTTGGAGAGGAGCCACTGCTCTGCCTGTACTCACGGCGCTGCCTCACGTCATTTGATTTCCCATGCAAACATAGCTGTGATGAAAGTTATTGCGCTGGGAAGCCTTAAGTGGCGGAGGCGGGTGTCTTATTGGGGCGATGGCGTTTCCTTCCTGTGTTTCTTCTGTGCGCCCCGTGAGTCAGCTCTGAATGATTCCCGACCCATGGGCTTTAAGAGCTCTTTTCGTAGTTTCCACGTCACACCTCCTGCTTATAATTTGACAAATGCGGTTGCCTCCGGGGGTTGCGTGTAATGGCCTGAGGTAAATATTGTATAAGCTCCAGGGTGGCGTTGTCGGATTCTCTTTGGGTTAACCTTGGTTAACGCCCCCGGATCGGACCACTTGCTGCAGGAACAGCAGTGTAACTCCATTTTTTAGTAAGAAGTTGAAACATGGCGCCCGACGCACGGTGCTGCCAGTCACGCAGTCGACTGTCTGGCACTGTCCTGCCAAACGCCTCAGAGAAGATAATAGTATCGCGGAGAGAAAAGATGGGAGAGCCAGCTGTGAGAACCGGCATTTCTTCAGTTCGAAGAGGAGACTGTGGAGTAGCTCCGTAATTCTCCTTCTTATGCTGAATTCCCACTTGACAAAATACAGGACGATAAGCCAACACAGTTTTCTAGCCAAAAAAGGAGAAAAAAAGTTTTTCTTCCCCCTGCTACAGGCCATTTAGATAACCAAATTTGGCAGCAGCAAACATATGTGTGAGTGTTTTTTTTTGTTTTGTTTCTCCACTTTTTATTGTTTAAGAAGTTAAGATGAGTGCTACGCTTCTCATGAAAAGTCAGAGGAAACTGACCACTTGGAAGAATTTGTGTTTCGCAACTTCTCGGATTATTTATTTCGCTCATCATCCGTACGTACATAGCTCATACGCTAGTCGATCCTGAATCGAATCCAAACAGTTGCGTTTATTGACCGTCTCCTTCCCAGCTCGGTCCGGAGAAACAGACTGCCTTTGCACGGTTTTCAGAGGATCATTTAAATATACTGGACAGCCAGAATAGAAATACATGTTTGGAAAGGTCGGCGTAATATCTGAAGCTCGTAACCTGTCAGAAGGCACACAGTAGCCCCTATAGATAAATTTGACACCAGCTATAAAACGAAGCAATGAACATCTTAAACACAAACACTTCAGCATAAATCCTCAGAGATACGTTCGGGGCAATTGTGTCCATTTTCCGTGAAATGCCAACCCCCTTTTCCTCGGCCATTGTTTATCAATGTGAATGTTTATGGCCCAGTCTGACGCCCTTTGAATGAAACCTTGCAGCGGCATCCCCCCCCCCCGAGCAACACACGAAACACCTGACTGCTTGTATCACAGCGAAAGGGTGCCAGACACCTCTCGGACATGGCATTTCAGAAAGAAGAAGCAGTTGATTATCACTTGTGAAAATTCCTTTCTTTCAGCTTTCTTATCGGTGTGGAGGATGACCTTCAAAGCGGCGCGATGGGAGGGGGCCCGGGGGGCGGGGGGGGGGGGGGGGGGGGGGGGGGGGGGGTTGTCTGCCCTTGTTAAAGAAGTCCTGCTGCTGGTGTTGCCATGGGGTGCGTGATTCCCTCTGGATGTCTTTCTCACACACACACACACACACACACCGTTTCTCATATAACGACACGCGGCACCAAAGGCTGCAATTATTACAGTACGCAAGGTGGACACATGCTAGATGTTAGATGAGACAAAATAAAAAGAACAGAAGGGAAAGATTTACTCATCAAACAGCCGAATAATCATACTCGGGGAGGACACCTGAATCTATGTTGTGATTTATCACTGAAGAGGTTTAACAAGGGGAGGATAAGCAGGGCGGGAGGGGGGGGAAAGGAGAGGGGAGAGGGGGGGGGGGGGGGGGGGGGGGGGGGGGGGGTGATTACTTCTCCTGTAATCCAGCCCCTTGACACGGCGGGTCACCGTCCATCATGGAACGAGCGTTGGAACCCATCTGCTAACCTTTTTCCCCCTCATAATTCACCCGCCTCTGGCTCGCTGTCAGTCACGGGAAAACCGTCTTCTCTCGCTCTCCGTCAGCTTATCCGGGATCGCTCCAGTGTATGGTCGCATTTTAAGGAGCAATAACTGCAATTTTACTGGCCCCGGGGCGCTAAATGACCACCATCCATCTGCCAGCCAGCCGACAGTGTTGTTGATCAATAGCGGCGACTCGAGAATCACTTCGCCCCATGCTGACATTTCTCCCTTTCCAAATGTTATCCTGCATTTTGTAGTCTAATCACATTTTTTATTTCTTTTTATTTTTTCTTTAAAGCTGTTCTATGCGGGGGAGGACGGTGGAGCGAGGAAGGCCACGATTTATCAGTTATGGTGACTGACGAAATTAAACTTTAGAGTTTTTAAAGGGAATTTATACCTTAATTAGACATGTCGTTTGACGTCAGAGTCGGAGCCTATACATTTGAGGCAGAGGCCGACGTGAGCCCACGTCACTCGAGGCCGAACAAAAAAAATATATACATATATTAAATATATGGTCAGCACCTGAGAGACCCTGGTCCCCTCCAGTGTCAAGTGCGTCATTACTGTCTGCCCACCGGCTGCGAAACACTGCCTTCCTGTATTCATCGACTAGTTAGAGATGAAACGGTAACAAGTTTGAGCTTTTGGGCTTATGGCTCAGTTATTGAGGTCAGAAAAACAAACCGGGCAACCGCATGGACCCCACGCTCATTCTGAAGATATTCTGAATGAGGTATTTGGAATTCAGAGGTGCTCAACTGAGACTGTGAAGGCAAACGTGCGTTATACCTGTCTTTATATACAGTATCTGCTGGGCCTCTGCTGCGGCCCGTCTTCGCTTCCTGCTTGTTCTCGGGGCGTTTTCCCCTCCCTTTTGCCTCCGGTGGATGTGGAGGGATGGGGTTCGCGCTCGATTGAATTCGGGTCGGGTGGCTTACTTGGTGACTGCCTGACGCTCCGATGACCTGCCTTGGAGGGCTCTCAGGTGGGTTTCGCGGCGTGCTTTGGGTCGTTGTCTGTCTGCACTGTGGGGCGCCGTCCGGTGAGTTTTGGGGCGTTTGGCTGAATGTGAGCCGATGGCATTGTCCGGTACACTTCAGGATTCATCGTGCTGCTTTTGTCAGCAGTCAAATGGGGAACCGGTTCCCTTGGCGCCCATGCATGCTCGCATCATGGCACTACTTCCACCACGCTTCACTGATGAAGTCTATGCTTTGGATCATGAGCAGTTCCTTTCCTTCCACATGCGCTTCTTTTCCCATCATTCTGTTACAACTTGATCTTGGTATCATCTGTCAAGGGGAGTTGTTCCAGAGCTCTACGGGCTTTCTCGGATGTTCTTTGGGCAGCTCTTGTCTGGCTCCAGACTTCGGGCTATCGTTGACTGCGGGATGATTTGCGGCCCGGGGATTGGAAGTGACCATTTGGTTTGTGGCTCTCGGTTTGTCCGATTGCTTTTGGTCCCTTGGAGGGAGGAGGGGGCGCGTGTGGAGGGGGTCGTGGCTCATGGCCTCGGGTTGGCGCTGGGGGTCTGCACTTCAGGCGGTGTTTTGTTTCGGGTCGGCTGTGGTGGTGTGCAGAGACGGGGTTGTGGAGATTGTGTCGGTGTCCAGATGTGTATGGACCTAATTTCATAATTTTATCATTTTATATTTGTTTTTCTTATGTGCTGATATATTTTATATTCTGTATTCTGTGAAGTTTTATCTCCTGATGTTAAAGCAGTTTAAAGTACATCCTGTGTGTGAAAAGTGCAATTCAAATAAAATAAAGATTATTATTATTATTATTATTATTATTATTATTATTATTATTATTATTATTATTATTATTATTATTATTATTATTATTATTAGTATTATTATATAATTAAAGGTTTTAAAATCGCAGTGCCGTTTATATAGAATAATCAATTGATACAAACCTACATTTTCACCTTAACTGCCCGTTTGGTTGCATGAAAAATAAAAAAATCAATATCCCTTTGCAGTAAGTGCAACAACAGAGAATAGTTGAATTTTTTGGAATCCGAGACAACACAAGGCACTAGTTTAAAAAGCCGCAGTGCCAGGAAGACAGAGGGAGAGAAGGGAGAAACGGTGCTTTTGATTTAATGTTCTGGAATAAATGGAATCCACTTTCCATATCACATATTCTGTAAACAAGTGGTGATGCGGGAAAAAAAATACTATTCGTTATATCTCCATCACAGGAGGAGCTCGGCGCAGCTCCATGCAGAAACCTGATCAACCCAGCGGTGTGACAAAGTGGAGGTGTCCTTGTGTGCCCTTCGAGAGTCCCAGGCCGGAGTGACTGATCCATCGATCCTGGTCTCCTCCAAGTAAGTTTTGATTAATTCCCATCCAGGCAATTTGACTCCTGATCCGCATTAATTCAAAACAGAGACACTTGTCGACCGATAGATGAGAAGTTGGTGTTTTATCAACAGTTTAATCAAAGCGTTAATTAGTCAAAGTTATTCTGAGCTCAGCATTTTCAGCCAGTCCACACCAGGTAAAAGACCATAATGTAAGCGGTGACTTTTTTTTCGAAAAACAATATTATACGTTATTCAAAGGCCTTTTTCAGGGAACCATGGCATTAAATAAGGTTGTGGGAGCGCAGCGTAAATAAGATGTGACTAGGGCAAACGCCACCTCGGTGAAACTCTTCGGCATTTCACCTTAGAGAAACAATCCGAGAGTTCATCCGGAAACATGACGAAAAATGAAATGCCCATGTAGCCCCGTTGCTGCTGGGTATGAAATATGACGGTCGCGTGAATCTCCAGTGTAAATTGGGACTCATTCATCCACCCTGGCCGCCGTTCCTCCGACGCTTGCGCACTCCTGTCAATGAGCGGTTCCTCAGACGGTGTCACGCACGCCCTTACGCTGTCGGCCTCAGCAGCGTTGTCGCGTTAAATTCCGTCATGCTGCTTTAATGCGCTCCTTCCTCCTCCCCCGTGACTGCACCGCAGCTTCATCTTTAATCTTGATCAATCTCAGCAAGTCATCGGCGGGGGACCGCACCTCGCTGCTACTCGGGTCAGGCGACCTCCATTACAATATCTCCCCACTGGGCCTCGGTGCCACGGACTCTATTAAGCCCTGTACGCACGGCATGTATCGCCCCTCTGTCCTTCCTGGGGGAGGGGAGCCCTCGCTCGTGACTCTCCCCGAGGGTGGTGTGCTTTATTTAGTCCCCGGTGAACATTATTTGTCGCATTTTTCCACACTTGTTGTGGGCTTAAGGAGGCCGTTTGTTGCTGCACAGATTGTTAATCCCTCCGAGGTCAGTTCAAACTGAAATAGCGCGTGTCAGTGTACGTAGTACAGGGATGGGCAACTGGCATGCGCTCCCTTTGTGCGGCGTGCGAGACGACTTTACAAAATATCCATACAATTGTTGCTTTTACAGTCGTAAACCAGCAAGAAGTCAGTATAATATACTTTGATTGCCTGTGTTAGTTCTCAGCGAACGGATGATAGTATCCGACTGGTGGAAGTGCGTGGTCACGATGTGGCACTCTGGTAGGGTGAATACATTTCTTGTGGCCCTCCCTGTCCTCAAAATTGCCCATCCCCCATGTAGTGCGTAAACTGTCCACAAAGTGGTAATAGTGATATCTTTTGTTTTTGTACCGTAAATGGACAAAAATGTCCACCGCAATCATTTCAGAGAGCATTGACTCAGCGGTGCACACTCACCAACACATCGGAAGGAGCGTGTCGTGATGTTGACGCTGGTATGGATTAAGGATCCAGACTGTGTTTGTTTGTCCTCGCAGAGAGAAAGTCAGCATTACGCATCGTCGTGTCGTTATTATCTGTCCCTTTTCTTTTTTTTTGTATCTACAGTGTCATGCCCGCTGTGGATCCTATCTGATGCAGAGCATCAAGATACTGTTTATATGCAGCCGACAATCGGAAAGTTCCCATCAGACCAGTCATTCATCAAGTCTCCATGCAAATGCTACGCCTACCCCAACGTCGGGTGGCGTGAGGAGTGTCTGCTTAACAGTGATTACGATTTACGATCGAGGGCCTCGCCGTAGCGATCCCCCATTGAGTGAGGTGCGTTTTTTCCAGAGCCGACGTGGTGACAGTACTACAGGGTCACGTCGACCGAGTCGCCGAAATCTTTCTACTCGTACGTATAAAATGTAAGTGTGCATCGCAGTTGTAAAAGTATATCAAAAGTTTCCTATAAATAGGCATTTTTGGGGTTGGGGGTGGTGGGGCGGGGTTGGTAAATCTGTCACAGTATCCGCCAGCTTTGATGCAATGAGGTTCTGTTAATTGGCTATAAATGTAGCGATGATTGATGGTCGCCGGGGAGATAGGGACGTGCTCTTACGCTTATATTAACAGGCCTCTTGCTGCTTTATTGCCGCACATCAATAACTCCGCGGTATCTCCAGCGCCATCTGAACTCACACTGTTGCCCCGCTTGTCCTCTTTCTTTCCCTCATCAGATACGGCTCCCTCGGCGAGCAAACGTTAACGCGCCTGTGTTTGGGCTCCGTACCCTATGAACAGTTATCAGTCAGCGCCGGCGTAATTCCCCCCCCCCCCCCATACTTGCGATGACTGCGCACCCGCATACTTGCGATGACTGCGCACAAAGGACGTTTCAGAGAACAGAGAGTGCAGTTTTTGGATGTTGATTTGTTATATACAGTGCTGGCCAAAAGTATTGGCACCCCTGCAATTCTGTCAGATAATGCTCAATTTCTCCCAGAAAATGATTGCAATTACAAATGCGGAGGTTCCCTGATGTTTTGGGGTTGCTTTGCTGCCTCTGGCACTGGACTGCTTGACCGTGTGCATGGCATTATGAAGTCTGAAGACTACCAACAAATTTTGCAGCGTAATGTAGGGCCCAGTGTGAGAAAGCTGGGTCTCCCTCAGAGGTCATGGATCTTCCAGCAGGACAATGACCCAAAACACACTTCAACAAGCACTAGAAAATGGTTTGAGAGAAAGCACTGGAGACTTCTAAAGTGGCCAGCAATGAGTCCAGACCTGAATCCCATAGAACACCTGTGGAGAGATCTTAAAATGGCAGTTTGGAGAAGGCACCCTTCAAATCTCAGGGACCTGGAGCAGTTTGCCAAAGAAGAATGGTCTAAAATTCCAGCAGAGCATTGTAAGAAACTCATTGATGATTACCGGAAGCGGTTGTTCACAGTTATTTTGTCTAAAGGTTGTGCTACCAAGTATTAGGCTGAGGGTGCCAATACTTTACTTACTAATTTGTCCGGCCCATTTTTGGAGTTTTGTGTAAAATGATAATTGATTTGACTTTTTTTTCCATTCTCTTTTGTGTTTTTTCATTGCAAGCAAAATAAATGAAGATATTAATACCAAAGCATTTGTAATTGCAATCATTTTCTGGGAGAAATTTAGCATTATCTGACAGAATTGCAGGGGTGCCAATACTTTTGGCCAGCACTGTATATATATATGTGTATATATATAAGGCTAATGCTCGTGCTCAGAGAGGGTTACAAAAGGTTGGGGAAATGATTTGTCATTCCAAGCTGGTTCGGCCCTGTGCCGATTGTTGATGTAATGCGCCTCTTTTTTTGACAAATGAAATTCCGTTTACCCTGCAGTTTATTCCAAAAGATTGTGCTGTGATACATTTCCTGGGTAACTGCAAACTCGGTGTTTTCACGAAAGACTGAAACATTAATGCAGGGGTTGTTTATGCACGCTCGGTTCAAGAATTTCGGTGGTGTCTGGTCGCTACGGTGTCTTGCGTTTTTTGTTGAGCTGCTCGAGTCTGACCCCTAACCTTTTGAATAATGAATTGAAATCTATTCCTGTATCATGAGAGTAGCACCATCTCTTCCTACCATACTGTAACTTGTGTGTGTGTGCGCGCGCGTGCGTGCTTGCAAGTCAGGTCAAAATGGACCTTCATCTCTCATCTTTACATCCACCAGTGTTGCAGTTACTCTACTGCAGAAGCTGACTGCAGAGTTCTTTTTTTTTATAACCCTAATTCTCCTCCCCTGTGAGGTCTCTATACTTTTATATATATATATATAAAGTAGGACACTCTCTCTCGTGCCTGTGAAAACAAGGTTACCTTTATCTTCTTATGTTTTATTTTTTATTTTCCCATAATGCAGGACATGCATCTTAACGCACAGATACATTCAAGCCTTAAGCAGTATAAAATCCCATGTGAGTGTGGTCGTCCATATGTATGTGTGGTCGTCCATATATGTGTGTGTGTGTGTGTGTGTGTGTGTGTGTGTGTGTGTGTGTGTGTGTGTGTGTGTGTGTGTGTGTGTGTGTGTGTGTGTGTGTGTGTGTAGGTTTGTGTGTGTAGGTGTGTGTGTATAGCAGGACCAGTGCCTGATGTTGTTACTGTTGTTTTGTGCGAGCATGAACAAGTGGCGTGGAAAGAAAAAAGAGAAGCGATATCCAGGAAGATCTGAAGACAAATGGCTGCGAAGGCACTGGGTCTATCATGACATGTGAAGATAAGCGATTATGTGTTGGTCTCAGCGGTGCAGGTGATTCCTCAGCCCTGCAGGCAGCGGATGAGCCATTTCAGCAGCGTGGAGGGAAGACAGAAACATAAAAAAAAAAGATTTAAAAAAAGCCGCAGGCCGGAGCTCTGGTTTTGCCTCGCACGATCAACGGCCGAGGGTTTGCGTCCACAGCCACGTGAGGTTTGGTTGCTAGAAGTATATAAAAAAAAAAAAAAAAAAAAGAATCCCATCACTGATGCGGTGTGTTTTCAAAACGTCCGCACGCATGAAGGAAGGAAAGAAAAAAAAAATCATTGGTAAACATTAGGCGGGGGCCCTGCAGGAGATTCAAAGATGCCACTGAGGAAATCAGGCAAACGGCGGTTTTAAAAAAATTGATGTGTTTGTTTTCGTACAGTGCGTGTCGGTCCGGAGTGAGAATAATCGTGTCAAAAATAATTGGCGCGTCCAGCCGTTGATATTATAGTATTGTTTTCCGTAGTTCTCCTCAGCTGCCGCAGCACCTAGCCGCGGCCTGCTCTCGGCATGAAGGCGCATCTCGCATTCCTCCCACTGAGACAGCACTTTAGGCTCCCGTGAATAATGCGTCCATCTGGGAGCAGTCTATTTAGCATGAGTGACTCATTGATCTGGGCGCGATGCACGAAGATAGCCACCAACGCGAGATTTGTTGGCCGACGTCGCGGCAAATAGATTTACAGAGGAAGTGATGCTTTTTCAAAGATCACGACCATACATCACGTTGTCTGGAAGAGCCCCCCCCCGATACACGACAAACGAATCCATCTCGGCGAGAGAAAGGAGACGTACGGCGCTCACTTGGATTCCATATGGCGGCGATGTGGGATAATTGCTCCGTGGTTACCTGGAATGTTTGCACCCTGGACCGTTTGCTCCGCCAGCTGGCTTTGCCGAGGCATCTGCGGGTTGCGGCGCAACGCGGGCGCTCACACCTTGGTCCTCCGTTGACCACCCGGAGCCGCCCGCTCATTTACTGAACACATCAAAAAACAAAATACAGACAGCAGTGGCTCAATCTACCATGCTAACTTCTCCGTTCCTTTTCCCACCAGCCCCCTTAATAAACGTCACATCTCCACGACTTAATGGGATCTTCGGCCCCCGTTGCCGTCGCTGAGTTCATCCTTATTAAACAGAGGCGGCTGCTTGGGACCGGGTCCCACTTCAAATCAGCAAAGACCCCAGAAGCAACCGAACGTTCATGAGCCAGTTATTGGATAGAGATAGACTGTCCTACCTCCCCTCCCAAGGACACTCGCCTGACTCGTCCTGATTTGAAAGAGTGAAATTTGGACGAACAAAAAAAACGTGTTGCACAAAGGCACAACCAAAAAAATCTACTCAGTGATTTTGTTGTCATTCTTTTCATTTTTCTTTCTTTATTTTCATACGTCTTAAGCTACAGCATGTATCACCTCACCTTGGAGTGTTTTTTTTTTAACTTCCTCCCTCTAAGTTGGTCAATGTTCCGCCTTTACACTTGTCACTCATTATGACGAGCTGTTTCCGATGAACGCATCCGGCCCGAGCGGCGAACGCCGTTGATTCGCCTTGCGCAGAGCATCTTCAGCATTTGTGCAGGCAGGCTGCTCCGATTCCTTCCGAAAGCACCCGTAACAGGGGAAGTGTGGATTTGTGTTGTTTTTTAGTTTTTTTGCACACACAACCAGATTGTTAGGCTTATATTGTATTAAAAAGTTGCATACCGTCTGTAGCTTCCCCCGTTGAAAGTATGAATGTTTACCCTATTTAATATTTTTGACAGACAGAGGAATACAAGGGCGCTTACTGGGCCCCTGACTGTGTCGTGTGCTGCGGCATGAGCTCAGATCTCGCCGGCTCGTAACTGACAAGCATATCTGATTCGTATTTTGAAGATAGTGCAGTGGTCCAGGGACAGGTGTAATCCGTTTGCATTTCCGGGGTACCTGTCAAGGCCACAGCTGCATTCCCAGCGTAGATGGCTTTTCAGTGGTCGGGGAAGGCAGGCCCTAATGTCTAATGCAATGCTTACTGCTTTTGATCTTTTGAATGTATCAAAGTACCGATTTGAAGGTCTCATGTTTATTTCTAATGACATTGACCTCCATAATCGCGTACACAGTTTCTGCTACTAAGACCATATTCTCACCCAATTATTTCGTAAATTCACACATCTGAGCCTTTGCAGCAACTGGAGAATGTCTTTTCATGCATGTGGAGCAGCACATCTTTAGTTTTATCTTGCCCCCCCTTTTTTTTTTTTCCTCTGATCAATAATTCATCCAAAGAAGCTTTCATATGTTCATGGTCCCTTTTTCCCGAGGATCTCAACATTTTGTACCATTGCACCTGACGGTGGCAAATCTTCTCCTCTTTCTCAATTTAAGTTTGGCGAGCGAGTCGCTTGTGTCCCTGCTGTGCGGGAACGCGTGTCAAACCACAGCGCGCGTGTTGTGGGGTCGAACCCGTATCAGATCATTTTTTTCGGGAGGTTTTGAAAGCGATGACACGGTGCAAAACAATATTTACCCGGGAGGAGACTCGTATTTGTTCTGTGGATTCTCAATTTGCGATGCATTATGCAGTTCTACAGACTGTGACTGTGCACAGGAAATTGCCAGCCGCATCACTCGTTATTGTGACAATTCAAACACACTGTCACAAGAGGCAAGTCACTGTGCCGCAGCCAGGGCAGAGCGCCGCCGAAGAAATGTAGACGCTCTCCACCCTGTGCTCCCAGTGAAGCCGAGGCGACATGCAGAACAGTGTCATGCCACACCGATTCTCCACAGTCCCCCAAGGGCCGCTCCAACCACCGGACTGTCTCTGAAGTCATTATCCCCCATTTTAAAACCAAAAATGTCCAGGGGAAAATAACGTCACTTTACAGTATTTCCTTTTAGCTTTAACTTTTTTTATTATGATTATTATATTTAATTAACCTATTCCCATTCTAGTAGGTGGTTTGTTTAGCTGAGCAAAAAAAAAACGTGACAGATATGGGAACTAGTTCAAATATGCCAAATATGCAAATGCACTAATTAACATCTTGCAGATGGTTGCTGCCATTAATCAGTGACAGGAAGTCAAATAAACAATAACAATTTAACATATAGTACATATAGTACACAAACTACAGGCAAGCATTTGATGTTGTCGGTGTACATACTAACAACACCTGTGTGTGCTGTGTTGCTTGGTAACAGAACATGCTGGATAAAGGTTTACACACAGTTTTGTGTTAGAATACATTAGTTTGTATTTAATTATTAATTTAGCAGCAAATAATAGGAAGAGTTCAGGTGAAAGTGACCTTCTAGATTTCCTCCTCCAGGGAATACATGGGAAACTCTAAAATGCCCAGGTTTGCGTCAATATTTTCCAAATGAAATCATTTTTTACAATATTGTGGTTTTCAGAGCACACATAAACGTCAACCGTTCCGTCCCTATGATTTAACAAAGATTGGTCTGCATGCGTGTGTCAGTCCATCCAAGCGTCATTATTGAGGCTGTTGCCATCAGCAAGCTGTCATGCTGGAGAGAATATTTACACAGTAACCAAGAAATATGCAATAAAATAAAATAAATTGCATTTAAACTATACTCTACGGTTCAACCAGCGAAGCTCAAGGGTAATGCAAAAAATTAGGAGAGTCAAGGACACTGGAGCTGCAAAATCATTTTGAAACATTAACTTCAGGCTTGTATAAAATAAAATGAGAAGATTCAAAGTCTAGATCGACATTGTTACAAAGGCTCCAGTGACTATTAAAAGGATATTTATGGTCCAAATGATCACAAGTCTTAAAAGAAAACAGTTTGATATTCATTTAATACCCCCCCCCCCTTTTTTTTTTACTTTTCTTGGCTTCATAGCCACGCACAGTGTAACTGACATCGAGAAGTTAGAGGATTAATGATCCATGCTTGAAAGTGAAGGTTATTCTGCAGAGCAGAGGTCGAAGTAAATTACAGGATGCTGAATGAAAGTGTGAAGGTTTAATCTGACAAATTGTAAGCCACACCTGAACCGAGGGGAAGGAAGTGGATAAAGGTTGATTAAAATTCATTCGAAAAAAAGTGCTTTTGGAGCAGAATGCTGATATTGTAGTGTGACCTATAATCCCTAAATGGCTTTGCTTTTTTTTTCTGGCAGAGGCACAACCACAGCGTTTCACTGTACGTGTGGTTCCTTTCTAGGTTTTTGAACATGTCCTGTTCTGCAGCAATTAAGGCTCCTCTAAAATATTTAAAGTTTGCTTTGCTTCTCATGAAGCATTCATGCCCTGCTTAGCAATCGAGCAACAACTGTGACATCCCGTAGCCTCTGTAAAAAATAAAAAAAATAAAAAACACCAATACATACTGTGTAAATTCAATTCATATCATTTCACCTCATGGGCTGCAAAGAAAACGGACTACTACATTTCTAGTGGCTGTTGAGGCTTTATTTGTCCATAACCCAACATGCAGATAGTATTTTTCAGCCTCTAAAGAATGGTTTTATCCTTCTGCAAAGTGCACTGGCCCAGCAAAAAGCTACTGCACACTACAAAGACATCCCTCAAAGGCAGAAAAAGAAAATGCTTTGCTTTACATGACAAAAAAAAAAGAACCCCATCACATTTTAAAGAGTAACACTGAGCATATGGGAGTTTCTTGGATGGCAGTTGAAACATAAACCAGTCTTTTATTACTCCTCTTAGCGAGGTGCATTTTTTTTTTCGGAAGCTCCAGCATCAGCGAGAAATTGCACACTTAAAGAAAAGGGACGCAAAGCAAGGCCGTGTCGATGAAGTCCACCAGAAGGGAAAAATATGCCGTTTTTGGAGGGTTTCAATATTGGGAATCACACGGGGCAGAATCTGCAGGGACACTTTGTCTTTTAAGTATCGCCCGCATTGGAGGATGAAAGAAAACATGATCGGAAACTAACAGGCAAACAAGCAAGCAGACAAACTGGCATCATGCCTTTTTCCTAAGCTCCTTTGACAATTCTGACCTGATTTTCATTGTTGCCTACGTGTTGGGTGGTGGCGGTAAGTGAATATCTCTGTGTACTGCCGCGGTGTCTGTCGTGTATTCCTTCTTCTGTACTGTGCTCTATAGAAGGCACATCGCAGCGAAGCTCACCAGCCAGCATAGAGAATGACGTCTCCTATGGGTGCTGGGTTGCGTGAATGAAAAACAGACAATCCAGCATTTACTGCACACGGCTATTGATACGGTTGCTGTAGAATAAGCTTTTCATATCCTGGTTTCTATTGTGACAGTGCCAGGAGCCTTTTCACACCTGTAATCTAACATTTGAGAAACGCGTACTGGTCTCTCAACATGCTCACAACCACTAGTAATCCACTGGTAATTTCCCCTAAGTGGTTTCATTTACTACTTAAAGATTTGAATTTAAAACTGCATATATATATATATAGTTTTAAATGTAATATACCATTAATATATATCTATATCTATATCTATATATAGCTAATTGTTTTGCCTGCATCCTGACTGTAAACATGTTTGTACCCTCTCTGCTCTGGACCAAACCAATGACTACTGTTAGCCACTAGCCGGTGAACAGAATTCAGCAGCCAAAGAGCCAGGTAGTTTCTCAGAAGTGGGTGACGACCTAAAACAGCCAAAACAGAGCGAGTGTTTTCTTTTCTTTTATCAGGTGGCCAGAAACAACGACTCCCATTGAAAAACAGTGTTGAAGGTACTTACGGTGTTAGTATGTTAAAGTTGGTTTTACAACGTCCTCTGCTGCTTTATTTTGTTTAAAAAATTGGTTCAGGAGGTGTAATCTGCATTACAATATAATTGGTGGAGGTGGGGCTAATTTTAAATACTTGGAAGAAATGTGCAAATCACCCAATTTAAGTTTAGTGCTGTACATACAAATTATGCCTAATTGTGAGAGCCGCAGCTCGAGAATTAAATGACATATTTGGGGTTATTTTCAAGCACTGAAACACATAAATGACGCATAATACGGTTGCCATGGAGCAAGCTTTTTATATCCTTTCTTTAATCGTTCCTTTACCAGAATTTTTTTTTTTTTTTTTTTAATCCATAGTTGAAATTTATGGCGATCTGTCTCTGAGGGTCTCGTCGCCCCAAGGCCCCGCACACATCCACCGCTAATTTCCTGCCGTGTAAATTAAGGTAAGAAACCCACCAGTCACTAGGCAGACAAAGATCCCCGCCGAGCAGCCCCTGAGTCTCTGCGTCGTTTTTCCTTCCTTTCCTTCTTCTTCCCACGTTGCTTTCCTCTCCCTCTCGTCCCTCTTTTCCTCGAGCCTTCGTGCGAGAGTTACGTTCCTCTGATCTGCCGCCTGTGATAAGAGGCCCTGGGCCCATTTAGCCACGTCGCTCCCGCGGGGCCCCGGTGCTGTCAAACTCTCTCAGGGCCGTCCTGCCGCTTATCCACCTTCATCTCGCTGCTTCTCCACAATGCCCATTTGAAGGAAGTTCATTCATTATGCAATGCTGCGTTTAATTATTTAGCCCCGGCCACAGCGCACATTAACGAGCCGGGATTCCATCCGTGTCCGCCGTGTTTGGCGAGCCGGGGGTTTGCCACCTTAAATGCTCATAGATGTCATCCAGTACATGCCACATGTTGATTTTTATTTCTAGTTGTTTCACTGTCCTCTGCAATGGTTGAGAAGTACGTGAATGTGTGACGGTATGTGGTGTTAAAGTGTGGGAATTGTAAAAACTAGAGGCATCTTGAATAAATACCAGTCCATGTATTATAACCCTAAACACTCGTGTATTAATTGTGTATTTTAAAAAGCTTCAGACCTGCCACCCAGTTTCCGTTGTCATCTGTCCAAGCACTCAGGTTTAATTGTTCAGTTGTAAAAGCCAATACGCTCTTTACAGGACGTGACCTTAGCGTTCTCTTTTAGACTGCTTTCTTCTCACAGCTTTTTGAGTCAGGAACTCTTGAGCCAAGTGATGTGGTTGACTCTTGGATTGTCCCTTTGATCTTTTATTGCACCATCAGTAGCCATTATTTCTATTTTAATTTGTCCTGAAATGGCTTCAGGTAAAGATGCTGTGGTTGACCACAAAAAGCCTAATGGAGCAAAAAGTTCAGTCAAAGCTATATTTCTTTTTTGGCTCGAACCATCTATGAAACTGAGATATGAATTTATGTGGACTCAGTGGACTGATTTATTTCTTCTGTGTTTACTATTTGAAATATTAAATTATGCAAAAAGTGCAGTATTGGTCTAATCACTGCTTACTTTGTAGATATCTAATGTTATCAATCAGCTCAGAGGATTTTTCTGTTAAAAAAAGGGGGGGGGGGCACAGATAAAAAAAAGTGTAATGGGCTGTAGGTGGTTGCAGATTACGAACAGAAAACTTTGTAAAGTTTGTACCTACCTTGTCTTCAAAGTGGCCCCTTCATTTCAATTGATAGCATGAGTCAGATGTGGTTCTGCCCCTGTTTTGGTGAAAACAAATTATTTTCTTTCACACCTTTTGGTCACCATTTGTGTTTTTCGATTCGCTGGCCTTTGTTTTGATGTCTGTCTTTCATCGTGTGCTGATCCCTTTGAGTTGTCTTTGCTTCTTTATACCGACGCACCTGAAACATCCACTTTGAAATAAATAAGCTCCACACATTTAAAAGCTACCATGGCATGTGTGAAACTGCAAGATTAACTCTGCAAAAAGGATCACGAGTCGCAGGATGAAATGTGCTGCTTGGATTCCGTTCATCAGTGGAGAGATCAGGTTCAATGTCATTTAGAAAAAAAAGAAGCATAAAGAAGCTGAGTTAAATTGATTATTGAAATATATATATATATACACACACACACACACACACACACACACACAGGTACATCGCAATGCATTAGAATATTGAGGAAAAGTCAATTTATTTCTGAAATAAATGGAAAAGTTTCTATACTGTCGCCCCTGGTGTCTCACTTTAATCAGCTAATTAACCCAAAGTACCTGCAAAGGTTTCCTTAGCATTTAAATGGTCTCTTAGTATTGTTCATTCAGCTACACACTGAGTGGGAAGACTGCGGACCTGACAGATGTCCAGAAGACGGTCGATGACGCCCTCGACCATGAGGTTAAGCCACAAAAGGTCATTTCCTAAGAAGCTGGCTGCCCACACAGTGCGGTAACGCATATTCATGGCAACTTGGGTGGAAGGAAAAATTGCTGTATAAAAAGGTGCACAAGCCTCAGGGATAACCACAGCCTTGAGAGGATTGAGAAGCACAGACCATTCAAGGATTTGGGGGGAGACCCACAAGGAGTGGACCGAGGCTGGAGTCGGTGCATCAAGAGCTGACCTGAACCCCATAGAGAACCTTTAGGGGATTGTCAAGAGGAAGATAATAGACACCAGACCCAACCATGCAGCCCAGCTGAAGGCCGCTTTCAAAGCTTCCGTAACACCTCATTAGAGCCTCACTTTTTGATTTGAATTCCAGAAGTAAATGAACTTTTCCTCAATACTGTATTCTAATTCATTGAGATGTACCAGTATGTATATACATCAGATACTTACATGTAAAATTACCGGACAGACAGAAAGTCAGATAGACACATTTATTCATTTATTTCTAAGCCAATAAAACTCTTTCTTAAATAATCCTATTCAGTTTGAAAAGTGTGCATGCATCTACTGTGTATATATTCTCTTCACCTTTATAGTGAGTGATTCTGAGCAACATTTCTTATTGTTCTTATGTGTGGTTAAAACACCATTTGGACCAATTACTGGAGTTGAGGAGAGTTGCTTGTGGTATAGTGAGCTGAGTGTGGCTGATGTCGGAGTGTGTGAGTACAGGAAGGTCAGATGACTGTGAGTGCCTTTGTAAAGTTGGTAATGGAAAAGTTGGGGTCACGGTCCTCTGTGTACAGGGGTCGGGTGAACATTACAGCACCTGAGTCACAGTGAAAGCTCTGTGTCCTGGCAGATCAGGCTCTTAGCTGTCTAGGCCTCTGGCCCAGAACACCTCTGTGTGGACCTGTCCCGGGATCACAGCGCACAACGCTTTAAGGACCCACAACCCAGGGATTAACACAGGTCGACTCTTTGAGCCGTCACTTTTAGGCAGGACGCAAAGGAATCTTGAAGGGCCAAAAGCGAAACAGCGGCATTTGCTTGCTCAGCCTCGGGGCAGGAGAGGCATCAAGATGACGTTTGGATTCCGACAGCAGCCTTAAACTCTCAGCCGGGGGGTGGGACGTCCTGCGGAGCACCTGGGGCCGAGGCAGAGTTTGACATGCCGGTGCCCCGGCTGCAGTATTGATGTCCCGCGCCATGTGTGAACGCACCTTCTGTACCGGCCATGGTGGTGAAAATAAGCAGAGGCGACTTGTGTGAGTTTATAGACGGTCTGCGAATATATGAATATAAACAGTAGTTTACTGTGAGGTAAAAAATAATATTTCAATTTAGGATTGTGCACCGTAAAACATAACAACAATACATTTATCCAGACGCACACACGACACATTCATGTTCAAGCCTTTACAAGTACAACCACCCCAGTAACCTCACTTACAGCAATTACTGTATGTTTTTTTTAAGCTATAAATACAATTAGAAACTATAGACAAACAAACTTTTCTGCTCTCAGCTCAATGTCCTGCATTGGATGTTCCAAAAAGTGCTTCTCCATAGTGGTCTGTTTTTATTATCGGCTCTGATTGGTCTGTGTGAGAAAGTGCTGGGGTGGATATTGTTCATGTTTTTGACACTTTTCTTTAACTGCTGGTCTTCCGTCACCAGTGAAGTGTCACTTGGTGGTTAAGAAGTATGGCCTGAGAGTGGAGAAGTTTAGCAGGAAAAAGGCAAAGTTAAGGGCACAGCTGTAGGTCCGTCCACCCTAAGGTCCCACTCATGACAGGTAGCAGCACCCTTAACATTGTTGTCTTTATATATATACATATTTGTAGCCACCAAACGGGATGGTGTGGCTGGAGAAAGGCGAATAACTGCGCTTGACTCAAAGAGTCAGGGATGCTGGCGATTACGTTCACGTTTGAAGTCCTGCATGCTGCTGGAGCTGTGCCAAGAAATGTTTACATTTAAGGCAGTGGCCGGTGGGTTAAGCTCAGAAGTGATGGATGGACTGATGGCGGAGGAGGGGTAGTTACCGGTCCAGGCGTCACCAAAGCAAGGATCGAGGATGTTGTTTTACTTTGTTTGGCTCCACACCATCAAAAAGTTGTGGCACTACATTGTAATAGAAAGAATCGTTGCATTATTGCTTGCTTATTGTGATCTAAAGAAACAATGAAGCTCCTTGGCATGGGCTCACAGCGAAAATGGTGGAATGATATTTTGGGGTTGGCGCTGCAAGTTAATATTTGGCAGTAATGACTCCCAAAGGTCCGGAGCTGTAAATATATAGTGAAGCAGGACATTAAAAGCAGTTGTAACAATGTCAATTGACGTGATGGAATTCGTTTCAGATCAGAGAAGCAAACTTATCTTCCCCCCCACCCAAAAAAAATATAACAAAGTCAGCTGCTACAGGGAATACCATTTAGAGGAAGGAGGTGTGGGCTAGTTGATGTGTCTGCAATCTTTGGGCTTTGTAATGGAAGATCACATAATGAACGCAGCGTAATTGTATTTTTCGTCTTAATGTGCCATTTTTGGTCGCGATACGCTTCCCTACGAAGGTCACGGTCGTCTGCGTGATTTGTGAAGATGAAACTTGTTTTAAGAATCGAAAACTTCCCTCTTGGTTTTGTGGCAAGAGTGGATAGGGTCCCCCCCGGGCCCCAAAATAATGAAAAAAAAAATCTGCTGCTTTGTGGGCAAGGACAAAAAGCACCTATATTATAATATATGCGTAACTGGAGGCGTTATTGGAAAACAAAGACCATACTGTTTCCTGGGCCTTGAGGTAAATGATAGTGCTATCAAAGTCTCCATATGGCATCACCACAAGCTCCTCAGAGGCCCGTTCTCGTCAAATGTCCCTCCTCGTGTCCTTTGCGGTGAGTTATTTTGTGCCACTGCGTGTGCGGGCCAGCGGCCAGAGGGAAGGCACCACCTTGCACATGAAACGGATGTCCTCGAGGCTCCTTCCATCACGGGAGGAGGACTTTCCAAAAAAAAATGATGGACTTCCCAAAAAAAAATGATGATCCCCCCCCCCCCGAAATGCCTCAGAGCCGCGGTCCGTCATGGCACCGGGATCCCGGCTTTCAGATCACAATGATGTGTTTTTAAAACATGAAGGAAAAGCGAAGAGCGTCAAATCTGAGGACCGGTCTCGTCTATCAGTTCGTGATTGGCATTAGGTGGCTCATCAATTTTCTCGTTTCCGCCCGAATGAATTACGCCTTCATTTTTCGACGCGGCTCAGATATATCCGGCGCTGACATTTTGGTGCAGTGTTTTTTTTGTTTTTTTTTGAAGGGGTGGAAGAAAATTGGACAACAGTTAAGAACCTCTGTGCCGTTGATATAAGCCCAGGGTAGACAGGGGTGAAGTTTTTCAGGGTATGTTGAGTCTCGCAGGCGGTCACAGCGGCGCCAGGGAAAGAGATGAGTCTGTCGAGGTCATCGCCAAACCCCCGTGGTATCCGACTCACGACACAAGGTTGAGTGGAGAGGGGGGAAAAAAATCACATTACAGGCCCCAGAAAATCGGCGCGCACAGGGCGGATCTCTCGTGGGGCCGTAAAGTTAGAAATTCTGCAGAGAGATAAAGCCAATGATGTACAGTACAATACAGTCAGAGTAGTGTGTTTGTGTTTCCAATTTGTGTTTCCAATTGGCATTCTTCCTTTGCGTTCTTCCCACAACCCAAGCCCCTCACTGTAAACATGGGTACTCAATGCGAGAATGTTTTTTTTATTTGAATGATACACGCTTCGTAACCTCTCCTGCGTGAACTTTGGAATTTGTTGAAGTTTACACAGAGGCAGTTTCTCAGTGACATCTGGCGACTCGGTTTTCCCCTGGCGCGCTTCAGAAGGAGCTGCAGGAGAGCGAGGAGCCAGAGACCTCAGAACATCCTAGGAGCAGCCAGCCATGTACAGTAAAAAAAAAAAAAAAGAGGCGAGAGGAAAAGCACGCAGCAGGACCTTGAGGGGAAAGCCCCGAAAAGAATTGGTCTTATCATAAATCCCACCACTGAATAATTCATATGCGGCAATTATAGTCTATCTCTTATTCGATTCACAGTGGGATGTGGGTGCGACAACACTTCTTTGAAGTTGGGAAATGTTGGCCGTTGGCTCTGGAGACGAGTTGACAGAAACATTTATGCCTGAGCAATGGATGATGGTGTTGCCTGCTTTGATTACAAATGACAGCTCACCCTCGCCGTCTCACATTCGCCTAACGAGACAAAAACAAAGTGACTGCCAATGAGGAGAGACATTTTTTTTCTTCATTGTGTTACATCACTAAATGAACCCTGTAAACGCATTGATGGACATTTGATATTCTTTGGTTGAGTCTCCCCAGACGATAAACTTTTGGAGCTCATAGGTCAAAAGGTCAAGGCAATAATGCAATGAAGTCCGAAGTGACTTCAGTGTGTAGCTTAAAGTGCATTTTTCAATTGCAAGATATGGCTGCATCCTTAAGCACAATAGGCATAACCTAAATCTTGTATTCATCAACAAGTAGTTGAATATAAAATGTACTTTTTAAGCCAATAAAATTAAAGTATATATATATAATCTGTTACTGAATGTAAGTATGTTGAATGGCTATTGCTGAAGACTTTCCAACCATAAACCACTTTATGTGGCCTCGAGAAAAAAGCTGCTCAGTAATACTATTATTCTGAAATTGCACGTTTGGTTTAAGCGTGTTGTAGTTCAATCCTATCTGTTAAAAAGGATTCTGTGTTGATATCTGCCCTGGGCGGATTCATAGCTTATCCCGGTAAGCAAATTTTGCATCCAGTTGCATCCAGCTATTACCATCATTTAAAAGGTTCACTAAGAGCCCCGCATTCATAAAACTGCTTTATAGCTTTTTGACTGGCGCAACGCTTCTTTCTAACCTCACTTGGGTCCCTGCGATGCTGAAAGGTATTTGAGATCAAAGGGAGTTTGATCGTCAAATCGTTTTATTTCTCAATAACAAATTGCCTTTCATTACGGCAATGTGGTGAATTGAATTTACCAAGGCTCTGTATGTCTGCAAGAAGTGAGAAATGGATTTCACTCACAGGCATACTCGGGGGAACCTCACTCGAGTCATTGATTTCTCTTCAATCTATGATTTATTTTTCTTTTTTTTCAAAAAAGGCTTGCGATGATGTTAATCCTGCTTTTCTTCGAATTAACCACGGCTTGTTCTAATTGGCAGTTACTAATTAGGATGCTCCTCATTTTTACCAAAGACGCCTCAGTGGTGTGCAGACAGATGAGTGTATTTCCCTTTGCCTTCACCCTCCCCCCCCTTTCATTTCCTTTTTTCCGAAAACAGAACGAGTGCCATGACATGTAATACTCACAGTACCTATTACAGTGTGAGCCTCTACAGGCTGAGCCGGCATCTGTCCTCATGACAGCCCGGTGTACGATTGCTCTCCTTAATACGCAGCTGCACTGCATTGAATTCTTCGGGGTTCGAAAAACAAATGGAAATCCAAAGCCCCTGCCTCTGTGGGACCAGCAAATATTCACATGTGGAATGCCGAATACACGGAAGCCACGACGCTGCACAAGCCCGGGCAGATTCATCCTGCTGAAGCTGTGAAAACAAAGATTCGCTCCGTCTCCGAGCGCAAAGTTTACATCTACAGCCTGCAGGGAGGAGCTTGCGCTCCCTCGACAGGGGGTGGACACAGCAGCCCACCGGGTATCACGGCTCCGGGAGGAGAAAAAAAATGCTGGAAAATCCACTGCATCTGCAGTGCGGAGATTTAGGATCACTTTACCTTTTTTTTTTAAGTAGAAGAGAGTTTGTCCAATTGTTGTAAAGTCCCCCTGACAACCGTCGCAAATCATATCTAGCAACTTTCCATTTGTATCGATCCTGCTGTATATGGAGTTTTGCCACTGATTTAAAAAAAATAAAAAATAAAATGCGTGCGTGTCCGATTGCATGCGCACAAAAAAACACCCGCGAGAGAAATAGGAGCCAGAGCATGTGGCAAATTACACACACTATTATACATGCTAGGCTCTGTAAGAGGGGGGAGATGAGCGGGAGGCCGGGATTTGAGCTGAGCAGAGAGGGACAAGGATGAGATTGCTTTGGTAAGCCTGTTACAGCGCGCACGTGTGTGAGTGTGTGCGTGTGCTTGTGCTTGTGCGTGTGTTTGTGTGTGTTGGGCACATGCGAAAACGCAGACGTAGAGAAGGGGTTACGTGTCTCGCATGCCAGTGCGCTGGCTTTGCTGAAACATTTTTAAATTATTATCAGTGCCGCTGCAACATATGCGCATTTTAGAGAAAATACATAAATACAAGAACGGTTAAGAAATGAATGCCGCGTGACACCTGCACTGCGAGGTCTTCAAGTTTCTTCCAGAGGATGGGAATTCTTAAAGTCCGTGCAATGGTTTTTAGGTTGAGAGGTATAAATGTGTGTTGAACTGTTTCCGTTTGCTTCTGTATGCTCAATAATTCATGGAAAACTGAAAAAAACTTTGACCAAACTGAAATGCATCTTTACAAATGAGCCTGTTCCGGGAAGCACGACAGGCAAGGAAGCGAACTAATCCTCCAGTGAGCCCTTCACCAGACAAATGAGCCACTGCTCAGCCTCTTTTACCTAATTTTTTTGTGCATTGTGTATGTAAAAATCAGTGGAGTGCCCCTCTCAGCCCATTTCTAATTAGGATGATGGGCCATGTGAGCAACATATGATCTGAAATAATGAAAGCCTTAAAATGAAAGATTAACTCAAGGCTCTGTCTATAAAATACAAACTAAACGCATGGTGAACTGGGGCACGGAGCCCCCCCCCCTCTCTGCAAATTTGCCTTATTAATAATCCAACCTTGACAGTAGATGCAAGTCTGTTTTGTAATCGATATTTTATGATGCATAAATCCGTATCCCTTATTCAACTATGAACACTTTCAGCAGTAGAGTAATACTAATATCTGGTGAAACCCACTGAAATGAAACTGTCCTTTAAACGGAATTTCCCCATTGTGGGACTAATAAGGGTGCTCTTTCTTTCTTTTCTTTTCTTTTTAAAAACATTTTAAATTAAATCAGCAGCAGTGTATCTGCGACTGTGAGAGCTATGTTGGTGCTCGTTCGAGTGTGCCTCGGCAAAAAAAACTCGACAGAAATGTAATATCAAATAAGTGCAAATGTCAACTCGGTGTCGGGCATTTGGCATCGAATTCACCGAAAAGGAGTCATATCGGTCAGCGGGTGCTCCTCAGGTGTTGGGGTGGAGCTTTTCTCATCAATAATAAATGACAGAGACGCACTGCTGGACTGAGTGCGGGGCGGTGGTGTGAGCAGATGGGCTGAGGATCAAAAGGCGATTTTGTTCGATCCTATAGGAAGGACGTGTTGTGTATTGGATCTCAACCGCATTCTTCCACCGCAGTCCCCAATTTATAGTTTCACCTGTCTTCGGGTGTGCTGATTTCACTCCATTCCACTACCTTGAAAAGCAGCTGCGCTACCACCTGATGGATGGCTCCTAAGGGCACCACACTGGGCTGTACGTGAGCTGCGGTGGCACACAAGCCCGTTTTTCTTTTCTCATCAGCGCAGCCCCGGGGTTGTGTCGTATTTGCTCGGAACAAAATCACAGACAGAGCTTCTATCTCCAGCCTCTCTTATGTTATTTTATCACCGTGTTGACATAGGAGGCATCGGCAAGCAGCCCCCAACACAAGCCAAGCATGCAGTGACACAGCTTATGTTGTTATGGATTTTTATGCTCTGCCATCCCCTCCTGGGTCTCCTACAGTTTGTAGAGGAGAGCTCAAGAGATGGCAATAACCAGGCAACCACTTCAGCCCAGATATCTCGACAACTATTCAGTGAACTTCCACAAAAGACGGTGTTGTTATGGCTGACGGCTGTGAACCCCATCCTTTTCGGAGTTCTTTTGTGACCGCAAAACAGGATGTGCCATCTCCCGGAATTGATTGGCTATGAGTAGTGGCTCTTCCTGACTGGTGCGTCCTGATTGGAGCGGCATCTGGCTCAAACTAATGTAAACGGATGCTAGTTGATTGTTTTTCGCGTTGACCTGTGTTCAGTGAGTATATGTTAACGTTTGTAGCTCTGCTTGTCAGTGTCCTTTTTGGTTACATTTCTTTCTTTGATTTGAAGAGCCCGTTCCCTGTTGTTCTTTGACTTGTTGATTTTTTTTCTGTTGGTAGGGTTAGGGTTAGACCTTTCTCCTTTTGTGCCGGCTCGTAACACGTGGTACAATATAAACATTAAAGTCACTCATCAGTAGTAGTTGTTGAACGGACTGCCCTGACATTTAATACAGATACCCACATTCCCCTCAGGGGGAATTCACACTGCCTTCAACCATCCTTAGGCAAGTTTGTCAAAAACTTTGGTTTTGGTTCTCTTTCCCCCCCAAAAAAAAAAGCGTAAACAACGCTGTCCTCCTCTGCCCCTCCTGCACTGTGTATTCAGTGATAAATAGCAAATATTGCGATGCTATCGCTGCAAATTAAGATGCACCGCTGTTCTCAAGCACCACAGTGTTTCTAGTGAGAATTTCAGTTTTGTTGAACCAACCATGTTTTTAGGGATGTCCGAGAATGAATGTCCACCACATATATAGAACCGAATGTTTCAGAGAGCGGCATGCCTTTAGACTTTGGCTTTTGGGGGTGGCTGAGTAAGTAGCGAGAGATATCAGACTCTCCACTTCGTTGACGTGATCCCCCTTGCATCCGTGCGTGATAATGTGACGGCTCACACGGGCGCCCACACAATATGCTTTAATTCGAGTTTGTTCCCCCGGTGCCTCGGCGGCAGCTGGAGCAAGGGCGGGCAAAGGAAGTCGACGCCAATTTAAAGTTGGTTTAGTGATAAAGCTGGCAGATGTGATGAAGTCCCTATTGATTTAAAAGGGGAAATAGAAGTTAGTAATTGGTCGTGAATAGATGTGGGCGTTTTACACGTCTATCAAGGGGCTGTACGGCCTGACAGTGGCTGTGGGGTTAAAGGGTTATTGGAGGGAATGCTGGCAAATTTACCGTTGATTGTCTTTTCTAACCCTTTGCCACAGTATATTTTGACATCCACCGCAGTATCTGTTATACTGTTTGATAAGTTGAATTTGTCAAGCAATGTCGGTCTCCTTCTAAGTGGCCAAGGCCAAACAACCGTTGACTATTTCTAAGCCTCCATCTATTTGCAAATAACATCCCCCACCTTCCTATCAATTTTAGCGCCGCAGCATTAAAGTTAATAACTGGAAAGTCATCGCTGGGTTTCGATGATATGTTTATGGTGATAAGGCGCTATTGCGCTTGGCGTGAGAGGGTAAAATGAGGTGAAGGGGACAAATCTGCTTCGCAACAATGCATGCGGCTGAGAAGAGGGAGCCGAGTCATTGAGGTGACAGTGTGCGGACATGATAATGAAAACTTCAAACATTTCTAAGAGAGGCATCGAAGGACAATAAATCTGCAATCTGCGCCCCGAGATGTGATAACCCATTACCCACATAACGATAACATCTGGTCCCCACGCTCCTCCTCCCTGGCATGAGATAACGGACCATTTTACATTTCACTTTCTTATCCTTTTCTAATCCCTCGGCCCGAGCAGCGCGAGCCGTCCCGGCAATCATCCGCACAGCCACACATAAACAAACTCTTAATCTTCTCCAACCTAAAACCTCAAAAATTAACAGGCCTCATTTTGTGGAAGTGCACACAGCTGTTTCCCATACGGGCTGGAAATGACCTGAATTTAGCGTTGAGCCACCAGAACCGCCTTCCAAATTGGCTTCCAGTATTCACATTTTTTATTACGCAAAGCATGAGATACAATGAACAAACGACAATTACTGCAACCATCTTGCACGAAATCTTGAAATCGGGATTGTTCCCTGATGGCGGTGCTGCGACATAAATCTGTTCACCGTCATTTCACTCTCTTCCAAAATCCAACGGTGACGGCTCTAAGAAACGGATATATCATTTGAAAAGTCCATCCGGCATTTTGTGAGAGAGGCGAAAAACCTCGCAGCCTCTGCATGCGGGGAACTGTGTGGGAGTCGCTACATATTAATCCACCACCTTTCAACATTGTCCTGGTGAACAGTTATTTTAGTTTGTCTATGTAGAATGAATGCAATATGAGATATCTGAATTTGCGCTTGACACAGCCCGCAGCTTCAGATATTCCGTTCCGATATCTGGGTCAACCATCCCGCTGAGAAGCCAAGTTATGTTTTCCAAAAGAAAGAGTGCTTTGATTTTTCCTCCCCGCTTCCTCGCCGTTCAGTTCCCTGTGATAGTCAACTGTGTGTCACAGTGCGCAAATTGTTGCTGATCCAGCCTTCCTGAAAAGTGAATGTCTCATTTCAACCGCTCCACGGCGCGTAACTCAACCAATATCAAAGGGAGCTAACAATAACAATAACAGCAATCATTTTCCAAGGACAAGTTGTTATAACTTCAGCCTGTCTTCCCCTGCTCACGCCTAACTCGTCTCCTGGAAGTACGCGAAAGAAATGATAGAGGGCATTTATTTGTTTCACCCTTCGGTGATTTCAATGAGCGAGGCGAGAAATGAATTCAGACTTTTGTGATTGCTTATTTGAAGCATCTATTTAAGCAGATCCGCCTACATATTCTGACATGATAATGGTTTGGCACAACAACACATCTTCTTCAAGCTTAACGTCCCCAAAGCATAGGCTTTGGCTAAATATGCCATGATTTTACTTGGGCAAACCAATCGCACGTTAAAATACACAGCCCCACTTTGACAGCATTTACTTTTGACAGGGGTCGGTGTGAAAAAAATTCGCTCCTGACATTCAAATCTCACCGAGTTTGCTCACCGTGTTTCCGTCTCGGCCCTCGGGGCCGGAACGTTTGCATGGTGACCCTTTCCCTGTTCCAGTTCTGCTCCGTTGGCAAAACCCGATATGTCAGATTCCCCCGTGTCGCCGCGGTGTCCACGGGCAGAGTACGGACGGACATCTGTGACGAGTCGCGGACAAGGGTGACGTCAAACATGCCACGTTGGCATTCAGAGTTTACCGCCCACTTCCTGTCACGGCTCGGTGCTGGATGAAGGGGAGCAGAAAGCAAGCAGGGGCCACATAATGCACCGCTCTATCTGGCAGGTTAACAAGTTCGAGCATCTTCTGTTGGCTCGGCCGTTACTGAAACAGCGGCGATACCGAAAGCTGGAAGAAATGGATTGCATCCACAACACGGTGTGGTTAGTTTTAGAAAAACAGCCAACAGAAAAACTGCCTGACAGACTAATCACTGCTCTGATAGTAATGGTGCTGAGCAAGTATTGCTGCCACTGGCAATAATATGGCACCAATATTAGGGTGATAAAGAGGCAGTTCTTTTTCAACTTTTACCGGGGCTACCAGAAGCATCTGCAGTGTTTGGTGAGGCTTTTGTAGCCCCCACTGTTTGTATCTTTTGTCGAGGAAAAAAAATGGAATCTATTTGTACACATGAAAAATGAAAAGCTTAGTGAACCACCCCGCATCCGACTGCACATCTCTCCAAATCTACAATTCTTTTTTTTTTATTATTATTATTATTGGGATAAGTGGTAATAATCGCAACAATTCACAAAATGTGTCTTTCGCCGCGGCAAAGATCTACCACACGACAAGTCGCGCTTCGTACCGTAGCCTGTCCTTGGTCGGGCATGGCATACACTTGCGCTGTGCGCATAAGGCGCACCCGCTGCACTCTCACTCGCATTATTTGTGCTTGACGGAAGGGGGCGCTGCAGATACCGTGGCTGGCGCAGCCTCCAAAGGGCATTGCAGTTCAAAGATTTCAGGACACGGACTTGTTCCGCCTCTCGGGTGACCTCGGGGGAATGCTGCGATAGACAGATAGCTTTTCCATTTCGCGGTGAAGTAGTAGCCGCAGTTTGGGTAGCCTGATTGCAGCGCGAGTTCAAAGGATCGAAGGGGGGGGGAGCAATTAAACATACCTCAGGGCTGCCATTTCGGATATCTGGGTTAATAGTGGAGAAAAACACGTAGCGGCAATGCAGCTACGACTCCGAAAGCTTAAAAGTGCTCGTTATGAAGAGCTCCCTCTGTGAGGAACACGTCGCCAAGCGGGGAGTTTCCCGATGCGTCTCTCTTTTTTTCTTTTTTTTACTTTGGGAAATCGAAAGGCAGAGTGAGGCCTTTCCACAACAAAATTGAAAGCATTAAGGAGAGGGGCAGAAAAGAGAGCAAGCGAGCAGGTGCATTTTCTGCTTGTATAATTTAATGGGAATTTTAATGACAGCAGAGCCTTTTCACCCCCCCCAACTGGCTCTCATCCAAAGTTGCCTTTTGTAAGGCTCCAGGTGAGCACCAGCGGCCCCTCGCTGGTAATGCCGCAGCTCTTTCGGGGCCTTTTGTCCCGCCGCCAATAGTCTCCGCTCTCCGGGGCTGACATTCGTGCAGATGGATTTCCGTAGCTGTTGTCTCTCTGGGCTGCATTGTCCAGAGTGGGAAACGCGACGAGCGTCGGGGGAATCTGTTCACACATTCTTCAGAGCTCAGCGGAGCTGCACTGGCGCAGCTGAATGGAGGAGAATTATGAATGAGTTTATGACGAGCTCCCACACTGTGAGATGGAGGCGAAGATCCCCCCCCCCCCTCGATTTGCATAGCGTATGTTCTAATGGGATTTCATCAACTCATTCCATCACTTTTGCAATTCCCCTGACTGCCTCTGCTTTTATCCCCTCGCAGCGTTCTCTACTCTCTGAGTTTCTTCAGTATGCCACTATTAGTGCAATTCTCCAGATGTGTGAGAAAAGAAAGATTGGATAGTTTATTTGGCTCAAAGTGTTAATGCACTGGGTAAGGAGAGTTTCCATAAACGAGTGGCAAAAGCCGGTGTTGGCTACGTTTAATGTGAATGTCATTGTCATTCGTGTGCAAATATAGACTTGAAATGTTCTAGGTTCTTTGACGCCTCTATTCATAGTTCATTCTTGCCATGCTGTCTTCATAACATGATAAGGGGCTCGTGTTGAAGAATCTCTATTTTCAGTCATAACTTCCAAATGGGATTTTCACATCAAATCTATCCCTCCTCCACTGGGTCTCAGCTTAGCCCCAACGGAAATACCTTGGTTTGGTGACATCTTAGAAAATCTATTTTATAAATTCAATGATGCATGTGCCTTTAGTTGAGATAGAAAAGTGTTCACTAAACAGACAATCTTACATATTGGTCTGGAGAAAACTGTTTTCCCTTTTCAAATTGTGAAAGAATATAATAATAATAAAAATCCTATTTTTTATACTACAGATTGTTTTCAATGGAAATTGTTCAGTGCAAGTGGATAAGACCAGCTATTGCAAGGATAACTGCTTAACATGACCTTGTATTCAAAGTGCACATGCTTATGTCAAACTCGATTCTAGATTAATCCAAGATGCATTTCTTTATTTCACTAAAGAACACACCAACAATTTTATTCTTAGCCTTTTGAGCAGAATAAGCTTTTTAACTTGGGTTTACACTTAGACACCCGCTCCTCCCTTACAGTGCATTCCTCTAATTTATGTTATCAGTAATTAATCAGTATCACATCCCACAACCATGAATAGAAAGTGTGATGATACCTGAGATGAATCAAAAATGCAGGAAATTGTACATCGATTGTGTCGTAACTAAGGATATAATCCATGAACCATAATATCTTTCATTTGCTCAGCTTGCAAAACCTTCTAATTAGATCCGCAGCTTATCTGCAGAAGGGTGATTCCTGGTGAGAGGTGAACAGAGACGAGGGAGAAAGAGATGTGCCCTGGATTGACCGCTCTACTGTATCTGGGCATGTGGCAATCTTTCCAACAGATTACAAATAGACAGGACCTCTAAATTGTGTCTGACTCCTCACCGGGGACCAATCGCTCTAAGCTACGGCCGGAGCCGGCTATAATGTGTGTGTGAAATGAGAAACATAGCGGTAATGCTGTGCTCCGTTTGGCTGATGAACGAGACCCCCCCCTTTAGACTCAAATTAAATGGGTTGGCTTTGATAGACCAGAAAGTGAACCATTTTCTCTCAGCACAGATTTAGAGATCACTCCATCATCTGGGCATGAACCACATCAGTGAAACTGACACACAGACGGCAGCCTCAACAGAAATGAACAGGAAGATGTGCATATTGATATGATTTGATTTACAGCCAGCTCAGAACAGAATGTTTCAAATATTCATGGATGCCATTTAAGAAAGAAAAAAAAGATGATGCAGAGGCACCAACTTAGACAAATACTCCGTACTGCCAATCTCATGCACAAAAATCATATTCAACCGCAGAGCAATGCCTCTAAGTTTGTCAGTGGTCAGCATATGGCTGCATATTATTTCTCGTGTGCGTCTCGTTCATTTGAGGAGACAATCCAAATGTTGCTGCATACGGACACCTAAACCAAACAGGTGGACAGTTCTGATTCGATTTGCATTTACATTTACACAATTTACATTTGCGCTGTATTGGTAAATTTCAGGGGAAAAAATCCAGCAGAGAAAAAAGGAATATCTTATGGATCTGACAATTCTTGGAGAGAGGCGCAGGTTCACCCTTATTCTCCAGCGATTTCACCGTTCATTGCACTCACTTTACAGTGTTTGCCTTGGCCTCGCAAAGACCTTCGTGTCCTTTAAGTTCTAAATTTACAGAAGAACAGGCGTGACTGCAATCTGTAATCCCTGTGCGGTGATTCAGAAAAAAAGTGTTGTTTCGAGCTCGTCATCAAAGGCTTGCTCAGTGTTTGACTTTGATGACTGAGGAGTTGGCACAGAAACAATGTCACAAGCCTAAAACAATAGCTCGCACCTAAAAATAAAAATCTGCTTGGAAACAATGGTGCCTTTTTCCTTCATTGTGGCATTAGGAAAGATCTGCGGTTATCCAGTGTGTGAAAGAACAGGATGCTGTCACTGAACAGATGATGTAGGTAACTCGTATTGCTCATTGCCTATGTGCATACATCTGAGAGAAGCATTGCAATATCCCCCTCAGCCAGCTGGCTCTAATGACAAGAGATGCTCCACAAACTATCTAAAACATCAATAGCCTCCAACTTTGCCTCAGAACTGTCTTCACTTGATGCTGGGATGCAAGCACTGTTTTTGATTTGGTGGGGAGATGCCTGCCGATGTGCAGGTGCTTCATGACAAACTGATGCGTGTGCATTTCTATTCTGTTCCCCAGAATTCCATGAAGGTGAAGAGCTGGTTTATTAAATGCCGTGCTGTTGTGTTGTGGCGACAGCAATGGTGTCACGGCATGGCATGTATCCACCCACTCACACTTGGAATGGAATGAGACTCAGTCATGAAGGCAGAGTAAGTGGAGGAGGGAGGAAAAAAAGGAAAAAAAGAGGGAAAGAGAAAGAAGTGTCCTTTGGAACATTGTCCCAAACGTGCAGACAGGCTGCCATCTATTGGGCGAATCACCATGTGCAGGTGTAGGGCTGAGCGCTCCCGCATTGTTGTTTGTAGTGCTCATTTCGAACACAGGGGGGCGATACACTACACAACTACATCTATGAGTCAGTTAGTCGTTGCTCCTCATCCTCACGCTGTTGTGACGTCATCTCTGAGCGGGCCTCTCCCTGCAGGAACATGATGGGAGCTCACCTGGGCTGGCAGCAGCTTTTGGCATTCACTCAGTCTTTCTCTCTGACTTCCACAGAATTTGGTTTAGGTTGTGTTATGATTGCACACACTGAGATTTTGTTTTCGTTCCTTTCCAAAAAAGGTATTTACTGTTCTACTGATCTTCCCTCATTTGTCCCAAATGTGTAACAAATTAGGGGCTGGTCTCTAGAACAAACCCTTTTGGCAAGATAATGCTGAGTCTTTGTATTACTTTGGTTAGTATCATTTATTTTTGTCATTCCTGTGGGAAAGGAAATGTGTTAACTTCTAGAAGTATCTTTAACATAGGAAGCAGTGGTGAGTTACCAATATTGATATTATGTCCCACAAGTTTGTAACAGACAAAGTGCAGAGTTATTTTTGTCAATTGTGTCAATATGTGCTTTGGTGCACACTATTGGTTTACTTTTCTATGGAAAGTCTAAACAGACAGAATAACAACTCAAAAAAGCAGGTAAACTTGCCAAGAGGGATGAAAACCTTTTCCCCATATTTGCGTTTCTATGACGTCCTGATTGGGCAAATCACATTAACATTCAACAAAATAAGGAAGTGTTTTTATTTTTTCAGTTTCAACTGACTGTCACTCACATTACCCAACCCTCCTGAGCGTGCCATGTCATGTCAGCTTTGACTCCTTAGTCACAGTTCCAGTCAAAAGATTTCACAATATGTACATTACAAGAACAATGATTGAATCAAGCATCGAGTACCAGGTGTTACTGTTTGGTCACATACGTATGTCAGACTTATGACAGATGGTGAATAACAGAGTTATTACCAAAGGAGGTTCTACCCATTTGAAACAATTGCTGGATTTTTACCTACATAGGAATTTTAAAAGTGCCATGTATGAAGGTAATTTCTCGACAACACATATTTAATGAGTGCTTTCGTGCTTTAATTATTTAATATGTTTTTCTATACTAAGCTATTTTCAAAGTATCTTCAAAATCCATGGATAGCCTGTATATAACAGGCGTATTCTTTCAGGTTTGTGGGCCCCCCCAAAAAAGAGTTGTAAACAATGCAATGGTGTGAACTAAAGGAAGAGTCTTTCCGAGGCCAGCCACAAGAAAGGTGGTCTGGTTTGACCTTGTGGATAGCTCCAGGTCATTTCCACATGGGCACATTGAAATGGTTAAGCACTTTCTGACTTCATCCTGCTACACATCTATTTATGTTTATTGTCTTGGATGTACATACTGCATTGTATTATTTGTTTTATTCGTTTATTTATTGTAATACCATACTTTATATGAGCAGTTTGAGACCCAAGGATTTAACTGTCAGAAACTCTGCTCTGTAATTGTTTTACATATGAAAAAACATTTTTAAATATTTAAAAAAAAGTACGGGCCCACCCTTCCATCCCTGTGGCCATGCTAGACATGATAACCAGCTAGCTAACAGTGCCGATCAGTATGCCCTAACCTTTACAGATGAACATGTCTAATAATTATAATTGTTGTTGTCATGGCAGGGACACAGTGGACATGTCCCACCCCGGCGGCAGCAGCAGGGACGTGCTGCCCCCTATCAGCGGAGCCACGCCCCGCCCCTCCAATCAGCATCTCCAGGCGACGTTCGGGAGCAGGAGTGTGGCGGAGGAGCACGCGCTGCCAGCACTCGGTCCAGCGGCTCGCGCTATCGTCCGACTCTTTAGCCAGAGCTGCTCCCCAGGCGGTGGAGGTGATGATGGCGGCGGCTGTAGAGCGAGGAGGCGTCCGGGCCGCTTTCCTGAACCCGAGCAGCGGTGGTGGCGGGGGACCGGCGCCGACGAGCCTCCCGACCGGAGCGCTAGCCGGAGCCGCGGTGCTGGGCTCGGGCTCCGGCAGCATGCCCGTGCCCATGAACCTCTTCGCGACCTGGGAGATTGACCGATCATCCCCGAGCTGCGTCCCGAGGTAACGTCAACAATATTGTGTTAGTACGGAATGCCACAGGCAGCGTTGTTTACAAAATCAGCTCACGGTTTGATGAAGATTAGTCTAACGCAGCGCAAACAACGCCCTCGGCAGCTCTAGCGTTAGGCAGAGCTGCAACACATTTCCAAAACATTGTTGGGTCGGCTAACGAGCGAGCTAACTAGCAAGGTGGCTAATGCTAACGCCAGCTAGCAAACAGCGTTGCTGTTTACTCCTCTTTTTGTGAGAATAAGCCTTTTCGCATACTTATTAATTGTGCTAACGGAAGAAAGCAAACTACTAAACTGAAGTTCAATTAAAGGGCCAAACGCCAAACGGTCACGCTTAGAACTTAGACGCGGTCTTCCAAGTGTGTACTAGTCGGTGTATTCGATTTGATTTCGACCGTTATAACTAGCTTAAAAAAGTTCAGTCAGCTAGTTGTTGCCAGTCTACTGTTTTTGTTGCAATCTTGTTAAAAACCAACTTTGCAGATTTTTTTTTACATCGCCTTGTGTCCGCGTTGACTTGTGTGTGAACTGATTCAAGGAATGCACAACCTACTTTTAATGTGGCTATGTGACATGGGTGCTGCTTGTCTCATGAGTGACAAGCCTCAATGCTGTCACCCCAGCAGGTTGCGTTCGGGTGCTGTTTGTGTTTAGGTTTTCCCGTGGAGCTCAGCCCCAGTTAACTGTTCACACATGCAGCCAGCCGACTAAACCACAAACCAACAACCCCTCGGCGTGGTGACACAGCGGCCGAGACAAGGAGGGAGGAACCCTGATTTGATTGCAAACCTACTGGCACTTTTGCGCATTTGGTTTTTTTTTTGTTTAATAACGAGCGGAGCGGCACCGTTAGTTTTCCCCCGCATTAGTATTCTACCGTCGCTGCCACCTGACCAGAAACCTCTGGGGATCTGTGGGCACATTAATCAGCGCTGACCTAGATCTGTTCCACACATTGGTAGGAAAGTGGGCGCGCAAGGGGAGGGCTTCCACCACAGTCGATGTGCGCGCGCGCGTGCATGTGTGTATGTTTGCCTGCTGCCTCTTTGGTGTCTGCGTAAGAATGTGAATGGAATCGTAGCAGGAGAAAAAACATGGATGATTTACAGTGATGTGATCGAAAACTGTCGGAGTATTATTTCCTCAGCTCCTTAGAAGGGAACCCCTAATATTATTACTGTCAACCTGTTTCATATGATATGATTTTTTTTATATACTAGTGCTTAGAAGGAGGATTTGATTTTATATCGCCTTTAACCATAGTAAAACTTTGAGATCAATGATGTTTGGCTGCGGTGAAATGCCTGTTGATTTTCACCAAGGTCTTTGCTTGAGTCACAAATAGATAAACACTGATGTATTGGTCAAGCAACGGCAAGTGTGGTGCTCTGACATAAAGCCTTGAGTGCTCCTGATTGCTGAATCCATTAAGTTTTAAGGTTACTGGATTGTAGAAAAGCTTGGGCATGTGTCAGTAGGTTTATAGAGTGCACCAAACATGGCACATTGATTTCCCACATCACCGCCTCTGCACTATCTGCTTGCTCTCTGTAGAGGATGAAATACGGGGTGCTGTATCAAAGATGAATAAGGGTGAGGATGAAATGGATTATTAATGAGGTGTAGAGTCAAGGCTTGCCAGTCATTGTTCACCAAAAGAATGCACTGGCTGCTTGACACGAGTATTTACTTATATATATATAGATGGGGCTGCTTTAACAGATCTAACATGCAATTGAGTAGAAGTTGTCTCATGAAACGGTTGTTTATTTACACCAAAAAAAGTCATGTGGAAATGTTGTTAGTCATGATGGTTAAGGAATTAATTTTTGAGCCTGTTTCTGCTTTATGTTTTTTTTTACTTTACTCATCCCTAGATTGGTGCGAATGGTCCTGCAGAGAGCCTGGCCCAAAGTATGTTTTGGGGTTTCTGCCTTGGCATTCTTTCAGGAGGTGGGCCATTTTGTGTGCAGCTGTTTGCTCCTCCACTAGCCTTTGGAAAATGTGGCTGTCCAACCAAGTGCCCTGGTTTCAAATTAGGCCACAGGGCTCCTAGCAATTGACGTTTTTTCTATTTTTTTATAGTGGTGATCTAAAACATCACACACAGCTGCTGTTCCTCAATAATTTAATGATAGTGTAGTTGTAGAAAAAAGGGTAATTTAAAACATTGCAGCCTTCTTGAAAGCCATGTCTGGGGACAGATATTTTTATTCACATTGGAAAATGTGTTGTCAGCTCTAGTACTTGGCGTGGGATTGTGATAACTGACAGTTTTGCTGTTGACACACCTGTGGCGTCAGGCCACTAAAGGAGTTTTTTTCCTTTGCCTTGTCCTATTGTATAACATGGCTACTGCGCAGGTCATGCAAGACTTGTAGAAATATGTTTACCTATTGTTGGGCACAGCTATCTACTACTGATTACCTGTTATATCTAAATACAGCTTTGGGCTTGCACATTCTACTGTCGCACGTGATGCAGTCCTTGTGGCAGCTCTATCTTAACAGGTCTGTTGGAAGAGTTGGATAAGCATTGTTTTTATTCCAGCGCGAACGTGCCCACCAGTTTGCCACCTTCAAACGTTTCTAATACCATGTGTTAACGGTGTTGTTCCTTTCAGCTTAGCTCCCCCCTCGCATATTCATAACACAAAACCGCTGGAGGGGGCGTTGGCAGCACTGCTGCATTTTAACCCCTTTGTCCCCCCAACAAATAGCTAACTAATATGTTATATATATATATGTAATAATCCAGGTTTGGTCCATACTCAATGTCATGGTGATGATGTAGATGATGTAAGATGGCCTTTGACTTCAAACACAATACTGCGAAACACAAGTCCAGCTTGAGGAAACCTGAAACCTTTCAGCTTCAGTGCACACATATTTAGGTACGGTCACTTTTACTTCCCACTCTCATGACATATTGCAAAAACCCTGCTCACAGCAAATGTCTGAACAGACTGTGAAGCTCTGGAAGGCAACTTGCTATTTGTGAACATGGGCATTACAAATAAAATGTGATTTGATAAACATGCTGACACAGCAAAAGATACTCAACTGTATGTTTTATCAACAAACCAAAAACAGTGAGTTAATGAATTTGTATTATATACAAGGTGGGATTTTTTTTTTTTTGCCACGCCTGGGTGGTACCACTGTTCCGCTTATAACTAAGTCGAGGCATTTGTTGAGAGAACGATGTGGTATTTGCTGGAATGGCACTAATGCAGAGGTCAGGATGGTGCTATGTTTATCTACCAACAATAAAGAATGTGTAGCAGCGTGAGAGGGCTGGCTTCTTGCCAAGTTCAAAGATCTTTTACAACTTGGGGTCAAAAGTTGTGACCTTTACCCTTATCACCGATGTGATGGGAGCAACCGAGCAATTTGGTCATGTTTGCCACATAAGCTCACGAGGCTTCATTGTTTCTAGAATGGCTAGGAGGGTGCTATTATACACATCTGTTACCAATTTAAAGTCCTTGCACATAAACATTATAGTCTTATTCGGGTCAGTTAGACATTTTTCAATTCTAGTCATTTTTCAAGCCCCGAAGACATTTGTTGCACTATATAGTCTTACTTATAGTCGCACTATATAGGGGGGGTGGTAAAGGTGTGCCCACAAGCGACAAAACAACATATTTCTCTGTTTTCGTCTGTCGATTATCTCAGCTTTGCAGAACATCCTTCTTTCTGGCTGTTTGATTCATGTGAGTCCTAAGATGACCTTGTTCTCTTGTGAGGAGCACGGCCTTATCTCAATAGTAATTGAGTGTACTCTGCAGGCTCTGGTCAGATGTTTATTTCCCCTGTCCCAGCTCTGTATAGTGTATTTAACTAATGTGTTCTGCGTAGGTCGGCAAGTAAAGAAGATAAACAAAAACAAACATGGGCCTGGACAGGAGCAAACACTTCTTTGGGAACTGGTTTAGGTTAGTTGAGATAAAGCTACAAGTTTTTTTTTACATATATATAAGTCTGGGATGCACACATGCTTAAGTATTCTGAACAAACCCATTTCTGTCCGTCAATCCGTTACTTGTGGAATACAAACACTCAAATGAAACAGAGAAGATTAAGATTGAAAGATATTTTTGGATTAATATTTACTGGAGAATGGCTGAAACATGTGGAAAACAAGAAAAGACTAAATGCCATGACAGAGGCTGTAGCATCCAAATTTAATAAAAATCCTGAAAGAATCAAGGTCAGGTGGATTAAATGTGCATGACAAACCATACAGTTGAACTTTCACATGCCCAAATGTATCATTGCTGAGGAACATTTCAATCAGCGTCACATATTTTGTGGTCCTGGAGTGACTAATCATACCCTGAAGTTTGAATTGTTATTGCACAAGCGCTGTTGTCATCCCCTGGCCCTAATCCGTCAGATTTTAATGTCCAATTCTCTGTATGTTAATTTTTTTAAAACCTAAAGATAAATGCACTAAATCGGGATGCAGACAAAGCGGGCCTGTCTGCCACACAAAATGAGCCTACTCTACCCCTTCACCTCCTTGGTAACCCCGCCATCTCAAGGCTTGGATCTTGTTTCTCCTAGCAGGGGAGCTGCAGTAATCTGATTTCATAACAGGAAAAGAAGAGCTAGTAATCTGATGCTGCACACAGACACTGTCTGCTTAATCCTCGGCTCCCTTTTGGAATCATAAACAAGGCCCCACCGACCACCTCCAGTGCCCTTCAGGTTTGTGACACAGCACTCTTTGTCAGTTTGTGGGATGGCACAGGCTTTGTTCGGCTACACCAACACGACTGACAATTGATGTAGTATGCGCAGGTGTCGCTGTGATTTGTTGGTCAAACAGCTTCTTGGTGTGTATAACCGTGTCTATGTTAATGCTGAGTGATTTGTGGAGGAAATAAGAGCCATATTGTTCCATATATTGCATTGGGTTAAAAAAAAGTTAATAACCAGCGGCTTTAAAAGTTGTTAAAGAGCTAAGCCCTTCTAATGAAAAAGTGTCTCTGTAGTTAACTGGAATAGTATTAATGTGCAACAGTCATACAAACGTTGTATAATTTCCTTTCAGGGACTGTAATTGCACAAAGCACTCCGAGCATGGATAGATTGAAATGCACTAGAGTGCAATCATTTCCCTTAATGGTAACATGTAGTCTGTTGGCAGCTGTGTGTCTAATGCAGAGGGCACTGATATTGGTAAAATGGGCAGATCCAGGATACGTTTTAATATATATGCCAATTTCTCAGGAAGAAAATATGGATCTTAATATAAAAAAATAACTGCAGCCATCCACCCTTTTCTTTTACTTAAATACTATAAGAGCTAGACAGGGACACGTGCAGGATGGCTTGGCTTTGGTTATACACACCACACTTGGTGCCGTTCTCGCTCATGGCAGATTTTGCTCCACCACGCTGTTCACAGGCTTTGCAGACAGCAGACCAATCAGCACCTCCGCTCCCCTCATTTCACGCTCACTCCCACTCACTGACCGAAATGTGTCAAAATTTCAACTTCCAACTTCCTTTCCCTTGCCTTCTTGGAGGAGAAGGAATTTCCGTGGGAAACATTCCTGGCAACTAGAAAGCTGCCGGTGCAGCAAAGGGGCCCCGGCCCTGTTGTTGACCAACAACTTGGGATAGGTAGTGTGGGTGAGCAGTATTTGGAGATGCGGATTGCCCACTTCTGTTGAAACATTTTGCTGAACAGGCCCGGAGCCTCACAGCGAACAACCACGCGATGAATGCTCGTGTTAAATTCCCCACAAAGGGAAGAAAGGCTGGTTTCCCCCTGCCTGGACCTCAGAATGGGAGAACGGCCAGATTCTTGTGTGGGTGGATACTGGGGTCTCGGCTAGTGACGGGCTCCAACTTCCTGAGCCAACGAGCGAGGCGAGGAAACTGTTCGCTGACACAGGGAGGATCCTGTCAAAATATGCACGTTTGGGACAATGTTTCTCAACCTCGTTTTCTCTCGTGTTCTTGTTCCACTCATTTCCCACCTCTCCCATATCCAGGCATTTCCTGGAGCTGTGTGTGCCAGCAGCCGCGGCAGCGGCAACAACACACACAGACCATTATTGCAGTCACAGAACACAGTGGTGCGGATGAATGAGAGCGCATGACAGACCATTTGAAAAGATGATGCATTGTCATAATGGCTGTCAGGGACCCTGGGCTTTCTTTCTAGCACAGTGTAGTCTTGTAAACAAACACGGGCAGGTGTGGGTGATGTGGGGAACAACCGGACTGCAGGAGTTATTGGTGGCTACCTAATCTCAACCGAAATATACAATATAAGATGCGACAAGTCTTTCTATTTTAATAATGAGCTGTCACAATTGCTGCAGTTTCCCCTTAAAGATTATTATTAATTTTAAATCATAATGTTGTGTTGGTACACCCAGGCTAAACGTTGCCCATGTCTTGGCTTAAAAGTGTCCCTCGAAAAAATAATCAACACTTTTGCCTTTGCCGTCGATTTCAGGGCATAACAGTCCGTAGAGTGGCGACTCTTGAATAGCATTGGGCCCGACGCCCTGCCCACTTCTGTCTAATCACAGATTAAGGAGTCTGAACTGTCTGCAGCCCCCTTTACTCCCCATGTGCTTTTGTTCAGTGAGCCCACACTAGCAACGTGCGACTTCGCCCTCTGTGCCAAACACGTTGCTGCTGTCCACCTCTGCAGCTGCTCTTTTCACAACTGATTAAAAAGGCCTGCTTCAGGCTTTGTCTTCCCTCCGTGCTAATGAGCCTCACCCTTTTCCGTTTTTTATTTTCCATTTCGGGAACGCAGGTTTTCGTGCAAGCTCTCCATGGAGATGGAGAAGTGCAAGGTGTGTATGAGGAATACTGATATATATATATATATATCAGTATGAGGCACATTTGTCATTTTGACATTTGAAGCCAGGGTGAATGGACCCAATGACGTGGTCATAAAGCAATGTTCATTTCAAGTGCAGAAACAGTAAAACTGTGGTGGATTTTCCAGATATACCTTTGTTAGAAAATAAAGCAGAATCAGGGCATTTGTTCGTGCTTACCATTGTATATTTACCTCACAAATCATAAATGTGTGTTGTCTACATTTCCTTTTGCCCTCTTAGATGGATACAATTCAGCTAGTATCATTGTCACTGATGATACACAGCGTTGCAGCCTCATAGCAAATCTACGCGGCCCCAAACTTAGTCGGGTACAGGGACATCTGCACATAGCCTGATGTACACTTGCTGATGACGAACCATAGTAGATCCTTGCATACTCATGGAATGAAATTATAGTGCTGGCTTAAAAGCTCAGATGTGTAAAACTCCCAGGGGTCACTGCAAAGGTCTGGCAGGCTTTTCTCACCATGCTTTTCACTCCATATATTCATATCCTTGCACAATCCAGCCCGTTCATCTGGGACTTTTACGATGAGTCACTTTACAGTCATTTTTAAAAAGCCTCGCTTAGACCGCTGAACTTATAAAATACCAGCCTATAATATAGCTCATGCGTTTAAATGTATATATATATAATATAATATTTCATCTTATGGGTTGCATAATAATCGCAAAAGTCGCATTTAAACTGTTCAGTATTAAGTCATCAATCATCAATCATTTTGGTATCATTAAGAAAACATCAATTTAACACCGTCTCTGTACGTTAAAAGCCATTCAAATAAAATTTACTTATTTCAACATTTTTTTGAAGTAAATGTTTTTTTGCCGGCATAAAAATTTTTCTTTCAAGGCTTTCCGGTCAGTAGGCTAGACCGAGCGATTGTTTTAAGCAAGGCTTTGCTCTTAAGCTTTTGATCCTACCTAGACTCCAGGTAAAGCAACCTTCCTGCCTGGCAGACCCCTCTACCCTAATAAGATTTTAAAGCTCAATTGTAACCTTGTCCGAGGTTGTGACACTCGCGAGAGGATTTACCTGTATCTGCTGGGCTGGTCACTGTACACACGGTGCGACGCCGCTGTTTGCAGTAAGCACAAACCTCTACCATAGGTTGGTTGAAAGTGGGTGGATTGATTATGTCTTTGTTTTCTGTATGCCAGGGAGATGTAATCTGTCATGTCGCCTCTATTATGATGTACCGTATCAGATCTGGTCGAAGTGGCTTCAGCGCTGACTTTTCCTGGAAACATGCCGTGCCTGACCAGCTCTCGTCTTCTGTGGCTACTCCAAACACGGACCTGCTGACCTCGTCAGTTTGTGGTCAGGGCTGAACAGAAAAAGATGTTTAGCGCTGCAACAAAGGAAGACGGCTATGCGCTTGCTTCCTGAATATTTTATTGGTATTAAAGAGGCCAACGAGTGCAGAAACCTCAGTATCTGCATCTGGAGGTACTATGTTGAGCAATAAATGTAGTGCACTATCATCTCACAAATGTTGTCACCAGGTTGTATCGTCATACATGTGTCTCAATTTTTAGAATTGGAGATTGTTTATTTTGGCTTGGACAATATCTTTTTCCCAAGCATTTGTAAACTACTAGAGCAACTTAACCATATTCCTGCCTTTTTCTTTTCACATTTTTCCCTTTCCCATACTTCTCAGTAGAAAAAAATAATATTTTGTAGGCTTTGAAGGGGTTCCACCAAAGCACCCACACAACAAGAACATGCTGGTCAAACTCGTGATTCACGCTTAACAAATCTAAATATTCTTTCTAATGGATGTTTGAGAGAAATGACTGGCTTAAATCACCAAACGCAGCTAAAATCTGGCACTGATCCCTAAAGCACCAGCCATGTGTAGAATTAAATACAATGTGTGGCTAATCCCTCACAGTCGGATTCCAGCACAGCTCTGGGAAACCTCAGGACTGTAGAATTCACAAATGACTAAAGTATTATGACAGACGCGTGTAGCTATTACATCCTCTACCCTTACGTCCTTGGAAACAACGAGTTTATCTCCTCCCTTAACTTTTTTTTGCTTTCTTCTAATAACATCCCTCAGGGTGGTTTCATACCTGAATGATGACACCTGTCCTACCTCCCTGCTGCAGCAAATTGCTCCGTTTTAAATCATGTCTCTACACCAGCTGGCCCGACAAAGCCAAAATCCATCCCAGGAATGATCACACGAACTATGAGTTGAATGTGGGATTTAAAGTAATGGATAAAGGGATGTCGTGTGGATGCATTTTAAAATGCCGTAGGGTGGAATGATTTTTTTTATTTAAATTCTTTTTTTGTCTGTCATCGACCAATTGTCATGGGTTGCTGTTTTTAATTGCAGCCTTTGTTGTATTTAAGGGCCTTTGCCCCCAGAGGGGTTCATGATAAGGCTGCAGCAAGTTTAATTCCTTTTTTTAATTAATGATTAATTATTTTCTATCTATTTTTTAAGAAAAAACACTGATCCTGTGAAATGGAAGTTATACGAAGTGCTGAAATTTGAACTTATTATTTTTTTTAATAAGTATATAGCGTTTTCTTTGTTGCTTAAGATGACTGACACGGAAGTTATGCATTTAGACATAGCTGCTGAAACTCAGCACACAGATAGGGGAACTGTCAGTAAGAAATACCCCACACCCTGTGGATTCCAATGCTAAGCAAGTTTGGAATGTTTCATTCCTGCTGGACACTTTTTACTACCACAAAATATTGTGCAATAACGGAATCAATAATGAAAGAAACCTATCGGGGCCCACAGGGGGTTTAGTGTTTGTTGTTTGGAAGATTTAATCCATGTGTGCGCAACATTATAAGGGCTCTGTTTCGCTTAATCACATGACTCTTTGCCGAGCTTAAGTTGCCATCTCATCGCAAACTATTTAGTATTATTTGGATTAATTAGTGCACGCCATCTGCTGTTTTGCAATATGAGAATGGATATCTGCTGTGAAATATTCATTGTAATATTCACATAATATTTAAGGACATATTTGTAACCTCTCTTGACATTCAAGGATGTGTTGACAGTAGAAAGACTCAATCTGACCCCCCTCCCACCCCCCACGCCCTCCTCAAGCCATGACTGTAGCTCTAAAAACCTCCTCACACCAGGGACCAGCCTGTAAAGCTTACTTTCTTATACAAAAGTCTGTTTGATTGCATCCTTTGAGTAATGTTGATATTGTGAACACTAGGTTATTGGCACACTACAGCTTGCCCTTGCTCTCTTTGCACAACCCTGTCTTCCTTTTTTTTTTATTGTGGCCTTGAGAAGACTTCATCCAGGGAATTAAAGCCCAGCCAGCATATGGCCATCTGGCACACATATCCAGATATTTGGGGCTGAAATAGCTTTTGCGTGCAAGACTTAGTGTAGACTAAGCTCTCACCCCACTGTTGGAACTTCAGTCACGATGTTGATTGTATTCTAAATGAATAGAGATACACTGATACTTTTTAGATTTGATTCATATAAGCTGGATTTGGATCTAGGCCAATGCCGGTCTCCCTTTTAAATTGTATTACTATTATTGTTGGTGGTGTTGGTATTGTATGTATGCCAAGCTGTGGTAAAACATTTGTACAAAGTTTTCAAAACATTGAACTGTAGGTTAAATACGCTTCACATGCAAACTGGTGTAGGATTTTCGTTCATTATCAATATTTGATATGTTTCGATATTTTTCTTAAGATGCTTCCATGTTGGCAGTACTATACTTAATACTTTTGCTGTTCCCTCTCTACCCTTGCTGCTCGGGAACATGCATTGTTTTCCGGTTTAATCTAGAATCTGTGCATTGGAAATAAAAAAATATAAGGGATGAGTGTATTTCGTACATCAATGAGTGGTGTGGGAGGATGGATTTGAGGATAAAAGGCCTTTCTCTGCTTGAAAGGCCACGAAGAGAAAATATTAAAAATAAAAGGAACCGTTGCTCCGCAGGCTAGCATTTACCACGAATAGACTTGCTCCCGTTTTTTTCCTGTATGTGAATGAAATATTCAGAAGATGTAGCTTTTAGACTGGCCTACCCTTTATTCGGGCTGAATTATGCAACGAGACATGAGCAAATAGTAGCGCTAGGGCTTTCCTTAGCAAGAGCCATGGTTGTAGAGAGAGGTTGTTGTTTTTTTTGTCAGTCCCCCACAAGCAACTCGGTCCCGTACAAGAATTTCATGCAGGGCATTATGTTCAAGCGTGTTTCAATAAAAGAACCTGACCCCATTCACTTCGAAAGCACAGAATACGTAGAAACGTTGCATTAAAATCAGTAAAAGCATGTGAAGTCTTTTTTTTCTCCCCCTCCTTGTACGGAAGCCCCACAGCACATACCAAACATAGACCGTTTTTTTTTTCATTCAGCCCTCTGTTACATTGCTCATCCTCCATCGTCCACTCCCCCCCTCCCCCCCCACCCTCCCCCCCCCCCCCCCCCCCCCTGCTTTGTGCCCCTGACAATTGCTGTGCAGTGATCCGAGGTCACGGACCTGGCAAAACATCAACGAGAATGCTGACCGGGGGGGAAAGACTTACAAAACTGTGGTTCTGTTTAGGCAGCATATCATTCATTTCAGAGGGGTTTGTTGGCCGCTCTGTCGATTCCGCGCATGCTCCTTTTTGTAGTCTGTCCAGAGCCATGTGCCGGCTTGCAAGTTAAGCTTTTATCATTTATAATTATTTGTGAGTAATTATTGCAGAAATAACCGTGCAGAAGAAAAACGGTATAATTTATACTGCTGCTTCCATGTTTTGCGTTGAGGCAAATGGGAAATTAAGCGTCAGTAAAGGATGTAGAATTTAACAAGCCAATGACACTCACTTGGTGTTAAGCAGCCACATCTTAATGTTGTTTTTTCATTCGTAGGACCATTGCAATGGGATGACTGCTGTAACTCCCCTATCGTAAAGTTATCCGAGAGGCTGCTCTCTCTAAAGTGGTCCATAAATAGCGTAAAGATAGAAAGTAGCCATGTACTTGTACATACCAGGACCTCTTGAACTACTGGATTTGGAGGATGTTTATGTAGATGGGGTGGTTTGTCAGCACCCATTCAACAAAAACACTCTTGACTATGACATTTTTTTTGTTAGTTACTTTTTACAAAAGCATTTTCCATAGAAAGTGTTGTCATCGACATAATTATATCTTCGTGATTTAAATGATCATTGTGGAATAATTTATAGTTTGTAATGATTTCCTCGCATGATTTGAAGAAAGATCTGAATATTGTCATACCTTATCCAGTCCTCAATCTGCCCCAATGTGAATGCTCTGTTGTGACTTCTCAAAAACCAAAGTTGAGCCATCAGAGAAAGCCCTCTGGTGTCAACATTCTCGCACTCTCGAAGCTGAGGGCACCGGGACTCGATTCGACAATTGGGCTTAACATGTTTTTTTTTTTTAAACACCCTTTGATTTCATTGCAGTATAAATTGTCCGCTGACGCATAAGCAGTCTCGAGACAGACATCATTTTGCATGTTTTAATAACTGAAGGTTGGTTTCGCGCCAGAGGTTCTCTTTGAGATCTGATGAAAATGCGCGAGGGCCCCCTGTGTGTGTGTGTGTGTGTGTGTGTGCGTGCGTGCGTGCGTGCGTGCGTGCGTGCGTGCGTGCGTGCGTGCGTGCGTGCGTGCGTGCGTGCGTGCGTGCGTGCGCGCATTTGTGTTCAAGAAAGCCAGGCAGACTTGGGGGTTGGGGGGGCGGGTAGGATGAGGTCAGGAAGGGGCTAAGAAAAAGGATCATTCGCTGTGCAGAATGTGTGTGTGTGTGTGTGTGTGTCTTCTTCATCAATGTCCACATCTAATCCTTCTTCCTGCAATTGATTTTCTGTGGTGTTCCAGCAGTGCTTCAGTGCGGGTGGACGTTAGTTATTCATCCTGCACTGGAAGGCAGAAATGGGCTTTGTTGAGACGTGCGATCTGGAGATGTTTCATCCTCCCTTTTTTTGTCACCAGCGTTTTAGTGAATTTCACAGGCCCTTTGCTTGAGTGATGAAGTGTTAAACTTGCACACCGCTCGCAATGTGAAGGCTTCAAATGATTACCTCTTCCCCTTGTCGTTACGCTGGAGAAAATGGACGAATCAGCAGAGATAAGATAATGCGCCGTGCCATACCAACCCACAATCACAGGCCTCTTATCTAAAACCAAATATTTGGCCACGGCTGAGTGAGTGCACCGCCTGATAAGGGGTTTTGTTTGTCCTGCACAGATAAACTTGAAAGGATTTGAGCGTAGTAGCCACAGATGGACTAACGTTCATAACGCAGCAGCTCCCGCTTTCTTTTCCATCTCGTAACAGGTAGTAATGGTGATTGGCTTGATGTCTAAACCAACATTCAATACTGCGTGACTTACCTGATCCAGTTGGGCAGCATATATGCCACTCGATCCGAGTTGCGGTGATTACATTTTTTATTGTTTTGCAGATTAGTCAGAGCTTTGCTGGTAAAACTTACTAACCTTATTCAAACGATGACGACCAGGTTATTTAACATGGAGATTAAGTTGTCATCGTTTTTGCTATTTTGTGTTTACTATATAGATAATTATAATAGAATATATTCTTGATTTCCTTGGCAATACTACAGTCTGCGTGTAATCTTTAAGAGGAAAATGTCCTTCTAATAGAATGGCTTCGGTTTTCTTTACGGGCCATAAAGGTTGGTAGTAAGTGACGGTACGGTGAGTGACTTGGATGCATTAATGGGCTTAGATGGAGCAGCGCTACTTGTGCTGCTGTGATTGATGCCATATAGGCTGAAGTTATTAGCCTCAGAGCATCCAGGCAGCGACTTGGCGCCGGTCAATAATCGTTCATTCTCGCATGATATCACGCCGCTGTCAGCTGCTGTATATGTCCGTGTCTCAATGTCATTCATAGAAGATGTCGGCGCAAAAAACATTCACACGTGTACTGTAATGGGCCGGAGCTAGGGTACGATTCTAATGCCTTCACAGCCTATCCTGCGTCTGCGGCACGGTTTTCAGCTTAGTGTTGTTGCCGTCCTCCCGGTGTTTGAGAGTTTGAAATGGTAATATTACAGTCAATCCTTTAATTTTCCTGTTTTTGTGAATTGAGAAAATTACATTATGGCGTTGTGGATTTTCACCAGGGATCCTGATCCGAGAACTTAAACGATAGAATAATTCATAATTAAGATAACAATAAATGCGCTAATGTAATGTGTAGATGTGTTTTTATTTTCAGTCTAATAAGTGCCAATTAATCAGCAAAGGCTAATGCTGTTAAATAAAGCAGCGTGGCAATTTGTTTCAAGGGTAAAATGTTGCATTTTTAAGGTGTTGGTGTGGTAGCTCTACCCTTTTTGATACGTCCAGCAAAAGACTTCTGGCGTGCATGTGACGATCAATAAAATCTATAACACTGATGACCCGATCAGAAGAGGTTGGCAGGCCATGGGTTGGTTTAACTAGCACAGGCAGTGAAGCTGGTATAGGGATTTCCCCCACCGGCTCTTATCAGCTGGGAAACAGACAGAACATGCATCACTTATCTTTGCTGTCAACTGTCGTTCCAGAGAAATATTGAACTGGAGACACCTCCATAGATTCTCCACCCACGCGGTTTCTCTGTGGATTGATAGCGCTGAGGTGTTTTTTCGTCCTTTTTTGGCACACTGAGACGTGCTGTGATCCCACCCCGGGCCATCTTGGGGAATGTGGCAATGACATGCCAAAATGAAGGATTAATGAATCTTCGGAGGGGCTTCTCCGAGCCCTTATTCTGCTCTTGACCGCGTGCCACGGTCTGCTCCATATTCCTGTACTCACAGACACGCAGTGTATCCATACAATCCTTTCTCAGACCAGCAGAGTTATCCTTGACCCGGTGTTGGCAGCTATTTTAGCCCAATGATTGAGTGCTTTTGTGTGACAACCTGGCCTGTCGCGGCAGTGGATGTTTGGGCGGCAAACTGAACTGGCACTGGTTAGGAGCACAGGCTCAGACTGGTACCGGGCCAGAACAGATGGCCCCGAGTTTCACTTACAACACAACACAACACAGTGGCAGGCAGGTGTGGAGATAGCACCTCTGTCGAATAATAAAAATCCCTGGTTCCCTAGGTGACCCCTGCAGCGCCTGCAGCCTTTTTAATTACATGAGAATCCTGGTCCACACACACGCACACGCACACGCACACGCACACGCACACGCACACGCACACGCACACGCACACACACACATGCACACCCACACTAATGTTGTTAAACCATCTCTCTCTCTCTCTCCTCCTTCCTGACTGGTGACTCATACTCACCATAAGGTGAGCCGGATCCATGCGCCGTCTCCATGGTCTGACAATTTCATTACTCCAGCCTTAAATAGATTTGCATCGGTTCTTCAACCACACAAGGTAACTTGGGTAATTGTGCGGCCAAGTGGATGGGCAATTTACGCTTGAATTCCCCCATTAAAATGTCATCACCTATTTGGGCCAAAGGGACACTCTGCAGGGGAACACCAAGTTCCTGTTGTTATACAATGTCGTCATCATTTAAGATACATTTTTGTGGCTGTTTGGATAAACCCTCAGTGGGATCTAACGACCTATCACCTTTGGCTTCCTTCCCCTTCCATCTATACTGTTATTATTATCATCGAAAACTACAGTTGGGTATGAAATACATGAACACCGGGCCACTAAACTAACAATACATAAATTGAAATTAACAACAACATCAGGAGAGAGAGAGAGAGAGAGAGAGAGTGTAACATGAGATATGAAAGTGAACTTGTTGCCCTTGTTTACTCAAACCATGCTCATCGTTGCATTTAATGCATGTGTTAATTTATGACTCACTGCTTAGACGGGAACTTATACTGTCCTGCCTTTCCTTATTAATTGCTCACCTGTCTCTGTGGGTTTCCGATCTCTTTTGCCCCTCTTCATGCCCCCAAAAATCCTCATTCGCAAGCAAACTACCCCATTGTTACTACGTTTCCTTTGTGCTTGAACATGATGAACCATATTCGCCTCGCTGGGAGTGCCTGAGTGAAGTGAGTGTCTCTGAAGGAAAGTGGGTGACTGTTTGTTTGCTCCGTCTATCTTCCGCCCCTCTGAATCTCAGACTGATCGTAATTTAATGCAACAGGACAGCGAGGGAAAGTGGGTCAGGAGGAAGTTTAGCAGGCTCTGGATTTGTTTTGTGCCGTGGAAAGACATAAAGTGAGAACTCGTGCACGTGTGTTAGTCTTGATGTACAACATAGGGCGGGCATACATCTACTGGATGCCTATCTGCATTTCTTTATTCTGACTGCATACCTCACTTCACACATTCTGGATCCCAGCAATAGCCATGTAGTATCAAAAAGGCTTTGTCAAATATGTATTCCATTTTTCCAGAGGCGTATGTTAATATATTTGATACTCGTCGTACTTGATAATGAACAGATTGCAGTGTGTCGCATTAGCCTCTGTGCTTAACTATTTAATAAAATATCTAACAGCATGTTCACGCAGGGCTGACGCAGGACATTTGACTGCTTTGTGGCTTGTCAAAGAACTTGTTCTATGTCGGCTTCCATTAAGCATTTTACCCATAAAGCTGACGGTAAGATTAAGTAGCACGCCGGGGCCTCATCCATTCACCAGAAGTCATAAAACAGGAGATTACTCAGTTGCTCTCTTGATTATTCTTATTCTGACGGCATTCAACGGTGATTGCTGGATGCGCTTGGAAATATAGCGTGGGAAGCCGCGTGTCCTGTTTAGTCGGCTGTGCTTTTCCGTTCCCAGATGCTGCAGCTTGTCATTGAGGTGTGCTCGCACGTGTTAGTCACGCCACTAATCTTTTTTTTTTCCCCTTTCTCTCCCCTCCTTTCTCCTGTTCTTGTCCTCCCTTGCCTGTATTTTCTCATCTTTTCCACAGGCTCTGCAGCCTCACACTGAAAAAGCTGGTTGTCCTCAAAGAACTGGATAAAGAGCTGAACTCCCTGTCTATAGCTGTCAAAATACAGGTATGTGTGTGTTAATATCCTGTGTGTGTTGGGAGTGGCAAGCTCAATTATGAAATATTGGATAGCAGCATGTCCTAGTCTAAAGTCTGTTTCAGAACCCTTTGTCGATGTGGCACAATATTAAACATAATCACACAGGCTCAATGAAGATATTGCATATCATTTGCATTTTTGGCTGGCAGCTTACGGAAAGCTCTGCGATAGCGTACGATTTATTTGGACCGTCATCCTGAAGGACCGTCATCCTGAAGGAGAAAGCGAGCGAGCGAGCGTGGCTCTATCCACGAGCTACGTCGCAGCCGGAGTGTAAAATCGAGCGGCTGTTCTCTGTAGCGCCGGAACTGGAGCATTAAATGCCATTTCCAGCAGGTTTGGTTGTGGGGAACAGAAATGCTGCGGGCATAAAGAGGCGGTCGGAGATGATGACAGACGTACAAGGGGGATTTTGTTTGCGGACAGTGATTTACAAAGCTTCCGTCCTGCATGTCATCGGTTTCCCCGTTCTGCGAATGCTGGGCGTCTCCTTTTCTCTCTCTCTCGCGCTCTCTCCGGCTCTCAGCAGGTTAAGTGGCCTACATGCACACAATCCACATCGTGATGGTGTCCCAAAGCCACAGCGCTAGGGATGACGAGATTGCGCTTTAGTCTGCAGGAAGCTGCGCGTTTCCCTGGGAGATCGTCCTCCGTCCCTCACCGGACGCTTCTGGGCCTCCTCGGTCAAACCTCAGTTTCGCTTTCTAAACAACAGCCCAGATGGGGTTCGCTACCGCACGTGCACCGCATGTTCAGTCCTTCCTGGGTGCCGTTGCCTGAGGTCGTGGCCAGACATCGATTCCATTCAGATGGCTCGTCAGCGGAGAGGCTGATATCCACAGCATTTCTATATGCACTTACTGTCTGATATGATCAAATTCTTAAGTATGTGTCTGTGTGAAAGGGGAACTCAATACATGTAAAGCCTCTTCAGGACAATTTCTAGTTGCCATCTGACTGTGAATGTTTTTCCGTCTTGGCTGTAAAGAGTGGAGCCAAATTAGAGAATGTGCCATGTTTGGGGGAAAAAAACATTTAGAGTTCCCCTCAGGCTTGGTGGAGTAGAGTGGCCGTGGCCCTCCCCATCTGGCCCCCAGGGAGACAGCGGAGAAGCTTGTGGCAGCGGAGAGAGTGCAGCAGGGGGCCAGAGGACATTCAGTGCGAGCCCTCCCTGCCAAGGCTCTGTATTGTTAGTGCACGTCAGGCAGTTGGAAAGTGCTTGGCTTTCTGTGCCTTGATTCATTGTGCCACTCACTGAGCATGAGAAAGTGCGCACAGGGCCCCCTTTTGTGGACCTCCAGTTAGTGACGGCGTCGGACTCGGAGAGAGTCCTATCCAAGTGTATTTCTTTATATTTGAAAGTAGCTGCGCCGTGTGACTTCTGTCCTTTTCCAGCGCAAGTTTTACTACTCATTACAAGTGAACGGCGAGAGAGGGTCAACATTCTATTTTCCCATGTCCCCTTTGGTTTTTTCAAACGTTAGTTCTATGCGAGTTTTAATTGTGTGCATTTGCACTATTCTTTTAAACAATCTCTCTCCTTTGTGCGCTAGACCCGAGCTCAGTACTGTCTGTTCTCGGAGCACTGCAAGCTTTTCAAAGTGCGGCCTTCAACGTGCGCCGACATTTTTAGATCGGTACAGTGCAATAAATGCAACTCCTAAATCTGAATCACATTGACGCAGCATCGCTGCATATTTGAATAAAGCTAGCCCCATCAAGCATCTTGTGATGATTCCTCAGCACACACCCGGCCGATTCATTCGGCGTGGCGTTACATGATTTTCGCAGCTCTGATGACATTGGGATCCGGTGTCGTCCCCGCCGCATCGTGCCATTAGAGTTTCACTCCAGGGGATCAGGCCAGATACGGGATCCCCTTACTACTCGTCGCTGCTCACCAAGTCTTAATTCACTCGGTTGGTTTGCAGATACCCGGACTTAGCGTGGGGATCTTTTGACATTGTGACATTTTTACAGCCCCGTTGATGAGCTGCCAAATGTATTGCACAACAGATGCCTGTCCTCGGCAACCGCAGCTTGATATTAAATCGTGAACTCAAGACTTGACAAGCAGTTTCTTTTCTCGCGTTCTCACTTTCGTTTTTTTTGTTTTTTTTATCTCTTCCCATAATCCCCGTTTTGAAATTATGAGTCGGAGAAGGAAGCTCGAGTGAAGAATGAAACGACCAGGAACACGATCGCCTTTCATGATAGCCTTTAATCCAAGGCCAGACGCATGCTGTGAGGTTGGGGCAAGGTTCCTCTGAGGTCACGCTGTCTGCTGGCGTTTTTGCATTTGGAAGAGACTGCCTCAACCCATGGCATTTAAATCCCCGGGCTGTTTGGCCACAGCGAGTTTGTGCCAGCTCCCAGAATTAGCTTGGCCGGGCGGGTCTTTCTCAACCATAGCAGCAATCGTTAGATATTAGATATTAAATATAAAAGTGTACTAAAAGTAGCTTTTAAATTATGATACAAATCCTTGGCGAAAAAAACATGCAACATAATGGCAGCGTTACGATACGACATTTCCTTCTCAACCAAATCCCTCACAATTAAGAATCTTGGCAATTAGTGATCTAAAAGGCTACATTTGACTAAGAGAACTCAATAGCAGCTCTAGATATGCTCCTGAGTAGGTCCATCTGAACCTGGTCTTTAGAAAGCAGCGAAGGAGTAGAGGACTCTTTTGTTCTGGGCAGCCTGAAGTTGTGAATTTGCATGAATGTGTGAACTGGTACTAAAGTAAGGATTTGCAACAACTCAAAGTTCGAATTTTGTTCGGATGTTGAGATGTTGCAGTAGTTCAAGTATTATATATGAACATATGTCAACTTTAAACTGAGTTTGTACATATTTTTACCATTTTAATGTAACAGACTTCTGGAATCTTTCAAATGTAGTGTGATCACCCTCATTGCCATATACAGTCGCTTCATCACTTCACCCACTCATCAACAGAGCCCCAGGGCAGTGTGTCGTCAGCCCCCACAACCCTTCCACCCTGTTATCACCTGCTGTTTGAAAATATGATATGACTCTTATTCAGAAAATGGGAGTTCAACATGAACAGATGCAAAAATCATACTGCATTTTCCCCGTACATCCTTGTCCCCGTATCATCTTGAGAAAAGGACACAAATAAACGTATTCGTTCTTCTCCCTTTGTGGTGGATGCATCATGTGTCCACTTGGTAAAAGAAAAAATTCTATGTGTGTTTTTTTTTTTATCCTAGTGGTGAAATCAATGACTTTGACCAAATAAGCGCCATTGCATCCTCATGTCCCGGATGTTTAAAGTTGCTTTGCCCATTCATTCTCTCTTGGAAAATATCACATTTTTGAGTATACTGTCGGAAACTTAGTTTGCAATCTCCAATACAAAACAATTGTGTTGTTATTACATCAAGTCTGTCCTGACGATTTCAGATTCTGGGTTTACGGCTTCAAAACCCGACAGTTCTTTTCATGTGTAGCATTTGTAAGCCTGCTTCCAATCAAAGTTCTCCTTTGTCTTTCAGGGTTCTAAGCGTCTTCTTAGATCAAATGAGTACATCCTCCCACCCAGTGGACTGATGGAGACCGATCTGGAGCTCACATTCTCACTACAGGCAAGTCCTCTGACACTTTACTGTGAATTCTCACAGCGATATGGCAGTTACTGGACAGAAGTCTTTATCCACGCTGGTGCTCTCCTCGCTCTTTTCTGACAGCAGATGTGCTTTGCTCAAGATATTCGTGCCTTTTTAATTATGGGTATTAAAAATATTTTGGAGAGTATTATAATTAGTTTGGTTATTTAAAATTGGCCAATACCACAAACATCCTATTTTGAGGACAGATGAGGTTTTAATATACTGTTGAAAGGGGACAAGATTTTTTTCTGTCATTGAATAGGATGGTTCCCAGTGAAACCTTACTCTGTACAGGAATGAATTGTACTTAAAGAGAAGCAGACAATTTCCTGTCAGAATATTTGAGTTGGGTGCCGACCAGACCCCCAGATGGGGATTAGAGGTGAACTGAGCCAGAGAAAGGAAAACTGCAGCGGTGATGTTCAATCAATTTGTGAAACTTGACCTTTTAATAAGTATATAGCGTTTTCTTTGTTGCTTAAGATGACTGACACGGAGAGAAATACCCCACACCCTGTGGATTCCAATGCTAAGCAAGTTTGGAATGTTTCATTCCATGCTGGACACTTTTTACTACCACAAAATATTGTGCAATAACGGAATCAATAATGAAAGAAACCTATCGGGGCCCACAGGGGGTTTAGTGTTTGTTGTTTGGAAGATTTAATCCATGTGTGCGCAACATTATAAGGGCTCTGTTTCGCCTAATCACATGACTCTTTGCCGAGCTTAAGTTGCCATCTCATCGCAAACTATTTAGTATTATTTGGATTAATTAGTGCACGCCATCTGCTGTTTTGCAATATGAGAATGGATATCTGCTGTGAAATATTCATTGTAATATTCACATAATATTTAAGGACATATTTGTAACCTCTCTTGACATTCAAGGATGTGTTGACAGCAGAAAGACTCAATCTGACCCCCTCCCACCCCCCACGCCCTCCTCAAGCCATGACTGTAGCTCTAAAAACCTCCTCACACCAGGGACCAGCCTGTAAAGCTTACTTTTCTTATACTTACTTACTTTCAATTTGTGAAACTTGACCTTAGAAGCCATTATCATGTGAATGTTACCGACCAAGAAGGCAAAAAGCGAAGATCAAGTTCTGGCAATCCAAAGACACTCTGAATCAAGAGAAAATGGACAGGAAGAACAAAAAGAGCTAATGTGAGAGTGGAGTGCTTTAAGTCACTGAGACATTCATTTCTGAAGTGAGATGAATCCTGGTGATGCATCGCCGACGTCGCTTTTCGCAATTGAAAGGACAGACCCCAGTGCTTCTTCATTTGACGCGATGAAAAAAGCAAAAACAATCAGGAAAATAATAAAAAACCAAAAATGGTGGACAAATCTTGAAAAACCTCAGCCTTTTAAGGTCTCTCACAATATAAACACAGTGGACAAATACATTCTCACTCTGTCATTTCCAACATCAGGGGATACCATTTTAAGTTGGAGCAGCACAAGCTGGAGCCAGAAACACAATTTGAATATGGTGAAAATAACTGAATGCGGCTGTCCAACCAAAGGCTGATGAATACATTGTGCATTCTGCATTCTTTATTGTTTATTTTGGTTTATTCTCTTTTCAGTACCCTCATTTTCTGAAGCGGGATTCCAACAGACTGCAGATCATGCTGCAGCGGAGGAAGCGCTACAAGAATCGAACCATCCTGGGCTACAAAACCTTGGCCGTGGGGGTTATCAATATGGCTGAGGTACTGTGCAGGGCCTCGACCAGGGGGTCGCTTTCCATCATTTCACCCAATGTTTCGCTCTCAGTCGTTCCCTTTCTCTTTAGAAATGCATCATTTTTGCTCCGAGCCTATGATTGCATTCTGCTGGTCTCTGACAGTGACTGACATGGCCATTTGTGTCTCTCTATCATCGAGAGGGCCTCATGTGTTGTTGTGCCATTTCAGAGGCTTCGTGCTCATCACACATACTGCTGTGTGAGATTATGGGCCATCTGGAGCTCGTTTCAAATGTACTTTTCTCCAAACAATATATTAATTCTTGATATGTATGGCTATTTGAGTAGGAGCTGCTATAACGCCCTCTGTCATTCACTCGCAAATTTACGTGCTCTAGCTGAGCACGCTTTGGATAGCACGCCCATTTATATACACTGCGTTGAAAAATGATTGGAAATGATTGTATGGAACAGTTACATGATTTAATTAGTAGGTGTGCGAAAGTGAAGGAGATAGACCAACCTTATTAAGAATACTAATTACAGCTGTTCATGTGTGATTGCCTCATAGCCACGTCTATAATGTGGTGATGTGGTCCATTATCACGCCGCTATAGTGGGGGGAAATTTTGTATATTAATCATAGATGATGTTAACTGATCATGATCATTTTGGGTGGCACTAATTTCCTGCAAAGAAAGCCCTTGTTGGATGAACGTTGATTATTGCATGATCCGAACCCCTTCAAAACGTAACTTTTTTACCATTTTGTTTTGCATGGAGCCTGGAAGTTGTTATTTAGCGCAGCGAAGGGGATTTTGAGTGTAGTACCAGGCTAGAAGCAGAAGGAGAGGGGAATAACGCCTGAAATAGGCGCCCAGTGGCAGACTTAAACCCACAGTGTAGATCCGGTGAGTCAGGCTGTAGGCCTAAGACGGGAACTGACTGGACACCTGAAAACAAGACTGAAAACAAAAGAACGCAAAATTGCAAACGCTCAGCTGCTGTGCTCTTTTGCTGTGTGATTGTCATTCTTCATTTATTTTTGCTTGCTGCAATCAAGCAAGCCATGGTCTTCTTTGAATACACCTAGATTGGCCATCATTGAAACTACTTCTTAGGTAATTATGTTGTCATATGCTTTACAGTAAACTCTCTTGTGCCCTAATTCTAAATCTGCCAGGGGACTGTGTGGGAGGAAGTCACTTATTGGACTTGGAGTGGTGCACCCCTGCCAGTTTTTTTAGACCACTCCCTGTACAGCGTTTCATCAAGTGAAATATTAAAAGCAACCCCCAGACAGTGCTTAGAGGGGAAGAACATCTCCCCTCATCTGATGTGAAGCGGTGCAGCCTGACGGTGTTGTACTGTTTGACTGGGTGATATGAGCAAATTGGCTCTGCTATTTTTGGCATTCAGAATGGGGGATTAGAATTGTGCTAATGGAGATTTATTTGGAGATAGCGTAGCTGTCAGCTTGTAATCAGTTGGTAAATCTCTGCGAACATAATGCATAAAAAAAAAGCCAGTGTTGGTCTCTGTTGGATCAGTCTTGATTCAGAAAAGAAATATAAAGCTTGGACACGTCTCTACCGAGAGGTTGAAGTACATGTCACCGCATGTATATAAGTTGATTTTTATGTTTTAGGATCCTATAATCAATGCCACACCTGCATTTTAATCGTCATGTGTCCAGGTGATGCAACACCCGACAGACGGAGGACAGATCCTGGGTCTCCATAGCAACGTGAAGGAGGCGCCGGTGCGCGTGGCAGAGATCAGCGTGTACTCTCTGTCCAGCCAGCCCATCGACCACGAGGACGGTACCGGCCAAGCTGGCCGCAAAACCAAGACCTCAGGTGGGCACAGCCGTCTCCGCCCCCCTTACACGGCCCTGTTGTCATGCTGCCCCGGCAAAACCTTGTATGCAATTTCAGCCATCACCCTAGAGCCAGGCCTCTCCCTTCCCTCCTTCCACATGGCTTCTATTTCCCAACCGTGGACAAAATAAACTCAATTAATCAGAGGCCAGCCGATTGCCAAGGATATGTTATTCACTTCAGCTATGGTTGTAATGTGGATTTGAGAGTTGAACAGATGTAGGGCCCTCTTACCTTACCCTGCTTTATTTCTGGGTGGCTGTGGAGGGGGGGGTGGCTTTTCGTCCTGCTATGCTGATCCCTGGCCGCTCTGGATGTTATTAAGGAGGCAGCTCAAACATAACAGATGAGCTCATGCACGGAGTATTAAACGAGTGTCACTCTGAGGGAAGGAGAAGATGTTTATCTTTCTTTCCACTCTACACTGACCCTTAGTAGTATCCACCCCACCCCAGAAAGTTGGAACAGGATGTTTCAACAGGGAAAAGGAAGTTTGAATTAGCTGTAAAGGGAATGGCCTGGTCTGTCCTCAGCTGCCAATCAAACAGTAAATTCTACCTCTATGAATGTGGCTGTTTACACTAATACAATCTGACATCAAACAGAAGAAAGGTAGTAAAGTTTCAACCACAAAAAGGCCATTAAAAATGAATCGCATTGTTGACGTGTGACATGGGTCACAAAAGGAGCCCTATTTTAATAGAGTTGCATTGCATTTCTGCAACAAAACGTGGCCTTTAATGATAGGCACATTAGTGTTTTACATTTCTTTACATTATATTTTGTTTATTACTCTTGCCGAAACATCAAATCAGGTCCTTTTTGCTGAACTGATTAGAACGGATCAATGCAACTTTGTCAACACAAAAGGAAAAATGATTGTTGGGCCCATATACATTTTTTAGAAAAATATGAACAGCCCATACACAGGCACAATGTATAGCAGAATAATAGAATATTATTATGTATTCAACACCATTTGACTTCCAATGACTGTGCAAGAACTATATTTGCTGATAAAGGCAGGATTTTGTATTGCATTTGGGAGGCTTAATTTCACTCGGTACAAACTGATTCCTACAGGGGTTCTTCACGCCTAAAGAAAATTGAGTTTTAGTTTCAGCATTAATACGGCTGGGACCTTGGATTTCTGCTCGCCTTTTTGTTCACCCTGTAATTCCCATCTCTCTCAGTCCGAGTGTAAAAAGATGGGTAACCTGGGAATTTGAACCTGTGCCTAATATTAATGCCGCCTAATATAATCCCACATGTGTATTGCTATAGGCTAATGTGTTTCCCTGTGTGTTTTCGTGCTCGCCTACCTCAGACCGCTCCCCAGACATGGATAATTACTCGGAGGAGGATGATGACAGCTACTCGTCAGAGCAAGAAGCCAGTGATGACGCAGTTCATGGACAGGTCGGTGGCAGAATATACTTTGTCGCATACAAATATCTAATAGTCACTGAAGTAAATCCATTTAGTTTCTATGCAGGATGGCCATACAGTACATGCTGTGCATTACTTACCAACAGTTTTGATAGGTGATAGTGAGGCGATCAGATTCATTATTGCAGTGTAACATATTTTCTATATATTCCGACAAAGTTTGCATGTCGAAATGTAGGGCCACGTTACCATCTAGATCGGAGATATTTGATCCACCTTCTCTATGATGTAGGATCTTTATGATGAGGACGATGAGGTCAGGAAGCCCAAGAAGGCCCGGAGGAAAATGATCCGAACCACTTCCATGACCAGGGTTAGTCGGCTCCCCGTACTGCCGCCTGGACTTTCATGCTCGCCAATCATTGACCCCGAGAATAACACTGGGAGCTGTCGTCGCTGTCGTACAAGCTTTTAAGAGAAAGTGCACTCTGTGTTCCATTTGTTCAAGCCATTAGGGCGGTGTGGATGAGCATGTAAATGAACACTGGGTTCACTGGACTGATTATAATGGTCTTTACATAAAGTGGCTGTGAATGAGTAATCCAGTGGACAGTTACCGGGGATCTGATAAACCCAAGCCCAGCTGTCAGTTATTTAATCACAGCGGCGATTCCCTTCGGGGGCTGTTGTTTTCATCACACTTGTATATTTTATTTTCTCCCCCCACTACAGCAACCTAACTTCAAGCAGAAGTTTGTGGCCCTGCTGAAGAGGTTCAAGGTGACAGATGAGGTGAGTTGTGAAGAGTACAGTTACCTCCGTTTTGATTGACAGCCAGGCGATGGGGTTCAATGGCAAAGCAAACAATGTGCTGAAATGTAGAGGAAACCTCCCTCCCTCCTGCTGTTCTTTTAGTTAGTCAGCTTTAATACACATTACATATTAATGTGCTCTCGGCGCAGGATAAAATAATCTCAGCATATTGCTACATCAGCTCTAGCATGCCCCCGTCTCGAGGTGAATTTGTCTGTGGAGCAATCACTGCCACAGCAGAGGCACGAGCATCATTATAAAGCAAGGCTGCATTTCCTCCGTGCGCACGGATGTACGATTCATACGTTGCCATTAGCCGCAATCCGCATCCAGCATGCATTAACGGACTTGTGTATGATAAAAGCAGGCTCGCAGGCTTGTCCCATTTAGGTTTGCGTTTCTTTCCGTTTTTTCTCCCTGCGTCCCTGGCCGGATGTGTCGACCATTCGCATGCGACAACTCCTGAACGTCTTTTACATAATACGTAATCTGTGTTGGCCCATTATGATGATAATTACCAGTGATGCGTGGAAACTATAGATGTAATACTTTCCCCCTTTTTTTCTCTCTCTCTCTCCGACATCAAAGAGATTATTGTGAACTGAGTTGCTTTTCAGACCTAATGAGGATTTGCTGGACCTTTTTTTTCCGATGCCCCCCGTAGATGTATTTATTTAATTTAAACCATCAGCGGCATTGTGCGTGTGATTTAAGCAAAGCAATGCTTACGGGAGCCTCCGTCCGAGTGGTGCTTTGCTGGATGATTCTGGAAGCTCCGGGTGGCCCGGTGATCTTTTATCGCGCCGCCCGTCTCTAATCTCCTTCTTGCGGCCGGCCAGCGAGCGGGGTTACAGCTCTATAAATACACGGCCGGGAGGAGGAGTGCAGACAGACCGTGTTTATCTGCTCCCTGCCAGCTCCTGCACTTATGGAGTGGCATTAATCACCTGATTAGTCGGCAGGCATGGCCGGGTGCAGCGTCGGTGATATACAGTGCATCCCCGCTGTGCTGCTGGCAGATCAAGGCCCAGCGCCGTGACTCTCCTCGAGCACTCACTTACCTTTTAATTGGCCTGCTTATGGCCGACGTGGGGATGTATATTTATAGCACGGGCTTTTTTTTTTTTCACTGCTGTCGCTCTTAGTCCTTGTTCGTTCTTTGAGCGCCATTAGCCCAGCTGTGAAGGTGATTTGCTAATGAACGGCCCCAGTCAGCCCCCCTTTCACTTATTTAATCCATGGCCATGATTGCAAGTCCCCGATTACAGTATACTGATTTGTCGATGATGTGTTGGTCCCGCGCGGCAGGTCCTGGACTCGGACCCCGTAGACCAGACGCAGGAGGTGGAGGAGGATCTGGACTTGCTCTACGACAGCCTGGAGGTCTACAACCAGAGTGACAGCGGCCCGGAGATGGAGGACAACGAGAGTGTCCTGAGCACACCGAAGCCGAAACTCAAGTATGTCTCTACCACGCCTCTAGAGTGGATCTCTCCATTCTGAGTTTGTCGCAATCTGCTTTTGGTTTTCGTGTGAAAACGAGATTTGTTGGAAAGTAGGGAAGCAAAAATATGTATTAAAAAAAACATAATCAGTACCACCTAATTAATTGGGACTAGCCCCTTTAAATCAACCCCTTGTTTCCTTTTTCAGGCCGTTTTTCGAAGGGATGTCTCACTCCAGCTCTCAGACGGAGATTGGGAGCATACACAGCCAAAAAAGCCAGCAGAGAGAGCTGTCGTGTCCCGTAAGTTGATCACCCAGCACACTATTAACGGGGGCCCCTCCGATGCCTTTCCGTCTCACTGTTTACCCAAGTTCCTGCCTCTCGGTTTCTGTTGAATTCCTTTTGCGTAAACAGTCTGATGTAAAGGAATTGCCCCTGGTTAGTACCTAAATGCCTGGCAGGCCTCGGTGCTTATTGTGGTTCAGGGAATCCCGAGGAGCACGATACTGCATGCGAGCTATTCTGAGCACGAGCGCAATGCCGCCCGCCAGCTCCCACCCCTGCAAAATAGGCTGGGCCCTTTGGTCCTTACCCTATTCACCCCTGTAGCCCTCCAGTATTTATAGGGGACTGACACCAAATGACCTCCCCGCCACCATACATACACGCGCGCGCACACACACACATGCATGCAGAAAAATGCTCCCGTGCACAGGGAATAGATTGGATGTAGCGGTCCCTAAATTCCTGCTCAGATTTATGGCCCTCTGGCAATAACAAGAGCAGAGAAAGAGACGTTTTGAGTCTGATGATGAGAGAGGGAGTGCTTTTTTTTATATATATATATATATATATATATATATATATATAAAATATATATACATCTGGGGGTCCAATTTAGCCCATAATAAAACAACGTGGAGCATTTCAGACAGCTATGGCCCTCCTCTTTACTCAATAAATGTCTCGGGCTGAGTTTTATAAACATGCCCGGGACACAAAATGAAACGTCTTTGTTCTAATAGTGAGATGAAATAAACGAGATGATAGGAGATGCACTTAAACAATTGCACTTAGACTTTAGGAGTTTACCGTTGTAGTGGGGGGCGTTTAGAGGCTTTTAGAGATATTTATACCCCGCTGCTGTCACCCAGCTCGGCTGTTCGGAGATACCACTGTGAAATTGGTTGGTCCTGGGAGGGGTCAGACTTTTCGGGAGCAGGTGGAGCGTGGCGCTGGTTTTTTGAAGGCTAAGAGGAGTGACCTATTTACGGTTGAAATGTTTTAAAGTATGTGTGTACCTCTACCCTGCAGAGCGGAGACTTCCTGACCGTGGATAGATGCAAAATGCAAGCGGCCCGGTATCAAGACGACAGCATCATAGATACAGTCGTTGGGGTATGTTTTTGGAACGGCAAACTTTTATTTTTTTTCCCCCTTCAGCATCCCTTTGTCAGTTTTTTGTATCCAAACCCCTGACTTGTCCACTTGAGTGGCCCTTTTCCTCCCATGAGTCTTCGTTGTTTTTTTACCAAGACAAGGCAGAGAGGGCTGGAGTGTGCCAGGGCAAGCAAACCAAACGGCTCAGTCATCCATAATGGATCAGTAGAGCAGACAGGGCAGGCCCGTGAAAGATGGTAGGAGAGGTGTTTGTGTTTGCTGCCGCCTCTGTGCCGCTGGGACCGTCTGACCTGGCGCTCCATCTGACTGAAGGGCAGCCGGCTCCCCTCGCTGTTCCACAAACCCAGTTCAAACTGAATATTTGACGCCGCTACTCGCAAAGAAACCATAAACATTTATTGAATTTTTTTATCTCATCTGTCATGGCGCTCTTGCATCATTATCTCCAACCACAACAGCTAAGCTCAATAATTCAGCAGAACCGGCACCTCTCGTCCTCCCTCCCTGCCATCGAGTCTTTTTCCTTGAAGTGCCGGCTGTGTATTCCTCACACTGAAAGAATACGGAATGTAACCCGAGCCCGAGAAAGGGAACTGTTGTAGTTTGATGGGACATGGTGGTGCCAGTGTGATATGATGAATATCAATGCTGTCTTCTTATAGCCCTTTTGATTCTACTTTGTCCCTCGCCCCCTGTTTGGTCCAGGAGCCAGAGCCTGACGACAACGTGCCAGGCCCGGGGGAGGTGAGCAGCTGGGATGTCAACACTGAACGGGTGACCAGCACTGTTGGCAAGCTCTGCAAGACCGAGTCCCAAAACCACATGTCTCCCAGGTACACTGCTGAGCGCTACTGCTGGAAACATACACATTTCAAGTGGTTTTATGTCATCACACGTACACACACACACACATATAGTTGTAGAGATAGATAGATAGATAGATACTGTAGATGTAGATTTTTACTTCTGTGTCTATTTATTTCGCTCTTTTACTGCGCGTGTCATGTATTTTGAGCTGCTTGTGTTTGGTTTCTCTCTCAGCAAAGTGGAGAACAAGCTGCAGAGGCGCCCTCGCAGCACCTCCATGAAAGACAGGCAGAATTCCAAGGCCCAGTGCGACAGGACCAGCAGCATGGAGAGCGAGTACTCCCCGGAGTCGCGACTCATCGCACAGGTGAACAACACAACAACCCTTGGATGTCATATCCAAGACGTAGATCTATTCCGTACGTTTCTTGGTCCCGTGGAAATGCGCAGGCCTGCCTCGGTCTCAGAATGTGGGCCTCTCGTTTCGTCACACAGGTTCCCAGGAAGTCCGTGTACGACCAACTGAACCAGATCCTCATCTCTGACGAACGTTTACCAGAGAGCATCATCCTCATCAACACCATGGAATGGCAAGGACAGGTGTGTGGTTATTTTCACACAACATGTCAGTCACACACGCGCACAAACACCTTACCTTCATCTCTTAATATATCTATTAACACGTGGATGGTGCGGTATAGAGCTCATTTTCTAGAAGCATTAAAATGATATTATTGCAACAGAAGAATATCCTTCAAATATATAAATAATATAATTCAGAGAGTGCACATTTTGTGTACCCCAATAGCATGTTTTTGTTGTTGCTTTCCAAACCTTTCCGCCCTGCCTTGTGTGTTTCTGCGCAGTACGTCGCCGAGCTGCTCCATGAACAGGCCCAGCCCATTGTGTCCACCTGCTCCGCTGCTGATGTTCAGGCCGCCTTCAACACCATCGTTACTCGCATCCAGAGATTGTGAGTCGCATACATTCGACGCATCACACACTGGCGTTGGCTGAACGACGCATGCCGTCGGAAAGTGTGATCTCGCCGCTACGAACGATTGGCGTGTTTGCGGTGGATCACTGCCAGAGAATTGCAGGAGGCCACCGCTCACTCAGCCGAAGTGCTCTCTTCTGTCTGTGAACCCATTCTATCAAAATGCGTCTGCTTTCTAAATGAAAACAGTTCGACCTTTATCTCTCCTTTTCTTTCTTTTTTTTCCCATCCACCTGCTCGCCAGCCTTCTCCTCAGGAAGTCCTCTCAGTGGCAGATGAGACATTCTGTGCTTCTGTTCAACTGGTTTTTCGCTCTCATCCAGCCAAACTGCTACTTTTCCCACACCTGCTCCTCACTCGACTTGTTTACCCCAGCTGGCGCCACATCATGTAGACTCAGGCACATGTCTGATGTTAACACGCTCGCTTGGTGCCGTCACCGCTTAAGCTGGCTGCTTGTTTTTTTTTTCCCCCACTCAAATGTGTTGTCACTGAGTGTAAGCGGATTGGGTCTCATTCAGCCACTGGGAAACCTTTCATGTCTCAAATCCTGGAGCATTTAGCTACAAAGTACCTAAAGCCCTTGTAATATTTGGTGTTATTTGAGGAGACTTGCAAAAAAAAAAGAAGAAGAAAAGAAAAGAAACGACTGTATTTCAAATGATAATGAATGACATAAACTGGCTCTCAAAGAAGGTAAGACCAGTTTTAAACCGGGGAAACCCCTGTCGAGATTTAAGGCTATCATAATTATATAATTTCTCCCACAAACCCTCACTGACGCACGTCTGTCATGATTCAGGTCTCTCTCTCTCTCTTTTACTCATTCCCTCTCTGCGTCTCTTAACCCCCCCCCCCGCAGCTGTAACTGCAACGCACAGATGCCACCGACGATGAAGGTGGCGGTGGCTGGTGACCAGAGTTACCTCAGCACCATCCTGCGCTTCTTTGTGGAGCAGCTGGCCAACAAGACACCTGACTGGCTCAGTTACATCCGCTTCCTGGTGATCCCCATCGGTAAATCTGCCGGGGATTGGTTGTATCGTAAACACCAACCTACCCTCGCATGCTACGTTTGTAGTTTTTTTTTTGCTACAGCTTTGTTGTTTGTCAAACATGCTCTTCTTCTCTCCGCACAGGTTCTCATCCCCTCGCCAAATACGTGGCCTCCTTTGACAGCAGGTTCAACAGCATCTTTATGGACACTGCGTGGAGGGAGCTGTTCTGCAGGACGGAACGGCCCGCCTCAGGTAGGACGCGGAGATCTGAAGATTTGACTGCAGAACGAGCGTGCGTGTCTAATGTTCCACCAACTTGAAAGGGAATGGAAATGTGGTCAGAGGTCTGGGGCTGATGGAGGAGAGTTCGGCCATTTGCGAGGCACAGCCGCTGCCTGATCTGCTGTGGACAGCGGGTCTACGTCACAAAGCCACCCCTCCGCCCTGTTAACTCTCTGTTTCTGCTGAAGAACAAATGCTCTTACTCAAAACCAACTCGTAAATTGACTATGAGTAGAATCATTAATCCGGGTATTCATCCAGAGATCTTAAATGAAGACATTTGCATTTTTAATCTGGTTGTTTTAGGATTCATTTGTCATTTTTAAGATCTTTTTCTGTACCCGTTTTGAAATTCGAAGTAGCATTGGTTCACAAACTCATCAGCGTCAGAGATTCCATTCTCATGCGTTTCCTTAATTCTCACTTGGTCTGCCCAAACAAGTCTGATCATTTTCACCCATCCGCACCCTGTAAGTTCACTCAATTTACTCCCCTCAGTTGCAAGAGTGAGTTAAACCACCTCAAAAGGCTGCAAGAATAATAATAAATAAAAAAAACATCTAAGCAGTAAAAAGTGTTAGGTCCTCAATCTTTTCCCCATTAATTATTATATTCTTGTCACCTCAATGCAAAACGCAGTGTTTGGATAGACACGGCTCTTGGTTCTTTCTTCCACAAGTGGAATTAGCCTAAACTACGGAGAGGCAATAGGCCAAAACTAATCGAATTTAAAAAATCTTTCTGCTTCCACATTTCGAGTGCTCAAAAAATGTGTGCCAGGCCGCGTTTGCCCCGCAGGCCTTCTGTTTGACACACAATTCATCCTGTATGTCGCACGGCTCAGTTCACCACATTTTAATGACATTTTACACTCTGCACGCCCCTCTCCTCTGTTCTGTGAAATGTGAATGATTAATGCGTCATTCGCCAGCAATCTGCAGTATGTGAAAATTAGCATTTGCATAGGTTGCCCTGCACCTTCATCAGACACGAAACGGGAGGGGCATGTTGTTAACAAATCCGTCTCCCTGCAGATAACATAGATGTAGCAGGACGAGTGGTTCAGTATCTGGCCGGTGCCAACGTCTCCCACCAATTCCCCATCTCAGAAGCCATGCTCACCTACAAACAGAAAAGGTAAAAAGTAACGTTGATTATTGTGTTTTTAGTGGAGACATGAAATGCATATGTTCGAGTGACTGCATGTATGCGTTTGTGCGTTTTTATGCTCTGAGCACGTCTCTGGTGGAATGATTTCTGGTGTGGTGTACTGATTTTTATTAAATATTAGTTCTGGAACAAATACGCCTACGACAGATCGGTGCGTCATTCGGACTTCGGCGCCTCAAGTGACCATTTGCAAAACTGCATGAGGAAGAAACTGAAATGCATATGCATGCAAGCATGTGTTAAATATACACACACCAATTGTTTTCACTGGAGCATCGCATCCGATTATTCTGACGTGCACACATTAAGTATATGTTGTTTCTGGTGGGATTTGAAGGCGCAGGACTTAAATGTTGCTTGCTTTTGACAAATCACCACATCGAGCCTTACTCGCACTCCCACTCCGTAGACGGTCCTTTGCGTTTGCTTGTTTCCTTTCTGAGCTTTGACCAAACCCTTCCCCTCTTTGTCACAGTGGCTTTCTGCTGCTCCCTGGGTACGAAATACGACACGCAGTTTTAACACTGTTGCATTCCTCCCCCCCCTCCTGTCCCCTGTCCCCTTTGATTTGCATTCAAGGAAAAGGAGCTTGTATTTTGATTTTTACATCAGGTATCTAATTTGTTTAACTCTTGTTTTTGTTTGCCCTTCTTACTTTCTCTCCTTCATTTGGCTCCGGCTCCTCCCTGTGTCTTAACGTTTCCTCCTCTCGCACTCGATACTCACCACTGCGTCACATTGCACTCTGTCCTGACTTGTGTTTTTGGTTTGGTGTGATTTCGATTTTTCCTCTGTCCTCTATGTTGTTGCTGTGAAGATTTGCCTAACAACCTTGAGAAAAACCCACACATATACAAGGTGGAATGGTTTTCTGGCTCAAACATCCTTATTTCTGACCAGCTGGTCCTATTAAGTAAGGTGTGTTTGGTTCGGCCTTGGTATTTTTCTGCAAAATCCTAACCTCGCTCCATAATGATATAGGGATATATATGGATTGAAACTGAAATATGAAATATAGATTGCTGGGATCCGATGTCCTGCGATCTGCTCTGGAACCAGAGCCACCATCTTTCCTCGTCCTCCTCTTGTTTGCTGTGGGTGCAGTATACTCTGCAGGCTCATGAAACACTGGGAGAGAATCGCACACTAGTTTAGTTTTGCACTGCTGGTTGCCTGGTGTTAGATGACTCCCAGGCCATGTGGTGCAATTTCGGACTTTTTGTTTTCGGGAATCTATTGTCGAATTCTTCATATTTGCTCAACTTCCGTTGTAAAGAAACTGCAGAGCGGCCCAGTTCAGGCCCGGTATTAATTTCCGTCCTGAGAGATCCAATTAAAAGTGGGCGGGTTTGATCCGACCATGCTTCCCGAATGTTTTTTGCTCACGTGGTATCGGTGTTGACATTGTAGCATTGGTCACAAATAAAGCCAAATACGGACGCTGACAAGTGCAGATACTAACTTTGGTAGCTTTGTACTTGAGCGGGCGGGTCAGAGGACATCAGCTGAGTAGGCGGCTGCTGGTGCATCCTGAGGCACTCGCATTCACACATCTCCCGGGCCCCCTCGGGAATGTGGTCGGAGTGATTGGAGACTCTGCCGAGTCACTGGGGTGGATTCACACCGGCAGTTAAAGCTGTCCACTTGTGATTGGATCTCAGGACGTATCTAAATACCGGGTCGGAGCGGGGTCATCGTTTGTTCGCTCTAAAGATCACACCTTGTATTTGGTTGTAAGGAGCAGTCCTCCCATTCATCTCATTGTAACGTGACACCCCCCTACGATGACCCCCATTCCACCTAAGCCAGTGCTGTGCCATCTCCACTGCGATGGGTCATGGCACCCTCACCCCCCCCCCCCTTCCAGGACCATTGAGTGTTTGTTGCACCTGTGTCGGGATGTTCGCCCCCGCATCCAGTCTCACTCACGGCTTCTGCGTTTTCTCTTTACAGCCCTGATGAGGACTCCTGTCAGAAGTTTGTGCCATTCATAGGGGTAAGAGTTTGGCTGTTTTGCGCAACGACATGCCAGACACTGGTTCATGCATTTTATTCTGACGCTGGCACTTTTTGTTGACGCAGGTTGTGAAGGTTGGAATCGTGGAGCAAAGCCTCTCCACCTCGGGTAAGAAGGGACATTTTGTCGTTCATTTTGGGCATCTTGACAGAATAGTGTGTTGAACATTTTACGGTTCTGTCTGTGTGTAGGTTAAACGGTGGTCCACCCAGTAGGGATTATTGCAGGTTTTTCAGTATTTAAGTCGAAGCTTTGTGCATGACATGATGTTTCTCTCTGTTTGCAGTGGACTCGGACGACGCGATGGGAGGCAACACGAGCATCCTGTCGTCTCCAACACCCCCATCAGCTGGTCTGTATGGGAAGGAGATCGGAGGCACTCCCCCGCAGTCTCCCTCCGTCTCCACCGCCCTGTCTGGAGCTGGGTATGACGATGACTGAAATCACTTATCAACAAATACACACACACACACACACACACAGCGTTTTTCTTTCTCCCTTTATCTTTCATCATCTACCGTGTCTCAGCCACAAGGCGATGGAGAGAGAAAAAAAAATCTTCTGTTCTTATTGTTGCCTCTTCCTTTCTCAGTTCTCCGTGTTTGGGCAACGAGGTGATGGGGCTCCAGGTGGACTACTGGACGTGGCAAGGCCCGGAGAAGAAGAAGGAGGGCGAGAAGAGAGACGTGGGACTGAAGAACACGCTGAAGAGTAATTTCCGTTCACTCCAGGTCAGTCGCCTGCCCTGTGGAGGGGAACTCACCCCTCCGCCCAGCATGGCCATGACCGTCGTGACCAAGGAGAAGAACAAGAAAGGTACACTCGGGGACTGCGCTTAAAAACCAAAACATTGGAGCACTTAAATAAGTTGCTGTGCATGCAGAACACCAGCGTTTTTATTATTTACCTGGGTTGCATTTGTGATGTGCTTTTTCTTCTTTAGTTTCAAAGACCAGAAAACGTAGCTAAAATGACCCTGAAGACTCTTAATTTGAATTTTGTCTAGTGAATTTGGGTTCAAAGAACACTCCCATCAATTTAGCGCAGCGTTTCTATAACATTTGTCGGACTCGCGATGGGTGGTTTATTTAAAAAAAAATGTAAAGGTTCAACAGCAGATCTTGAATTGAGCACGTTCCTGGTCAACCTGGCACCCATAATGCAGCTCGATAGCCGAGTCACAAATTTGATGTGTCATGTTGGTAACCGTGTAACTGAAGCCTGAAATGTGGGCATCAAGAGCCAGACCTTGGATCAGCTGAGTAAGTCTCACTCTCCCTCTCCATTTGCAGTGATTTTCCTCAGCAAGAAGCCCAAGGAGAAAGAGCTGGACTCTAAGAGCCAAGTGATTGATGGTATCAGCAGGTTGATCTGTACTGCCAAGCACCAGCACACCATGCTGCGAGGTAAGACAAAAGAAAGAAATAAACCTCCGAGCCGTAGCCGCGCTGCCATCTGGTGCCTCACTACGGCATTGGTTGCGGTCGGGTGAATAGTGAACCATCCCGTTCTTTTCAACAGCTGCCCGTGCTTACTCATCATGCTGGCCTCGGCGTGTTTATCGCTCTGTCCACGTGTTCACACTCTGTCCCCTCTTTGTCCGCAGTCACTATCGATGGAGTGGAGTGGAACGACGTCAAGTTTTTCCAGCTCGCTGCCCAGTGGCCCACGCACGTCAAGCACTTCCCGGTGGGAATCTTTGGTTACACTAAGCCCGTGTGACCGCGCGGTGCCACCTCAGTCCCCCAACCAGACTCTCCGCTGCACTTGTCTCACAGAGAGGCCGTAGAGCTTTCGAGGCGGTAATAGTTTTCCTGTGGAAATCTTGCTGACACGCAGCCGTGTTCTACACACAAACGTTATGTTGTCAATTTGATGTTTATTGGATGTTGTCGGGTGTTTTTTTTGGTTTGTTTTTTTTTTTTTTTTACACACTACAAGAAAGAACAAGTACTATTTTGTAAGATTTGTGCTACCTGCCTCGGAGGTCATTTGAGGTTCTGGAGAATTTGCCACATTTCGATAATGGCAGCTGTGTTTGCACTTTGTTTTTGTTAACATTTTATTATTTCTGTGAAATCCTACATTTATTGTTACTCTATAGACATTGGAGGAGTGTGGTGGTGATGTGCAGTGAGATTGTTTGAGGCGGTGTATTGTGTGTGTCTTTGAAAGTTGGAATATTGCTGTGAATCTAGATGGAATCCTTCTCTCCTGACTCAGTGCTCGGTTTTGTTCACCAGTCTCTTTACTTTCTCAAAGTAAACTCAATTTGTGTATTCGCCTCGTTTTGCTTTTAAGCACATTGTACCGAGAGCAAGTCAAGAGACACAACTCAAACTAAAAGTTGTTTTCCAAGGTAGCTATAATGAATGTAGCTATGACACAATTGTAACGTGAGCAGTTCATCAAATTACGTAATTAATGTAAGTACTGGAGATTTTGTATTGATGTTAACGTACCTTTGGACTGTACAGTAACGATCCGCGAGAGGTTAACTTGGCACGCAAACATATTTCCACTCCCAACAGCTGAATGCCAAACTTAGTCGTGACTGTATGAACTGTCTAATCGTTTCAACGTTCCCAATGGTTTTTCCCACCCTTTTCCCCGTCTGTAATTGTGTTGTAACTGGGCCTTCTTGGAGTAAATCCGGTGTTTCTTTGGCAAACAGGGGCCTCCCTCCATGTTCAGTTAGACGTCCTTGAGGAAGTCTCACAGACCTGCAGTTGCGGCAAATACTGGATTGCTCCAAATGTGCAGTGATGTGCCAAAGTCAAGTTTGTTTTACAGTGTACCCCCCCCCCCCCCCCCCCCCCCCCCCAAGTTTTTTTTACAGTGTCCCCCCCCCCCCCCCCCCCCCCTCCCCAGAACCCTCTCTTGGCTCGGCCAAACTTTATTGTATGTTACACTTCAAACGAATATATAATGTACTTGTGGTCCCCGTGGAGATCAGTATTAAGATTACTGAATTTATCTGGGTAAAAAAGAAAAAAAGGTCATAAAATTGACAGATTAGTGTTCCACATTCGGCCTAATGTAAACACATTGACGTGCTCATTCTAACAAACCGTTGTGCCCTTTAATACAGCTTCATCGTGGCCGAACATGCAGGTAGTGCATAACCAATAACTTAATAATCCATAGGTTGTTCGTTCAGTGTGCGAAAATGTTCATTTAAGAATGAGTTAGTCCCATTTGAAATGTGCTTTGACGGTAGTGTTGAGCGCATCGCAAGCAACTGCTTTTAAAGTCAAGTATGCGGCGCGTCGCCCGGTGTCCGAGTCACTGCCTGTGTGTTTGTGTAGGTGTGCTACATGTTCGATGGTACTCCCCGAATTGTGTTGCGTGGACTTTTTTTTTCTCGAGGAAACCTTTGGACAAAGGGCCTTCTATACGAGTTTGTTGTTGCTTTTTCTAAAGTGAAGACTTACAAGCTTTGGTGGGCTGTCTTTTTTCTTTTTTTTAAGCATTGTATATAAATATATATATACACAAGATGTCCTATTGTGAATCAAAACCCCCCTCCCACTAAATTGAAAGCACAAATAGCTTACCTTTATTTCTCGACATAAATACCAAATATATTTACAGAACTCGTGACTATGAAGTTGACTTGTACAGTGCAAACGCTATTAGGTATGTTATTTCGCATACATTTCTCTCACTTTGTAATGCACTTTCATGTGGTTTTTTTACACATTTTAGCTCAATTTGGGACACACTTAAGTTTTGAGGTGAAGTGTCGGAGGTGTTATGAGATGTAAACCACTACCTATAGTCAAGAGAAGGCCTTTTTATTAATATTTTTGTTTAAATTGACCCTTTTTCAAAAGCATTTTGTGTTTATGTTGATTGGTTGTTAAAGGGCCTGTGGGGTTCTGAAAACCATCACCATGGTTGTCTGTTACTTATTGTTTTGCCACTTGATGTTGAGGAGCTTTTTTTTTTTCCGCAGCTGCCACCGTTACCGCTCTGCCAGTGACTACACAGTCGAGTTTTCATGTCTCCTGCCTTTTTGAAAGGTTCACGGTCTTCCCTTAAGTCAGGAGACCAACGAACCCAAACTTATTTTTAAACGCGGGCTGTGAAGTGCGAGTTGTTTGAGGGAATTTGTCATGCGAGTTAGCCTTTAAATTACTAAATGGGCTCAGTGACGAGTGGATTTCAGTGTATTTAACCTCAAGTTTTTTTTTGTTTGTTTTGCCCTAAACCTAGAGGTAGCATGGGGGTGTTTTACAAGGCTGGATCAATGAGTAGGCATGTCTACTTTTACACCACAATTTAGCACTGCAAATAACATTGACATCCGTGTTAATATTGTTCATTGATGGTCAAACAACATGCCATCTCATTGCTCCCGTTACTTGAAATGCCACCCAGTGTCTTTGCACAAACCCTATTTTAAATGACATGACAGTATTTTTAAATTTACCACTAAAAATATGGGTTAATCTGCATGTTTTACTATAGATGTAAATATGTTTTGGATTTTTATATCGTTTTGTTTCTTTCCATGCTCTCACAAGCGGTTGTGTTTAATAAACATTTTTAATCTTCTGTACAAACACGTTTGTCTTTATTGGTATTTTTCCTCTCTCAACAACCACTTTTCGATTTCAGTGTACAGTCCAAAATAGTATTACAAGACAAAGATTTCCAGTCCGAAATAATGGCCAGTTGTGTTATTTAGCCGTGATTGAGGGCATGTTGACGTAAACCTTCATTGAAGGCAGTGGTCTAATCTTGCGTCCTGCCCAGCCGCCCTTCCTCTGAAACAGGCCGCTGGACGGGCGGACACCGAACCAGCGATTGCGACCGGCTTTGCCGATGATCTCTTTGTTGTGATCGATGTTGGATACACGTCCCACCGTGACCATGCAGGTCTCCTGTACCTGGGGGCATCCAAGATGACAACAGAAAAGTCAACAACTGCATGTGAATGTTGACGCGATACGTACAATCCTAATCCAGGTAATCTCACCTGAACCTGCTGCTTAGAAGGGAGCTGAACGATCACGGTTCCGTTTACTTTGCGGAGCAAAACGCCACTTGTGCCTGAAGGACATAAGAAACCAAAACATTTTCTCTTGTTCATGCATAATGGTACGTTTGAAACGATGTAGTCTCACTCAGCTGCAGAATAATAATAATTTGACAAAACTTTTAATCAGTCATTAATCTGCGAAAATGTGACCTTTGCATGTTCCAGCATTTCAGATGTTCGTTTAGTCGATGTAAAAATGTATTGAATATGGTTGTACGAAATAACTCAACCCAAGAGATTACCTGCGGCACGAATGTACTCTGATCCTTTCCCTGGTTGTATCTCTAGATTGTTCACCAGTGTCCCCACGGGAAGAGCACCCAGTGGGTAGGAATCACCTTCATTGGCTAAAACTGCAAAAAGTGAAACAAACTGACTTAATTTTGCGTTAAACACAGAGATCACAAAAAAAACCAACACAAGCCAAGATAAACTGAATCTTTATCTCTTTAAAGAGGCTTCAGAGGAAGGTCTAATACCTGCCATGCGCCCAATGACTCCAGATGTTTTAATGATGTCTCCCGCCTGCATGTTCTCTGTAGCAATGATCCATCTCTTCCGGTTGCCTCCAGCTACCAGAGCAATGTCAGCAGACCTGTACAGACAACACAGATTACGTGTCTTGTGTCCCTGATCTTAACCATACACGTTAACACAAGTTCTGTGTGTAATGATCTGACCTGCACGGGTCGTAACGCACTTCCACCACCTTCTCTTCGAAGACCTGCGCCTCTTTGCCTTCCTCGTACCGGAGTCTCTGGAAGTCTATACACCGGTACTTTTGTTTATGGCCACCGCCTATGCCATGTGTCCTTATCCTTCCTGTATGGTATATGTAAGAAGAGAGATGAGTGGGGTTCATCCTTCAGCTCCAGTCTGAAGAAGTACCACAGATGACTTTTGGTGGTTGGGTTTTACGGTTTAACTCTGTTCACGCCAGGCAAATCACAGTTATCCTGCACTTACAACAGCCTTGATGGTAAACAAACACACACACACACACAAGCACGCACTCCATTCATGGCATTGCGCCACACTGAGCACTCTTCTTTACCCGAGTGGTCGCGCCCTCCTGTCTTTTTCATTCCTATGGGTTTGATGGTGTATTTCTCCCTCTGCTTCCAGAGGGTCTTGTTCTGCTCCAGGGGGGCCGAGGTGAGGAAGCCTCTGCACTGCCCCACCGCCAGAGATCCCAGCTCACATCGCGCAGCAGCCTGTCCACAACAAAAGACACGAGAGCGTGTTGGTGTGCTTGCGGTGACCGGGTGTCCAGTGATGCCCTCGGGGAACGGAGGTTTACCTGTGAGGGGAGCAGGGCATGCTGGGAGATGCTCAGCGAGCGCAGAGCCGCAGTCAGACACGACCACGCCATCACTACGTCCTCCTGACGGAGAACAGGGAGACAACCGAGATCCACACCCCCACTGGGTCAGCACTTACACTCAGTGTGTCCGATCCGAATCAACCCATTAATATCACACACAATAACACTGCCGTCTTCGTGTTTACATCAATCCTCTACAGACTGACACGGGCGTCACAACTTAACAAAGCTTTGATGGAAAGTAAACTGGAGCTAGATCTAATTTAGCTTGAGTGAGTAAATTCTGGCTTTAGAACGAGATCTGCCGTAAATGTCATGCTTTATTGAACAGAGATCAATCGGCTGTAAATCTCCTCAATAATTTGAACCCAGTGTAAGAGACTTTAAATGTACCTTTGAATACGACTTATTTCATTCCAGGCTTCTCCTCGGCGTCCTTCACAGTCCTGCACGCCGTGTCGCGCACGGATGACGTAAGAGCGACGTTTTCTACATCATTTACATAATGTACAAGAACAAATTGATCTATTTGTTTGAAATCCTTCAGCCTGTTAACATATTACGGTGTTTATGTGTCAATATGTCATATCATAATCAGAACAACAGCATTGGTTTAACGTTCCGTTCGTTTGATGGCGTGTTGAGTCCAGGGAAGCAGATATGGCTCTCCTTCTGAAACACGTACACATGGTTGGTCTCTTAAGTTTCAACAATGATTTTCCGGGTATTTTATTAGATTTCCTTAATGATGAAGCTGTTCTGATCAAGTGAGGCCAGTAGATGTCGCTGTCTAGCGCGATATGTCAAATCATGGCTCAAGAGGGATCGAGAGTGTCACTGTTTCCTATTCATTAAAATAGTCATTACTGGCCAAACCCACATTGCAGGCCGCAGCACATCACTGGATTACTGGTCCAACTGCCTAGCTTTATACACAATGTTTCACCAGTGTAGTTTAATTAAGCAAACCCCATGAAACACATGATTAGCCTTGTGTTCCTGAACTCACCCTGTCGTGTAAGATGAGACTGTATGTTAAAATGTTAAAAGGTATAATTATAATAATAACAGTGAACCCAACAGGTAATATTGATGTCTCTGTTTATATGTGATTTAAACTCTGCAGTTACGCATTGCGTAGAGGCGCAATGACGGGAATTAACAGTTTAAGAGCGACATCCTGCGGACTGAATCGCCAACGGCAGAATAATTCATGAAGGTTAAGGGAGTGGAAACTAGTCTTGTTGCCTACTTAGAATCGCTCCTGGTGAGTGGAAACAGTTGCCTCATGATTTTAGAACGTCCCCAATACTCTTCTTGTATGATTTATAAATACAACAAAGATCAGCTTAGCAATGAATCACATTATGTGACAGTGACATAATAGACCAATATCCAAAAGTTTCAACTCCGATTTATATCTATAGATAAAGATATATAGATATAGATATAGATATAGATATAGATAGATAGTTCGATAGCTTTTCTTTCTTTCTTTCTTTCTTCAAAGTGGCGAAAACAAAACATGACGTCACGGCACCCCTTCTCAGCTGCAGAGGCTGCTGGGAGAAACTAGCAGTACCGTAGACATTTTGGATTTAAAGGGGCTGAGCTGGTCAGTCCTAGCTCTCGGTAAGTGATCAGTCACTTTTTAACAATTAATAGTATAATTACGAGAACCCTGTATATGGCGTTCGGTCATATAACAATATAACTTTAGAAACACCGTGTTTATTTATTACGAGTTTGTCCGTTTGAACAGGGTAAGCATGTACCAACAAGGGAGTGGTAATGCTAGCTGGTTAGCCGAAGCTAGCTTGTTACAGACAGGAGCGCTTTACAGATCGAAACGCCAGCTTCACTGGCACGTTACGTCAACACAGAGAACACAGAGAACACGATCAGAAAATGTCACGATAACCCCGAAGGAAGACTTGAGGAATGCAATTCTGCCTCTTGGTAATGAAGAGTTAGTAGGTTCAACTAGAATGCATAGCCCAGTGGGATGCGGAAGGCATGCCAATTCAGTTTGCTTTAACCCAGTGATAAGCAGTGCTCGTGTAAACTGTTAATCACATAATCTTGTGTCTTATATAGTCTGCGAATTTTCCCGCAGGGTGTCTTTTTCTGCTCAAAGCGCACCGAGGCGGTGCAGTGTTCACCATACTGTATCAGACGTCTAAACGCTATTCTTCAGCTTTGCGTCATCATTGTTGAACAGTGCAAAGAGGGCGGTGTGCACAGGTGTCCGTATTTTTATTTGTATAAATAATCCTAAAGTCACGATGCTCTACGTGATATCTTTGCATCAGTGGCAATATTCAAGCAGACATTATGAGACAAGTGTGTGTGTGTGTGTGTGTGTGTGTGTGTGTGTGTGTGTGTGTGTGTGAAACCATCACTTCAGCAGCTGGTTTGAGGGGAATGATGGATGGCCGAGGACAGTGTTGGTGGCACTTACCTCCTCTGCCCCAGGCCCAGCCACACCCTCCTCCATGGAAGCTGTGCTTTGTGTCTGGCTGTGATGCAGGCCGTGTGCGGGAGTGGTGTATGAGCAGGAAACAGGGGGATGAATTAACCTGGGTGTGCCGATGTAAAAGTAGACAGGAAATGCATCTCTGTCGAGATGGCACAGAGATTGGCCTCTGGTGTGTTGATGCTCCCTCTGCAGTCTTTCTCAGCAGGTATTTTTCCATCTTGTACAAAATCCGCTCCTCTGCTTCAAGTCAAACATAAGCAATTTTAAAGATGATAAATGCATCTTCTTAGTAAGATTATAAGCGAATATTACATTTCAATTATTAAGATGAGCTTTGAGATCAAAATGAAAAAGCATCAGCTAAAAAATCTGTAGTGAGGTGACAGTAGCGGAGACCACAAATAAATGGGGGACTGAGTGACGATGGTGTTGACAAAATGAAGATGGGAAGGCAGAAAATGAGAGGCTCTCTGGAGGGGAGAACTTTTGAGCAGACATGGATCAGGGCTGTGGCTGTCAAGTTCACAAAATGTCCTCCACTAACTGAACTAACTTGAGTAAGGATCCATTCAAAGAAGAAAAAAAATCATCCACCGCCCTGATTTCCACTGCCAACCTTTCAGTGCTGAGGTCTCCAAGTCCTACCTTTAAACACAGACCTGTCGTTCATTAAACTGCGCATTCCTCTTGGTTGTTTGTTTTGGCTTCTTGGTTATAGAGGGAATATATTATATCATATGTGACCTTTGATCCCCTGAAAGATTGAGTCATTCATCTTGTCAATAAAATTCAATTCCTGGTCGGCATACTAAAAACAATCGCAAATACCATTCAGATTTATTTTAATATTCATGTTGTATGGATTTTTGTTGTTTGAAGATTTGTTAACAGGAGCTAATTCCTGCTGATGGCTGTGTATGGAATACATTATTTACTCCACAAATGTATCAACCTATATATATATATATATATATATATATATATATAATATAAACACATTATTGATTTAGTGTGTGTGTTGTGCTTGTGTGTTGATGCAGTGAGATAAACATACAGAGGTATTTCAATATATATTATAAAATGAGGCCATTGTTATAAGGGTATCAGAACCTAATTAGTGCTCAGCTGGTCCACTGTTGAATTAGTCAGCCCATGAACGTCACTGAGGAGATGGCTTACCGGTATAAATGGACATTTCCTGAGGGATGTGTGATCGTTACGGACTGTGTCATGTTTCAGGTCTTCGGTGGGCTCCATGCTTTCCTGTAGCTTTGTGGCTATTTGCTTGACTGCACTGGGTGAATTATTTGATTTTGGATTACAAGGGAAATTGGTGTCCCAGGCAGTTATTGCCTGTGTTGGGGAGATGATATTATCAGCGAAGAGTTTTGTTTTGAGCAGTGAAATGTTCTTACACAAATTGTACAGTACCAGAAGACACTAGGTTTTAACCCAGCAGTGTGCTGGGTGCTCCCAGCCTTGGTGGCACGGGCAGCTCCCTGTGAGTCTGGACGCTGGGCCATTGAGGACATTTACACTCATTAGGCAAGTCCCTTTGTGTCTGATGAGTATAGAGAAGCAGCGTCTAGAAGAGGACGACTCCCTCCCCCATCCGTCCCGCTCCCTGTTTTCCTCCCACTGTGGGCGGGCTTGTCTCTCGGTGTGCGCCTCGAGCCGACGCTGGTTGGTCCGAAAGAGCCGTGAGAAGGTCACCGTCATCCTGCGGGCAGCTCCCGTCCTCCTCTCCCCAACGGCAAAGCCTCATCACCCCCGCTACAGCCCCGTGTCGTTTCCATTCGCCTCGGTTTCACACGGAAGGTTTCCTTTTCCACTTTGAGAGGGATCGCTTTGGATTTGCACAGCAGTTTTATGATGCACTTAGCTGGCATGTAATGCTGTTGCCGGAGGAGGTGTCCTTATTTCATCAGCTTACTCTCTGTGCCAAACTATGAGGCTCTGATCCTCCACTGAAACCAAGGTTAGTGTTCCGGTCTAGCAGTCAGTAGCTGTGGAAATATTGCAAGTTTGAACGATAGATGGCTTAAGCCTTTAGTAGGAATTAAATCGGCTTAGTAATGGATATGAATATTCTTTTGTGGGTCCAATTTTTTACTTTCTCATATTTTGTGTGTTGTATCCTAGTTTCATCTTTTAATCGTTTTATTTTCAAATGACCATGACCACTTTGTTCCCTATATGCTGCACTGTAAACCACGCATGCCGTAAAATTGCATGTGGTAACATACTCCATCTGTTCCAAACGACCAGTAGGAAGCAGGAACATTTGCTTTTGTCCTGTGTCTTATCTGTGTTGCGTATGTATGAAAATGTCAGGGCTGAGGGGAAGAGTGAGGGCTTTCCTTGTGTGCCCGTGTTAACTTTTTCTTGTTATGAGAGCAGTATTTCCCCGCATTAGTGGCTACTGCCTGACTCGCTGCCTCTGAACCTTGTTTAATCCTGATCATTCCTCTACCCGATCATGAGGGGATTTGGAGTGAATGACTGTGTGCTGCCTTTTAGTGTAATGTTTACATGTTGAACGCATTTAATGTATTTTTACCAAAGGCACTTCAGCTGTCCAGTCTATTGTATTATATTATGGACACCAACAATTGGCTAAATGCGTTTTACGTTCTCATTTGATGTTTTTATATTCTCATCTGATGCGATCACAAAGATGAAAGGGGCGGGGGGTTAAATGTTAAAGATTAATTCAAGTGCCGTTGTTAAAAAGAAAACAACGGCCTGTTGGACTTTATCCCCCCCCTTTTTAAACACCTGAAAAATATTAACTTCAGCTGTTTGCAGGAGACACGAGCGCAGATACTTGATGCAGGCACTTGTGTCTTTTTTCTCAAGGGAACGCAGCTTGTTTCTGCCCTGCCTGATATGTCTCTTTGTTTGCTGCTGTGTATACAAAGTTAATCAGGCCTTTCATCCACAGAGGGGTGTTAAACAGCCAAAACACAGGGTAATAAGCTGCTTGATCTTTGAATATGTTTGATTTTTCACATTTTAACATTTTTCTCTCAAAGAAATCCTTTCAAATCTTGCTCAGAGCAGGTATGCGTGCTTGTGTCAAACCCAATAAGCGAGACAGCCGACTCGTCCCTTAACTTAGGTGTTCTCTCTCTTTTTTCCAACATAGCGGGCACACAGCATATGAACTCGAAAGGCTTCTGAATTCAACTGAAATATTTTCTCCGAAGCACCTTTGATGACCATGCCAGGGAGAGTACGGCTTCATCGTTTGTGGATAGACTTGATGGAAGTCAGTAGAAGAAAGTCCGTTTTTTTGGGGGTCAGGACAGCGTGACTTTCCCTCATCCGTGCCGTCGACCGTTTGTCTTAAATGAGGTTGTTCTCCTGAACCTTGTTAGTTCTCGCCCGCAGGTGAACGCAACTGATAGGACATTTCACTGTTATGTACATCTCGTAACTGATGCCCTCTGGTCATTTTGTTCTCGGCACGCCTAACGTGCATACCAAGAATACAACACACGCCCTCCTCGTTCCGTAGGCAAAGAGAAAAAAAGTAAATAATTAATTTTTTGAGTTCTTTAATGAATATGATTTGAGTTTGTGGGTGCTTTATCGCTAAAGTTGACCCCTTTTGGAGGATTGGTCAAAATTGATAACAATCTCCTAAACTCTCTTCTAGAAGACAAGCATAGGTCTTTTGTGTTTCCTCTGTGCTTTTGAAGCGTTCACCTGACATATTTTATTATTTATCACTGCAGCTCCTCTGCCTATCCAGTGCCTCCAGCTGAAGGTGCACACGCTCCACTGCCATCCTGATTAAAGATCGTCGCCACATGCCAACTGACATCCGTTTGGCTTCTCGCTGCGGTAGCTGCACCTGTGCGCTTGTCCCGCGTCCGTCATGAAACATCTGAGCGCAGTAAACGACGATCCTGTGACAGAACCCCGCCGTTGTTTACATGACGTGACGCGCATAAAATCACAGGGGAGGGGGGGGGGGGGGGGTAATTACTGGATACCAGTAACGGACCCAGATGACGTGACGCGCATAAAATCACAGGGGAGGGGGGGGGGGGGGTGTAATTACTGGATACCAGTAACGGACCCAGCAAAATTGGTTGCCACCGCAAGTGTCACCTTAAAAATAGGCCGAGATCACAGAGAAGAGACACACAAAGTGTTCTGTTGCAAAAGGACGGTGAAGCTAACTGATTCAGATGGACCGCTATCAGAGAGACAAAAAAAATATATATATATAAATATTTTTTTAAACAAATGAATGTCTACATTTTCATGTTCCGCACCTTGTTTGTGTGTGTATATTCTGGTTTTGACAAATCGGTACATTTTGGAGGAAATTGTATCTATGGCGTATCATCTGTAAATGACTTATTGATGGGGTTTATTTTTTTTATTCATTGCAGTTCTCGCACTGATTTAGGATGTTGTCTCCCTCGCTGAACATTACAGAAAAGCATTTTTACAGGATTTTCAAATGCTAAAATGCAAGTAGCTAAGCAGGGAGTGGCTAATGGGGGAGTATATTTCTCTCTAGACAGGTGGCTCTCAGCGGCTATTACTGCGAGACCCCGCGTCTGTAACCCTTTATTCTCACTGCTGCTGCTATAGCTGCACTAGCTCAACAGCCTTGCATGCATGGTCGCCGTGGCTCACTGAGTCATCGGTTATCTTCAGACTGTTCGGGGAAAATAGCACATGTTCCACGCAGCCGTCTAAGGACTTTTTCCCAAGGCTCTGAGGTTGTTGTTTTTTTCTGATTAGACCAGCTGCTGTGTGTTTCTGAGGCTTTTGTTAAGTCATCCTCTCCATGACTCTTCAGCCAGTCACGCAGCCAGCTAGGCCTCTGCTCTGTAGTAGTTGTTGGCACCGGCCGGCACCCACACTGCAGCATCTGCCTGCTCTCTGGTGCACTGCGAGCTACGGTTCTCCTCCCAACCAGAGCCTGTTGTGGCTGCCAAATCCCAGCAGTCTGTCCTCCCTGGGGGTCAATAGCTTTTTGTAACATTTTCAAAACACCAGTACTATGAAAAGCCAAGAGTTAATTTCCCCCCTTTCCTGGGTGAAATGTTGCTCTAGGTTCATGTTAAAAGCTTATAAGGCCAGCAAAGGAATGAAATGGTTTCTCTGTGCATCATTGGCAGGCCATCTTTTAACAAGAAAAGTGGGTAACGTGTCACTTTAACGAGAGTGCCTCAGATGTTTTATAGTGAAAAAGATCATTGAAATTGAACATAATTCCATATTAAGAGAGTCAAAGTGACATGACAATTGTTATGACGGTTGTAGTTTGGTTGAGCCAGATCTTGCTCTCAGATTCTGTTATGTGAAATTTTAAAAGCACAGCCGCATGTGTGAAGGAGCGTGGTAGCTGCTGGTGACAGCTACCACGTTTCAGGCTGTTGTTTCTCCTCTAACAGCCGTTCTCTTTTTCCCAATCCTAACAGGTTTCCCTGAGCTATAAAGAATATGTCCACCATGGTGTATCCACGGGAAGAGAAGCTGGAGAAACTCTCTCAGGAGGAGATCATCTCTAACACCAAGCTGGTGATCCAGGGTCTGGAGGCCCTGAAGAACGAGCACAACTCCATCCTCCATAGCCTCCTGGAGACCATCAAGTGCCTGAAGAAGGACGAAGAGGCCAACCTGGTCCACGAGAAGTCCAACCTGCTCCGCAAGTCAGTGGAGATGATTGAACTGGGCCTCGGAGAAGCGCAGGTAAGACAGGGTGGCACAGGAAAAATGTAATATTCATGAGTAGATATTGATGAAATGAGCAAATCAAAAATAATATGAGATCAAAAACATTAACATGAGAAGCAGCAGCAAAAAAGGGGGAATAGTTAATAATGTAATACATTTTGTATATGTATTATTTAACACGCAGACCTATGTGTCACTGTCTTCTATTTTCGGTGGCTCTACTTCCTCATTCTACACTGAGCTTGTGTGGTGATCATGATTCATTCAGAATCTGCTTTCCTGCTGCAACGGTTTGGATTATGGTCCAATGTCCTTGCGCTCTCTCTCCCAGGTGATGATGGCTCTGTCCAACCACCTGAACGCGGTGGAGTCGGAAAAGCAGAAGCTGCGTGCGCAGGTGAGGAGGCTCTGCCAGGAGAACCAGTGGCTGCGGGACGAGCTGGCCAACACCCAGCAGAAGCTGCAGAAGAGCGAGCAGAGCGTGGCCCAGCTGGAGGAGGAGAAGAAACACCTGGAGTTCATGAACCAGCTCAAAAAATATGATGAAGACGTTTCACCCACTGTAAGTAGCATTCACTGAGATTAAGCCTGACATCAAGACAAAAGCCCCTTACCCTTGAGGTTTCTTGGCCATTGTTGTGTGTTATGTGTTATTTTATCCTCACAACCCACTGTTGTTTGTGACAGGAATGAGCCTTTCTGTTCTGTTTTTCCATCCAGTATCCATTATCTGCTTAACCTAGCAGGAACCCATTGATTTTCCATCCTTTAATTGACACCACGTTAATGCAATCTTTTGATGAATTTGGTTAAGTCCAGTTTATCCTTTAATCCAGTTTAGCGTGTCAACTAAAGTTGAGCTTACTATATAAAGTATTCTAGTGCATAATGATATGTGTATTATACTAATGGCCTAGCACTTTCATAGCTGATGTGGCTGATTCCCCTATCGTCGTTTGATGTTCCTACTGTCTGATCTGACCTGGACGCTTTATCCTCTTAGCAGGAGGAGAAGGACCGAGAGACACCAAAGGACTCCCTGGACGATCTCTTCCCAAATGATGAAGAGGAGCATGGCCAAGGAAGTAAGAACAACAATATACTGCAAATCATAGTAGCGATTTGAGAGTTATGATTCCACTCTCGAATAAGATTTCAATTTGATAACGGATTTAGTTAATTCTGTTGATTCTGTTAAAAATGAAAAAAACAATTGCTACATGTACGATCCAATAATATTCATTGTCTGTTTAAAACCGATGCGTATAACATTATTAGAATAGATTTTGTTTAAAAAGAATAATACATAACATTTTGTTGTGGTCAAAACATCTATGCGTATGTTTCTGGTAAAAGGTATAAAGCTAGTTAGAATAACTCATCGGCAACTTTCTCAATAGCAGAATATTATAACCCGAGTGTGTGAGACCAGTCTGTGTGAGACCAGAGTGTGCGTGTAAGTGACTTCAGGAGAGACAATATTTTGTTGTGCAATTAAACATTAATTGACCTATGCCCTTAATCTAATTGCATCAAATAACTGAATTGTGTGCATGCAAATATACTTCGTGATATAATCAGGTCTGACCTAGTTATCTCTTTGTCTGTGCCTTCTGACATTTGTGCTGACCTTTGTCCTGTGCGTGTGACCTTTGCGCCCCACAGTGCAGCACCAACACAATAGTGCTGCCGTGGCTGCAGCCCAGCAGGGGGGCTACGAGATCCCTGCCCGTCTGAGAACCCTGCACAATTTGGTGATCCAGTATGCCTCCCAGGGCCGGTACGAGGTGGCCGTCCCCCTCTGCAAGCAGGCCTTGGAGGACTTGGAGAAGACCTCTGGACACGACCACCCCGACGTAGCCACCATGCTCAACATCCTGGCCTTGGTCTATAGGTCAGAAAAGACCACAAGCTATACCTTTTACCACTGATATTTCATTTGGAGAGATGTTGCACTCTTTTCATCGCAATTCACATCAGAACCATTCAGTATAATTCCACCGTCCTGTCTCTCCGCTCACTGATGCAGGGACCAGAACAAATACAAAGAGGCAGCCCATCTGCTCAATGATGCTCTGTCCATCCGGGAGAAGACCCTGGGAAAAGATCATCCAGCTGTAAGTCCCCACCGTCGTCATGACAACCATATCCACACGTGGACACACGCATGTTTAGATAGATGATATAAGTCACCGGGTATGGGCTCATAATTCCTTAAATTATCAACAAGGACTCAATGGCCACACACTCAGTGAGTTTGTAGGGATCACTTCCAACTATAAAATGGATTATTAACTGCGTGTCTGTAAGTCAAAGCTGATCTGTGTCGGCTCATAGATCCACGAAACAAATCGTGAAAACTATGCAGTTGTAATGGAATGTCTTAAGACAAAACAAAAGTAGCTAATACGACACAGCATTTGCCTCAGATTGTCTCACTTAGGCTTATTCTCAACTCAAACTAATGTAACCCAAAGGTAGAAGACTGCTCACCTACGTAATTAACAAGACTTTGAGCTTTTAAAAAAGACTGCATGATTGAATAGGTGTTTTTAAGTCAAAACAAAGCAGAGAAAGGAATTGTTCTCTCTTTTGATTTTCTGTTTGTGCATGACCAGGTTGCTGCCACACTGAACAACTTGGCCGTGCTGTATGGAAAGAGGGGAAAGTACAAGGAGGCTGAGCCTCTGTGCAAGAGGGCTCTGGAGATCAGAGAAAAGGTAGGTCATACCTTAAATCCAAAGGAATCTCCAAAACATGGCTATCGAGGCCTCACCCGAAGGCTGAACCAGTTTGGCTCAATGCAATAAAGTAGTCGAGCTTTAATATTTTTATAAATGTCAGTTGGAGCTACAGTAACACTGCCCAACAACGGACTATAAATATGAAAATGGGCATTTTTTTTCTTCAATTGTCTGTGAAGTTCCCCCCTGCGGACCATTTCCAATTTGGAGGGAAACTGGAGGGTTTAATTGGGAGCACAGCTAAAAAGGGACAGCAGGCGTTGGGGGAGCAGGGAGAGAGACTGATAGGAGGCATGGCAAAAGTCTCGTATTCATGTGTATAGATCTCAGTGGGGTACAGCAAGTTCTCTTTGCCTTAAGTGTTTCTCTGGAGCCTCTCTATTGATTGGGCGGCCTTTTATTAGCATCTGGCAGAATTGCTGCCTGGCGGAAAACGGCAGTAAAAGATGTAGCGGTCCAGAAGGGCGAGATGCAGCAGGGAGCCAGGGACTTTGAGGCCGACGCACAAACTAAAGTGTCTACCGTTGATTTCCAACAGGTCCTGGGCAAGGACCACCCGGATGTGGCCAAGCAGCTCAACAACCTGGCCCTGCTGTGCCAGAACCAGGGCAAGTACGAGGAGGTGGAGTACTACTACTGCCGTGCCCTGGAGATCTACGAGTGCCGGCTGGGCCCGGATGATCCCAATGTGGCCAAAACCAAGAACAACCTGGTGAGAGACAAATTACCACCACAACACCGGCTTTTATTTGGAGATTTTCCCCCAATTTTTCAAAAACCTTTCACATTTAAATGTTCATTTCCACAAAAATTACAGTCCCGTCAACGTACCCCAGGTAAACACAGACGTGGTGTACTTGCATATCACTCATTTCATGTATCAGCCTGAGCTTGGTCTCAGCTTGCCTTTGGTAATTAATATCTGCTTGCAAAGCACCTTACATGTCTTTTTAGCACAATATTAGTATACATTCCGCTGATGTGGCCAGACTTGACAAACATGCCACTGTTTTTTTTTCTCCCCCGGCATTTAATTGTTATGGGAAAGGCATGAAAATATGCAGAATAATTGCTCCTCCTGTCTCGGGGGGTGGGGCAAATTATGAATCGATAGGCCCATTTGATCCATCGCTTCTTTTTTCCTCTTCAGGCGTCCTGCTTCCTCAAACAGGGGAAATACAAGGAGGCTGAGATTCTGTACAAAGAGATCCTGACTCGTGCTCATGAGAAAGAGTTTGGATCTGTTGATGGTAAGGCCTCATCGTAAATATTGCAATGTGCGGTGTATTTCACGACAAATAAAATGGTTATGTCTATATTACATTGGTGGAGGTTCTTGGTAAATCAACTTATAGATCAGTATCACGTTTCCCCAAGTGATAATGGTGATGGGTTTAATTAAAATGCCCCTCTCTGTATGTGGAGACAATATATCTTTTTTTTGTTTCCAACTTCCCTCCACCATTGTTTTATATTCCACCCACTGTTGTCTCACACCAGCAAGCAGGGTCAGTGATGGAGAGATGGTCCAAAAGTGGACGATGTTCTAAGCAAGGTGCCAACTTTCACCGTTAGGAGGACTCAAAGATTCATAGCGAAAATATTTGAAGGAATACACAGCTGACTTGTTGGAATTGGAGGGATTCATTCATAGTGCACTTTTTTTTTTTTTAGCAAAAGCATCTCACATTTTTTAGTTGGGAATTTAACAGTTTTTTTTAAAACTACACGATGGGTTGAAGGTTCAGGAGAAGAAACATAATACTCTTTAGCAGCAACAGTTTACATTCCACGTTCTTTTTAATGTTACTGCCGCTGTGTTGTGGATTTGAAGGTCAATTTTATGATTCTATATTTATATATGACGCTTTATTTTCTTTCTATTTTCCTTTGTTTTTTTATTTGTAAAAATCAAGTTTTTACATGTGCATATTACATTCATTCTGTATCAGTATCTATATGCTTAGAGTATAATCTTATTTTATCTTCATAATTTGGAAAAAGTCATTAAATTATGAAATAAAAGAAAGGCTGTATGTTGTATGTGCTATATGTAGCCACCATTTTGATATTTAAACCTCAGTTTACAGGGATAAAGTTAGCATTTAGCTGTATCAGTGCAACTATTCTATATTCTATAGCTATTCTATATGTCCCATGCCAAAAATGGTAAGCATAAGTAGTTTTGGATATAATGGAACATCCTGAGGTCAAACAGAGAGGTTGCTTCCGAGTCGTGTTGGACTTTATGTAGACCACATCTCCTGTCTGTCTCCTGTCCTCAGCTGAGAACAAGCCCATCTGGATGCATGCAGAGGAGAGAGAGGAGATGAGTAAGGTGAGGGGATTGTGCATTTAAAATCCAGCTGTATAACTGGAAATTTCGTATCACTTCCTGGATGGTGAAATTCAACATTGACTTCGAAATGCATCATGAGTTCCATTCAGCATGTAATGGTTATATGTAAACAATGGACATAAAATGCTGCGGAACCAGTTTCAACCGCCACTCCCCCTTCACTCACATTTCTTCCTCTTCTCCCTTATTTACTTCCAGGGCAAGCACCGAGACAACACTCCATACGGGGAGTACGGAGGCTGGTACAAGGCCTGCAAAGTCAACAGGTGAGCCACACTCTGAAAAGCATGTTTCTTCAGCTTGGTCATAAATAAACACACTTTATTTAAGGCTGGAATTTTTACATGTATTGTTATTAAAAGGTGAAGTCAATATAATGTAGAAATCACTTAATTTGTGTTTTTTTTTCTTCTCTTATCATTGATAAATGTAACCAAAAAATTATTATTTTGTAATTATAGCTTCCTTCAGGGTTTTGAACGTTTCTGTGTGTTTATCTTTTCTGTGTGCAGCCCTACAGTGAACACTACCCTGAGGAACCTCGGTGCCCTGTACCGCAGGCAGGGCAAGCTCGAGGCTGCTGAGACCCTGGAGGAGTGCGCAGTGAGGTCTCGCAAGCAGGTCAGCAGCGTTTTCCCATCTAAATAATGCCCATTTCTGCATGCACATAGCTAATTGGTTCCTGTTTTTTAAATTCTGAATTGTATTCCCCATCTTCAGACAACAAATCTCATATAATTTCTTTCCCTTTCTCTGCATTGCTATGGATCCAGAGCAACACAGTAAGTGGTTTGCTTCCAACTGCTAGCCCCCATAGAGACTTCACCTCTCTCCCCTAACATCCCCACCCACCTCACAGCCATTTAAAATGTCCCCTCGTCTCTGTGATGCTTTGACAATACTGTCACTGCCATGCACCGAGTGAGAACGGACACACGAAATCACTCTAATACCCCTACATAACAGCCCCGTCACTCACATTGACCAGCTTATTTCTACCTTTTGGCTGGTTCCGATTGTTATACAATTGTGCATTGTTGATGTTCCCATCAGGGCATCGATCCAATCCACCAGACGCGCGTGGTGGAGATCCTGAAGGATGCTGAGGGCGACCGGAGGAGGAGCAGGGACAGCCTGACCAGCGTTAAGTATGAGAGCGGCTCGGAGACCGGCGAGGAAGTGAGTATGGGCGTGGAGTGGAACGGGGTGAGTACAAATCCACGACAGTTGAGTCATGGCCAGTGACCTCACCGGAAAACAAGGTGATGTTAGTATTATAACAGAGAGTGTGGACTGGAACACGCCATCCCGCAACAAATAGAATTAAAAACTCATACTAATTTGTTATCTAACTTGAAAGTGGAGACTAGAGGAGGAGTTCTGTATATAGATCAGTACGCTGATGTGGACTAATTATTAGCGAGTCCATGAGCCCTCTGGCTCCTCTACTGAAATGATCAGAGCCATCGGGAAGGCATATTAAATGGGGGCGCTTCATAGGAGGCTCACTATGCCCTCTCTTCATTGCAGTGAAGTTGCACACAAAGTCTGTAGCATCTTATTCACTTTTTCACGAAAGGATTTATTTTTTTTAATTAAAAAATAGCTGATCATTGGCAGTGCTTCGTTCAGCTGCACTCTGTGAACCAGTCCGTCAGCTCTCTGTAGATGCGCATCACCGTGTTCTTCCCATGAGGTCAACCAGTAAACTCCTTTTGGCAAAAAACCTTAAAGCTGATTGAGTGTCTTGGCATGTGAGGTGTTGTTTTTGACAACATCGAAGTCTTGTGGGTTTTTTTAGTTTTTTTTCGTTCATAGCTTGAGAAAAAATACAGCTGGCTTGTTTTAATAAAGTGGTTGTTCTGCTGGCAAAGCTTTTGCGTGGCGGAGCCATCACACGGAGGCACAGGCTCATTCTGCGGCACCCTGACAATGCATAATCTTATTTGCAACCTCGGAGAGACACAGTCTTCCTAAAAGGATGCTTGCACCATTTGACACAGTAAACAGGGTGTTACTATACAGCTCCCTCCCCCCAGAAATCATTGATGTTATTTCTTCCCAGTGCGGCTTTTATTTCTGTACAGATTACGTGTCTTTGGACACGTAATCACTGTCCTCCATATTAAAGGGGGTCAGGAGGGAAAAGTGCAGATATTCGTGTACCTAGTTAATCAGTCGTTTGAAGAAGACCTCTGGCGATGGTTACATAAGCCAGAGGGCAGGAGGATGCCTCGTGTGAGCCTGCGCCTCTCGTCTCCCCAAAGTGCAGCCACACCCCTCACCGCAGCAACCCAGTCCCATACGTGCATGTTGCAATGCCAGCCTGCTGGGCCCACCCTTAACCTGCTCACTAATGGGCCATGTGTGTTGTCACATGGTCGTGAAATGTCTGCTAACCTGATGTCCGCCGCTCTCCGAGTGAGTAACATCACGTTGGGTCTTTGTGCGCTGGATGTTGTGTGAATGCGAACGCTTGCTCTACACACGCCGCAGAGTTCGCACCAGCGAATGCGGCGGCATGCGTATTCATTTCGTATACAGCGCGCACCTGTCTGTCCTTGAAACGTGCGGTGGCCTGCAGAGTACTGCAGGTTGTGTGCGAAGCATTTACTTATCACAGCTGCAGAAACATACATGGAGCCAACATACCTGTGCGTCTGCCTCACGCGATTTAAGGGAGTTCAATTGGTTCCATAAATACTTTTGCCTCAAAGATTATTTAGAAAAATTCCATCCATCCATCCATCCATTCATCCCCGGAGCTGCAACCCGTGTGACTTTAACCTGGCCATGTTGTGTTTTTAGGAACTAGGTTTGTAAACCGCCGTCTGCTTTTGTGTCGATGCTGAGGGATCACTCACCTTCTGTGCAGCTTTGCCTAAACATGTCTCCGTGCCGCTCTCAGAACGTCTGATGTCACTAAGGCTCTAGAAGTGGTTTATATACACAAGTTAAGGTATTTTAATAGATGTCACATGGGAATTGTTTACGTGCCACTTTACCCCGAGCACATTTCCATAGTTTGTGTCAACCCGGTGGATTAAGACCATAGTAAGAAGACGACAGCTGTCATCAAATGAGTGATTGTGTTCAGGTTAATTATTATGTGTCTGTGTGCATGTCTCTTCGGCTACATGATTAGACTTGTGTATCTGTGTGTGTGTGTAACTGCAACTGCTTTCTGCTCTCTGCTCTACGCTTCAGTGTGCTGCCTGCCAGTTTGCATGTTTTTTTTGTTTTTTTTATATCTCATCCTTTTTCTTGTTCTGTGTGTCGCTTGTCTACTTTTCCTTGTTGAGCACCCTTGCCATGACAACCAATCAGCCTGTCAATCAAATTTCCTTTTTCTCACTCAGTGGATTGTACTCTCCCTCTTGATCTCTCGTTCCGCAGAAAAGGCCGGGGTGGGTGGATAGAAAGTGACATAATGAACAGACTATGTAATTAGTGCATTAGTCATCAGTTAAGGTAATGGAACATAGGACAAGCAGAGGCTGGTATCATTAGTTTCCCGGATGACGTTTCCATCATTCATCAGATAAAAAAAAAAAAAAAAAAAAGAAAAAGAAGGGATTATTGACGTTTACACTCCTGAACGTTAACAAAAGACTTTTGAATTCGATCTGCTATAGATGGATGTTATGCACGTCAGTGCCTCTTATCATCAGTGTAATAATAGCTGTATGAGTACGCCCCTTTCTACTGCTGACCCTTGCAGATGCGATGCACAGTCACTGGGTGCACGGTGCCAACTTGAGACTTTTTGGGACCCAGAGAGAAAAAAAAAAAAGACCTGAGTCACGATGACTGCAACCACTAACCTGCGGCATCACTGGCCTGCTTCTTGTTGGTCCCTTAAACAAGCTCAGTCCCTATGATGCTGCATTTTCACCTGTTTCTGTACCTTTCAACAGAGGGGACTTAATTAATGTAGAATAACAATAATGTAATATAGGAAACCTGGTGCAGGACTCACACTGCAGTTTATCGTAGAAAGGGGATGCGACTCAGATTTGCCGGTGTCTTTCGTAGGAAGCCCAACCCCCAAGCTCTTAATCTCACAATGTGTGCCGTTTTTTTTGTCTCTTTTTGTCTGTTTCTCTCTTTCTCTTTTATCAGGCCTAAGCCATCGAGATTATTCCTCCATCCTTCTCTCCTTCCCCAACACCATAGCAAAAGGATGTGTGTTGTCGTTCCCTCTGGCCTTCTCTGTCCCAACCAATCAAGAGCTCCTCCGCTATTCCTGGTGCCCCCTCCGGCAGAGACTCAGAGAGTCCCCCCCTGGTTGTCATCTTTGTCCCCTGTTCAAGTGGCAGTTGCTGGGACGTTTGGGCTTCTCATCTCTGCTCCCCTCTCCCTTATCTCTCTCTCTCTCTCTCTCTCTCTTTAATTCTCTCTATTTTTTCCTTTCACTAACCCTGCGTCGTCCTCCGTGTCTGAAATCATTACTTCAACTCTTTCTCTCGCTTAACATAAAAAAAAAAATAAGTGTATGAAATCTTTCCTCGGGAGGAAGTCACTCGCACACGTTTCTTCTTTCCGCTGTCCACTCGTAATGTGTCATAGGTGCACAGTAGAGTTATTTGACGGGATCAGAGAGTACGACATTTGGAAATATAAGTTACTGAAAAAGGATGAACATGCGGCCTAGGTTCCAGAAATCACTCCAACCCCAAGTCAGATAAAAGGATACTGATAATATATACTTGTATATACGATACTATTATACAAATAACAAATTTCGCTGCATTGGTCTCCCTCGGAATTTGTTTGCTTTGAGGACTTTTAATCTGTTCCTAAGTGAAAGCTGCTTCTCTCAAGATAGTTTTATTTTTTCTCTTTAAACTCTGAGATCAAATCCCTCGTGTGTTTTTGAAACGGTACTGTAAAGTTACACACGCCAAGCGAGATATTTACGAAGAACTTGAATCGAGCGGCGGCCTAGCTGACAGGAAACGAGAAGGGAGCATTGCCATGTTCTGTTTTTATAGACATATATCCTTTTTCCCAATTTAATTTTGTATGACTTTGTTTACGTATTTTTTTTTTTTTTAATAATGGGTTTGACTGTTTTGTTGCTGAATATAAAAGGCAGTAGTATGCCTTTGGTGTTTTAACTGTTGTGAAAGACCAGAAGTGCGCAGCACAATTTAGGCCAAAGCTGACGGCGAATTGGTCAGATCACAGCGAGCTATTGTTGCCATGGTGATTTATTTTCAAGTTGAGCTCACTAGCTTCGGTGTCCTTAGTTCGAGTATTCACACAGGCTCTAAGCTGGCACGACATGTTCTCAGAAGCTCGCATTGACTGCTGCAATTGAGCGACATTAATGGCCGATGATGTCAAGCCAGTATGACATCACAGATACTGAGCACCTGAAAGATTGCTATTATAATACGTGGGTAATAGATTTCAAAGTAATGGACACAGATGCCCTGAATGGGCTTTATTTGTCTGTGCTGGTAATTCAATGAGAGCCTGGATTCCACTGTTGTTTTTGTGTGTATTTGTGCGTATTTGTGGTACAGTCACAGTGCCCACTCTGACTTTGGATACTGTATTTTGAGCACGGAGCTTAGTGGGGTGTGTGCGCTTCGCCTTTTACTTACAGTCGTTTGCGAGTAAACATCGTCACGTCGGTGAATCGTGCTTTCCCCCCCCGACACCAAAAGTACAGTGCAAGTCGTTTCCTCGAGATCGACGTGTCATTTCAGACGTTTAACTAACAGAATGTAGGATGACTTTAACATCTTGGAAGTATAGTTGTAGGCTGTATTTATAGATTTGACAAGTGCATTCACTATACGGCTTTTCATTATGCTACTTGCCTTGATTCTTCATTCCTTCCAACGAGTACACCTATACTTCTAATGCAACTTTGAGCAAAAGAATTGACTATGTTCATCACATAATTATGACAATATTGTTGTGTTAGTGGAATGCTTATTTATTGAATTGTCTATTCTTGACATATATAGTGTGACTTCAGTTTCTTAAAGTGAAACAACATAAATGGTAAGGTCTATAAGCACTATCTTAGTAAGTAGGACTGCATTATATTTACCATCCTGCATTGTGAAGATTATGGCATCAACACTTGTTGGTATTCTCAAATAAAGTTTTTCATTTGTGAAGTTGTGTCTTTTTTCTGTATAAGTGAGACGAGCACATGTGTCATCACGGGGAGCAGCGGTCCATGTATATGTTATTCTCCACTGGTGATGGTCGGGAAATATTTCCTTTGGCCGCTGCCTTTAGTTAAAGCTTATATATGAAACATGATAGATTTGAAAGTAAATGAATGGGTGGATGGATATACAACAACTGCGACACACTGAAAAAGTGAGGATTGAACGCTTGAACTGGATTTCTCGATACATTGATGAACCCGCAGAATGTCAACATTGAATTGAGTCCATGTTGGCGTCTAAAAGCCACGTTTTGGTCCTTAAAACCTAAAATGTTCAAGGCACTATGAATAAATGCAGAATGAAAATACTTTAAACACTTAATGTGAATGAATTTCGTCTGAAAAGATCATATAAAGTTATCATCGACCAACTACCAGAATTGGCATGGGTTACTGTGGATTGATAAAACACCTCTGCCATTAGACCACAACAAGACTTTCACACGCACAGAGTCACATTAATAAGAGGAGAACAATTTTGGAAAATATTTTTTGAATTGATATTCTGTCATTTATTTCGAATGTGTATGTTAACATGTTTATTTGCATGTTTAGCCAAATATTTATAACTTGTTTATTTGTTTTACTTTTTCTGTATCTATGGAGTCTATGCATTCATGTATCCAGCCTTTTTTGCGATAACCATGTGCTGCTATTGGCTGCACTGTTGTATGACAAAAAAAAGCATGTGCAAGAATATATTTTATTTTTCTCTCAGCTTAAACCACCAACTAAAATATTTATAATTTCCTAATCACATCGATTAAAGGGAGGATTTTCCCCCGTAAGGTCATTGCTGCCTGGATTGGTTAATGAGTGTGTGTGTGTGTCTGCGTTTGCAGGACGGCAGCGGGGCCCTGCAGCGGAGCGGCTCTCTGGGAAAGCTCAGGGACGTTTTGCGCCGCAGCAGTGAGCTGCTGGTAAAGAAACTGCAGGGCAACGGACCTCCGGAACCGCGCAGCACCAAGTAAGAATTAAATCAGAATCAGAATCTCGAATGATGGATAGCAGGTAGTACGCTGAAAATGATATTGCATTACTGGCGTAAGCGATGTCTCTGGGGGAACAGGCTGACTTCTAGATTCTCCAAAAGTTGATTCGTAGTGGTTTGAAAGTAACCTTTGCAGCGACATGAGCAGTCGTCGTATTGCAATGAAGCCAGATCCGAGACACTGTGTGAATATTAATCCCTCACTTCTCTTTGGACAGCATGAAGCGGGCGGCTTCCCTAAACTACCTGAACAAAACCACAGAGGACCCGTTTCAGGTGAGGAGCAAAGAGACTTTAGTCTCTCCAATATTGTCGTTCGTATCCTTCTCCGCTCATGCCCTCTGTTTCTGTGTCAGACTCAGGGAGGCGGTAATTTAAGGGAGAGCCGGGGCCTGAGCTCCAGCACCATGAATCTCTACACTGGAAACTGAGCTGCTGCTGGTGGGCGGGAGGCGTCCTCTCCACCGATCTGCTCACCAGATCCAAAGATACTCGTCGCTTTGGCTCCCTCACTGAGCCGCATCACATGACACACACCAACAACACTACCAGATGGCGCCAGACCTCCCACACACCCCTTCACTTGGCTCGTCAGCGCTTGACCCAAAGACCCACGTCCTCCTGGGATCCAGACCAAAAGACATTTCATGTCACCAATACTAATACACCTATTGTTTTTCCCCCCACTGTTTTTAATTACACATTTCTGTTTGATCTTCTACTCTCATATTTCTGTGTTTCCCTCGTGTTACAGATTTAGGCGTCACCTTTGTGTCGCCTAAATGTGGCCATGGAAATGTACCTCCATTGAAATCACTGTGACTGCACATGAGCTTGTATGATTCTCACAATGATGGTGTGATACGAATTTGTACGTTTTCCTTCAATGTTTCATTAGTGCAAATGATGATTTTCTTATTTTTGCCACTTAAAAATCAGTCATCTAAGTAGTAGGTCTTTTTTGGGTTAAGAAAAATGTATAATGTAAAGTTGGCAGGATTATATTGTTTTGTTATTTGTTTTGTTTTGATGTTGATGCCTCTTGAGATTTATTTGCAATGTGAGGTATTTTGAAACGCTTTGGGGAAACAGGGTGAAATATTTGACCTACTGACATGATGTGCCTTGTGTGACTTTTTTATGGATAACTTCACTTTGAAACTTTGCGGATTGAACCTCCCCAGGCCTCAAGATCCAATTGTCTTTTGCCGCACCGTTTCTCTCCCATAGCAGAGGATTAACATTTAGTAGATTTGAGTGCATAAGTATAAACATTGAGTTATTCATGGTTTTAAGTAGTGAGAATCACAACCATGACAATGTTAAACTTCTTGAAGAGTGTATAAAAATGATGAGGCTCGACTAGGTTTCTTAATTCAACCTGGTCTTCCTGAATGATCTTTGGTGCCATGACTTATTTGCAATAGTGATATCATGTTGTTTACAGTGACGTGGATGAGTCGTACAAGTCTAGATTTCTATTAATTGATGATAGCATTTGCACAATTCTCAGATGTCTTCTGCCTTTAATGTTATGTTTAGTGATACCACAAAAAATAACTGGAATGTCTCAAAATGGTATTTTAACATGTTCCATTGTTATAACCTTTTATCCTGTATAATAAATGCATAAATAGTATCTGATTATAAGCTCAAAAATGGATCAGGAAATCCGCAGGAATAATAGTCGAGTATCATTGTTGATAATGGTTGAATGTTTATCTGTTTGGACCTGGTTCTTATACAGCCACGTGTAAAGAATAATACCTAATTATAAATCTAAACCACTGTCTGATGTTGATTCAGAAATAAATCTGACATTTTTGATATCTTTTGGTTTCTTATTTTGTAATTTCTTTTTACATGAGAATGTACTGTATGTGTGGTTTGTATTGACCAATGATGCTATGCCTTGCCCTGTCCCCAAACCTGCAGATTATGATTTAGTGAATTCCACCAGGCCAGATCTTACACATCAGTGTCTTAAGTAACTGTGGGAACCCTAAGAAAATTGATGGCTTGCCAAGACGTGATGTGTCTCCCAGAGTTTTTCCTCCTCCTCCTGGTAGAAGTCAGCCCGGGGTCTGTGCGCGCCGACAATCTCTCGGCGTGTCAAAGCTTTGATGTGGTGGCTCAACCCTCTACGAACCCTGGAGCCCTTTGAGTTCACAGGACGCAGGATGTTTTTTTGCTCTGCCCAGAGCTGTCGGGCTCATTCTCTCAGCTTTCTTGGACGCAAACGGCAACCCTGCGTGGCAAAGTTCATTAGTGCATGAAAGCTGATGCCAAATGAAAGAAGTGCGCTGCTTGTAGCTGCTACCTCCTGCTGATGCACTCCTGCTCCCTCATGAATCACACACTCAGAGAATTAGGCGAGTGGCTGTCACGTGGTAGTGTCAATTTAGCTCTTGGCCCTTTGAGTTATACAGTCACACTGGTTTTGGCCCTTTATATTCCAGTCTGTTCTATTGCATGCCATCAATCAGCCACATTCATTCAGGTGCCGGCTGAACCAGCATTACGGCACCAGTCCCGCACACTGGACTGTGCCAGTGGACTCAGAAAGGTCGACTTGTATGATCAGGACACTTTACCATCATTATCTGTCGAACTCTGTAATGTCAGAGGAGCATGCACTTGGCCAGGTGTTATGGTCACATGGGCATTATGATAGAAACACACTGCTACTGTAAATTAATCACATTCAACTTATAACAGATTGAGCAAACTTTTATAGTGGTGTGCTTTAGAGAGAACTACAGAGAAGCAAATAAAGGAGATAATAAAGCATGTTTGACTGTTTCAATGGAATGAATGGGGGCAGTTACCAGGTCTAACCAGGGAGTCGCAGTGTTGTATTCCCTATACCGGCCACCGGAAGCTGCACTGAACGGAGAGAGGGAATACGCATCACGCAATCAGAAATACACCAATTTACCCCGGATCTTCAAAGTATTAATTTCAAAATATATATAATATTTTGTTTTTTCCAGAATTACTGACAAGTTTGGGTTTAGTGTTTCACTGAACTTTATTTTTGTATAAATATAGCATGTGCCGAAACAACAAGTGGTGGATTAATAGTAAACGTCTGACGTTTAATATCGTTTTAATGTAGTGCAGTGTAAACGAAGGTTTTGTGTATGCATTTTCTGTATCTAAAAACGTATGTATTTAACTAATTCCCAATGAAAGTTTAGTTTTTAAAAGGGAAAAGCTGAGGACGTTTTGGTCATTTATCATTTATTTTGAAAGTTTGCACAGGAAGTCGCGGTGTATTGTATCGGGCCGGTGACGCAGTTGTACGGAGGGAGTCACTCAGTGGAGAGGGAGGACGCCGAGCTGGGAACACCGCGGAGACACGAACCTCCTGTCGGGGAACAAGAACCGTGGGACTCGGTGCTCGGCGACTGTGGACCTGGGCACACGAAGGATACCCGGAGCGACTCTTAACGAACCAACGCGGCCCAAAAGTCCTCCCGAACCTCCGTCCCGCGAGACGCATGGAAGTTTAAAGTTAGCGTCAAACTTTCGGCTGAGCCTGAGCTCCAGGACCCGGGCTGGCCTGTTCACCGACACGTTCGTCCCACATGCTCGCACCTCGGCCTCGCTAGCCTCCGGAACAACCAGGTGCGCTTCCCGCCCTGCTTCTTCTTCTTCTCCGGCTCCCACGGCGGGGACCTGCGCAGGTAGCGGCCGTACTTCACCTGTAAGCACACGGTGTTGATAGGAGCCCTCTGCCGTCTTTCGTCCCACGGCTTCTTCCACAAGGTCCACCAACAGCAGCAGCAGCACCGGGGAGCACCGGGGCGGTCATGGATCTACTCGCGGGGAGCGTGAACCGGCGGGGTGAAGGCAGAAGGATCCCCGCGGCGCCGCACAGGAGGAAACCACCGGCGGCGGCGATGTACGCCTTCGGTCTTCTCTGCTTCCAAGGTTTGTGTTTCAAGCTACACATTGTTACACGCACCCTGCCCTCCTTGTGTGTGTGTGTGTGTGCGCGCGTGTGCATGTGTTTCACCTGGATCCGATTAAACCGAGAGAAAAAGGTGAGTTAACAGAAAGTCTACGACATTGACCTCAGTCGTTGTTGGATCCTGCTGCATGGAGCCAAACAGTGTGTGAGTGAAAGTTGTGTTACGGTCGATGCTCGCATTCATTGCCGCAGAGCAACACTTATCCCACCAAGTTTACGACTGTAGGAAGTTGGAGTACATTTTGTTTCGGGGGGGTCTATGTCTGTGTTGGGGGGAGGGAGGGAAGGGGGCTCCCATCCCCCATTAACCCCACTTTGGGGAGAAACAACAACTGCATGTTTCCATGCTACTGTCCCTAAAATGGCTTATCATTATTGTTTCAACCACGTGATGAAATAACATTTTTCTGGAGAGGCAAAGTGAGAAGTTCATAGACATAGGGTACTCACTGCTTAAATGAAATTGCACCGTTTTGCACCACACAACATCGTGTCCGTTTTCTTATTAGTGTGGTCACAAAATTATTAGATGTTACACAGGAGCAGGGGACTGGCAGGGTGATAGCAGCTTCCCAGATCTATCTCTGAAAGGCAGCCATGCCATGTCATTATGTATTCCCAGGGGAATGCTTCCATCCCCATGCAACACATTGGACACGCCGTTCCTGATTATCATATTCATAACTCTGTCTGCATGTTTGAACTGCCTCTCTGAGCCCCCTATTTTGGTGAGCCGTGATGGCTGCCAGTGGTGTGTGTGTGTGTTTGTGTGCATGGACAGAGCAGAGCAGTGATTTGCTTTTCTCGCTGCAAAAGAGAAAAGCCAGAATAAGAGATGAACACGAAGCGATGCCCTCCCACATTGTCAGCTCTTGTTAAAAGTTCATAACCTCGGCTGTGGAGTGTGGAGACATCCGGGGAAATATTGTTCCTGGTTTGTGTGAGGAATGCTCTTATCCTGCCAAGGATCTGGCTCATTAACTCACCGCTCATCATGTCAAAACTCAGTCACTTTATCTGATCTCCGCATGTAGGCTGAAGTGTAGGGCAGCACAGATTGTGTTTTGCCTGCGCCTTCAACACGGCCATGACAGCCAAAGTGGCTGAAAAATTCCTTTAAGTTGAAGCGTGTCTGCTTGCCCCCCTCCAGCCACCCTTCAGTCTCCCCATGGTGCCGACCCTTAGGATGAATGTGTCCTCTGTGCGAGTCTGCCGTGGGTTTGCGACTACGAGATGCACAGATCGAGGTTGCCCAGGTATAGCCGCCTTTCAAAAATGCCCTATTTTTACAAAAAAAAGTGCTCTCTGAAAGCAGTGCGGCGGCCAGAAAATGGAGAAATGAAACACAGGTTTTATTGTGGCTCTCTTGGCCCACATGAAGCTGCCCGCACCAAAACACTCCATGTTACTGGAGGCTTGTCTCATCTGCAGGCTCTGGCCGCTGTGGTCAAATATTTGCCCAGATTTTTTTCCCCCTCTTTTATTTTTAGCTCACAGTAATCAGTGTGTTTCTCCGCTCCACTCTTAGTGTTTCTGTATCCCAATCTATCTGGTTTCCATTTGAAGCTCGCCCACAGCGTGCGATGAAGCAGCTCTCAGAGCGGATGAAAGCCACGCATGGATTTAATGTCCCATAATCTTTACTCAGCATCTCTCTCTCATTCGCCCACCTATTGCCTCCACACTTCATTCACCTTCTTCCTCTGCAGTTTGATTCCCGGCGCATTCATGTGATTAAGTGACTGGGCCTGTTGCAGAGGTTTTGCGATGGATGGAAAATGTTTTACATCCTCACACTATCTATTCTTCTCAGACCCCTCCTTTGTGGTGCAGCTGGGGAAGATCTGCATTTCACAACGGCATTAATAATTTGAATCCCTTTGGAACAAGAATAATATTTCCCCTTCACGATGATTTAGAGTCGTGCGGTCAGGTTTCCTGCTGAAATTCCTCAGTAAACCCAGGCTTAACTGGCATTTAAGAATCTGTTTTCTGTCCTATACATCTAACTTATTAAACTGTAGGAGTACACAATGCCACAGAGGATGTAATTGTATCTGTGTAATATATTTCTTAAAATGGATGGTAGTATATACAGGGGTATAGTAGTGGATCCTCTCCTCCTATCAGAGGGTCCTTGAAGCTAATCTGGAGCATTGGTACCATATCAGCTCGGGGTCCAGAGCGCGGCTCTAAACACAAACCATCAGAGCGTTTATCAGGATGTTTTGTCGACACGCACATCTGCTGCCAGTTTATTTTAAAATCCATATGCTTGGCTTCTATTAACTCTACGGTGCCCGTAGGCCGTTTGGCTGCACAGTCAGATTCACAGGAGATGAAAGGATGCAGACTAAAGGAATATTCTGTATGTTGTGAAATTTGCTGTCAGGTACACACTGCACATCGATTTATGGTCCTGTGCTGGGTGGGTATCGTCAAAATAAAAATGTACGGTTTGTGTTTTTCTCTCTCGATTTGAGTGGATTACGATACAGATTACAGCCTGAGGTTGCTGCCTGTCATGCATAGTTGTATGGGCAACTTTCATCTATTGATCATTATTATACAGATCATGATACTGATGATCAAAATCGTAGTATCGACTCCAACCACACCATTCAACCGTGGTTTGTTTTATTGTAAAGTGGAAGGTCATTTTGTGTTTCCTCATAAGTTGAAACACTCTCGTCTGGGTGTAGCACGGTTATAAAATCCAGTTCACCTCAATAATGTTGTGCGTTAAATCCAGTAATCTTGAGACCGTTTTTGTTGTTTTAGAAAAGGTTGCTCGTTATTCAAATTTCCCAGGGCAGTTTCTGGGCCAGCTAAAACAAGCTGCGCTCCAAGAGTCGAGCGTGACAACGACACAAAGCACGGGGCTTAAATGGGGTTGATAAATGGGGTTCAATAATAATGATCTGGTTTGGGGTGTGCTTGTTCAAGTCGGGAAGCTTGACTGGTAGCGCAGGTTGTGAGACCGGGGGGGGGGGGGGAGGATTTCCCAAGGTCTCCCGTGGCTCTTGTTTCTGATCATTTATCAGACAATGTTTACTCAGGTTTAGGTGAAACCTTTTGAACTTGGGAGTCATCTTTCTCCGCCAGTTGGTATGTGCACTCACTCCACTACGGAGGGCTCATCTCCCAGGGGAGGATCTTCTTGCGCTCTCCCAGAAATTGCAATCACTGACGCTGATTTTGGTATCCTCGCCGTTTCCACTGATCCGCCGCGTGACCCCGAACTTGATTGAGGTCCGCAATTTTCAATCACTCTCGGAGAAGGAAAGGATGAACCAAATAGAAATTGAAATAAATCAGACGCATACCAGGAACTGTGTTTTCTTTCTGTTGTTTATCAGAGCGTTGTCTCTGTCAATAGTCTTTTCTTTTGTCCGTGAAAGAGGCAAAAAGGACCCACATGCTAGAGGAAATCAAGCTTACATAGATGGTTAATGAAAAAATTGCGTATTTCCTTATATAATTGTCCTCGTTGCACCGTTTTAAATGAATGGAAGGGGCTAATGGGGAAAATGTTGAAATCATTCTGCTGCATATTCTTTTTTAGTTCCTTTCCCATGTTTTTTTAAAATGTGTCGATTAGAATCATTTTGTAGGTGTGATCAACAGTTGCCAATAACAAGTCTCTCCTCACCCTGGGGGAGAGATTAATATAATAGAGATGGATATGACGGCTTGTATGATGTTCTGTCGGCTCAAACATTCCTTGTTCTGACATTAAACATTTTGGTATATGAATGCACGATTATTTGGCTTCACGAGAAGCCAAATAAACAAAGCACTCTGAGAATCCAGCTACCCGCTTTAAATGATGATTACCGCACCTAACGACCCATGTACTCAAGCGCGCGCGCCCGCGTGTGTGCGCGCCAGCGTGCGCGTGTGTCACGGAGTCCATGCGTGTTGGCTCATGTGCTTTGTGGTATTGCTGGCTCTGCTGTTGGATCCTGTGGCTGTGATTGAAGTCAGTCCTTGTAGATCTCTGTGTCTTTTCCCCTTCTTTCCTGACGTGGTCGGTCCGTTGCCCCTTGTGGTTGCCAGTCCCGCCTGGAGGGATCTCTGTTGTTTATTGACTCGGTGCCTGCCTGCACAGATCTGTCTCCTGTCTGGACTGAGAGGGGGTTAGCGGTGAGCCTCCATCCAAACCATCCCGCCGTTGCTGTTGACTGTTGTGTTACTCCTCATCAAAGTTCTCTCTTTTTAATTTTTTTGTTCCGTGGCGCTTCCAATTACTTGTTCAGCAAGATACTATGCCAGAGGAGCATTGTAATTTACAATTTGTCTCCTGTGTTCTACAAAACTCACATGGTTGGAACTTGAACATATTTTTTTTCAGTGTATATTTTAAAACTGCTAATCATTACGGTAGCGTGCAGGGGCGAGTAAATCTGTAACTACTGACCAGTTTTTCATCCGAAAAAAACTGGCTACTATGTTTAAAAAAACATACAAGCGTTTTTTTTGTTAAGATAAAATGTCCGTTTCTGGTTCCACTGGCTTCAGACACAGTGAGAAAATCTGAAATTTTCCTTTGTTATACATCAGCGCGAACTGAATATTTTTTACTTTTGCCTGATGGGAAATTACAGGGTTTTGTTGACAAAACAAAATGTTTTTAATTGAGAAAAGTTAAGCAGATTATTTGATAATGTACACAAATGTTGGTTGCAGGGGTGAGGCTTTTTTCATCTACACGATTTACATATTGCGGAGCCTTAAGGTATGTTTTGTGAAGTGGTAAATGTGTTCTCGTGCATAAAATAACAAACCAGGCGTCATATACACAACAAACAAAGTTTCATCATCGAATAGGCACAAAAATCTTTCATTGTTGCCAGTGTAAGCAGTCCAGCCTAGTGATTCATGAAAGTTCTAATCTAATAAATATATAATGGTCTATCATTTCATAAATAGATTATACCTTCCCTTGTTTAGTTGCCATGATCTTTCAGTAATGCGACATTATTGCCCTATTATCTGATGCAGCCTTTGACATTTGCTGACAACGTTTAATGGTAACCCTGTCTAATCTACTTTACCCCGTACCACTTATGTGCGATTAGCGATAACCTAATGCTTTGGGCTCACTTTTAAAATGATGAATGCCGATGTTTTTACTCATCTGACAGTATGTAGATATCACCAACTCTGCAGGTTATAAATCCTTATGACAACTTTCTCCCCGCAAGGCAGGTGTGAGGCCCTGGTGAGGGCAAGCTCTCCCTCGCCGCGAAACAAAATCCCTATTTTGTCCCCGCCTCTGGGCCAAAGCATGTGCGCCGTTGCCACCGCATTCAAACGCATCTGATCGAAACGTGCAGGAATGCCTAATTTGGCTCGGGTCTGTTTTTAAAGGGGGGGGGGGGGCGGGGGAGGAGAAAGGCGTCTGGCACGCCGTTGCATAATCCAAACAGGCATTAACTCTTTGTGTCCCGGGACTGAATGAACTCATCATAGCAACGGGCCACAGGCAGAGTGACACCGGGCACCTCTCAATCAGCCCGCGGCTCCTCCCAGCCACACCGGCAGATTTGAACAGGCTGAAAAGGCCACCGGTGTTTAATGGGGAGGGCCTTCGACCCCGTTTGATCTCTGTGTGAATGGGGTCAGCTGGCTACAACTGATCCCGCGGTGAAGGCCAGTTGTTGTCGTTCGGAAAGATTATATTTTCTTAAAGCAGTTTGAATGTTCTCTTATGCAGCCGTCTTTGTTTTGGTTGGCGTCGATTCTCGCTCTGCATTGTTCCGTCTCTCCGCCGTGGCTCGCAGCAGAGCTCAAAGGCCACAGGGGGTACAAATCTGTCTCCCTGGCAGCCTCCACAGTGTCAACCTCCTGGTCCCTGTACCTGAGTAAACCGGCACAGCTGGGATTTGCCCTGTGAGTTAGGAGATGGAACCAGCATAATGTAAGACCGAAGCAGCTTGGCTTTATCCTGTGAATGTTTTTTTTTGAGATTCCCCGCTCCTTTGAATCCCCACTCGCGCACATTTTGGATGCCAACCGAGAGCTACTTGTGTTCTCCCCGGCATTGGAAGAGCACGGTATCCATATCTATTCAGTTGTTCTCACAAAAGAAGAATTTCCTTTCACTACAACATTTCTTCAAAAGAGTTTCCTGTGGAATTGTTTACATCCACCCACCCATCAAAAGTATTTAAATTGTTTTCCTCCTTGCGTTCGTTCGCTCCAATAGTTACTTTTTTATATATATTTTGAAATGTTCTTCCTCCGTAAGAACAGTGTTTTTTTATATATAGAAAGCTAAATAATAAAATGCACTGACAACTGCACCTTCCGTGTCAGCCACAACAGAGAAATGATTTCACTCCTACGTCTTCACACTTAGTGTGTGCTCTTTTAACACATACATCTAATTGTGTTCACTCTGTATAACACTATGGGCTTATCAATGGTATGAAGAAGGGTAAAACTGGATCATCATTGCTCTTTTCTCTATTCTTGCCCTCTTTAGGTAACATCTGTATGTTTTTCCACTGATTGTCCTTTATCAGCAAAGTCAGTCGTAGATTTATTTACTGGCTTCAGCGAAACCTCTGCTGGCCTGAGGTTTGTTACCCTGCCATGTTTGGTCATTATTAATGAATCTCACTTGCTGCATTAGTACATTATGGCCGACATCGTTGTGAATACGTGTTACCACAGCAGAGAGGGAAGCTAATTACACAGCCGAGCATCGTGGTGGTTTTAATTATGTTGAACCTTTCTCTCTGTGTCGCTGCTTTACCCGCGCTCCGTTTCACCCGCCTCTGCTCCTTTTCACTTTGTTCGCTCCACTCTCACCAACTATGCCAACAACCGATTCCCTTTAAACATTGTCCTCCGTCTTGCTGTCCTCTATCTGAACCTCCCTCCGAGTCTGCATTAAGCCAGACGTTAGTGGGGTTTTTTTTTTTGATCAGTCCTGACAGAGGGATGGCACAGCATGGGGCAGAATAACCAAGTAGGTCTGCTGCAGGAAGCGGTTTCGGTAAAACTCTGGGCTTATTTGCCCAGTGTTTGAGTAGCGACGAGAAGCCGGGCGTAAAAGGAGCTCGCCGTTTTTATATTCCATCGAAAAGTTTATTTGAAATAATCTGGTTCTGGATTCATACATCAGGGCTCTAGGTTATGTGCCCGTTTCTGACCAACACATCTCCAGAACCTTTTTTTTATCGAACCGATGGGTGTCATGTCAAGAGACAATCTGGTCTGTTGGTTTTTGTAATGAGATGTTATCAGCAGTGTAACAAGAGGTCACACGTTGGTCCGGTGACATCTGCTCCATGAAGGTGCTTCCTGTTTGCATTCCCCTCCATCCTTCCACCCTACTGTAATTATTATGATGATGTCATGTACACGGCTTTTGTCTGTGTTTTATTAATACGCACCTGGTTGTGTATTGCCAAATATATTTTTAATATAATGTGTTTGTGCTTATTAAAGCATTCAAATGGCTGTTTACAGTGGCTATTCAGGGATTTCACTGTATTTCATCAGAGGGCCTGCCGTTTCAAAGGATTTCCCACTCAGACTAGAATGAAAGCTGAGGGGTTGGCATTACTTGGAACACCCCTGAAAATAATACGACCTGGATTACTGAGAACCCTCAGACAAAAGTCTTAGAGGAAAACGTTTTTTTCTTCCCGCCATTTCCCTGATGAACGTGCTAAATGGCGCTGAAGATGTGCTCCATTTGGTAAGTCGAGTCGTTTTGATTTACTCTGTGCAGGCATTATTTTTAGTCATCAAATGAACAGTTCATTCCACGGAGTGTTGTCAGTGTCGGCTATTATCTGCCTCGACCAAACATAACAGTGTTTGCCCTCATAAACACCAAATATTTCAATCCCCTACTGAGGACGAACATAATGTACACCGCTACAAAAGGCTGCACTGTGCAGGTGCAGGTTTCAGAGCATGGGGCAACGTTTCCTGTATTTATCTGCAGAGGTGATGACGGATAGAAATGCCAGCAATGTTGTGTCTGTACATTGTCAACGGTCCCTGGCTCACAGGAAGTAGATGCAGAGGAAATAGATGTTTTGTTGTGGTTGTTTCCTCCTGGCGTTGCGTCAGGGAATACGAGGAGTGCCACAGCATCCTCTGCGTTCCAGGTTGGAGCTTTCATCACTGCCCTCTGTCCTCATCCAGGTTAGGACCCAGACAGATGGCCATGGTCCTGTCTTTCCTCACCCTGAACTGTGTGCCCAGGGGGGGGGGGTGTTAGCTGTGTGTTTGTGTGCATGTGCGTGTGGCCAGAAGGGCTCCCTGAGGGTCTGCAGAAGGCTGGCGGCTGTTATGCTGTTGACTTCCTGTGCTGTAAATGAGGAGGGGGGGGGGGGAATCACACAACACACAAGTCTTTCACTGGCTCTGAAATCTAAAAAATATGTAAACCTAGACTGTCGCCTCACAGGAAAGGCTGTTTTATGTGTGGGGATGTGTTAGTGTGGTAGGCACATGTGGCTCTTGCACCTGTGGGCACACATCTCTGTGTTTTTTTTTTCAGTTTTTTTTTATAGAAAAGTGATTCATTTTTCCTGGTATGGGTCATCTTTGAAATACTGTAAAAAAACAAACACGGCATAGTAGCCTTGGTGCTCTCTCTTTCCTTTTGGAAAAAACCATGACTTCACTGGTGGTCTTTCATCTCCGTGGATGGTTTCCAGGCAGATGCCTTTGTGTGTGCCCTCCCGTCCTGTCATTTTTGGAGGAAGCAAAGAAAGGGCTGCAGTGAAAGGTACACCCCTGCCTTTCCTGCAACCCTCCCAGGTCCGTCTTAAAATGAGGTCAGATGACACCCGAGCCCTGGTCGCACCTCCTGCCTCCGCCCCCTCTGCTTTTCTTTCCCTCCCTCGCGCTCTTTGAACATTCACAAACATTCACGCGCTTTGAGCGGAGAAAGAAAACACTCAGGAACAGCGAGCACCTCATAATGCTGGATAAAAAAAACCCCTGTTAAAACCATATAGTATTTCGTGACAATAAATATGCGTTATTTACCTGCAGACGTCAAAACAAAGGGGAAATTCAAATTGTGGCTTTTTTGGATATTGATACCAAGATATAACACAACCATGACTCATTAACGGTGAATTCTATTAAACCTATAGGAAACGGCTCCTCCTTTTCACAAAAGTACCATTATTCTGTCAGGCAGCTATGCTTTTTATTTTTGTTCTCTTAAATCTTAAGTAGCGACAAAATCACTGCATCCTAATTAAAAACAGCAGTTATCCTCACAACAGGGCCACTTATTGGAAAAGCACGTCTTTCGGTTTTTCCAGCCAGCTGGGCTAAACACTTCACGGGAAAGAGGCTAGTCATGAATTAAACACGCACCTCTACTCGGAGACACCCGCACAAATGTTTCTCATCTCTTACAACAGCGAGAGCTGGATGTCCTGCAGCTTTTCCTCCTCCCCTCCTCCTTTGTTTGATCCGTTATTTTTTTGTCTGGCAGTGTAACTTTCTAAAACTCTGGCTCTTCAAAAGGCATTAAACATTAGCAAGGTCCCCAGTGCAAGGAAACGGTGAGAGACACTCTCAGAATATGCTGAGTGTATCAAAGCTGTACAACAGACCGGATCCTCCCAGAGCTGTTGGCCCTTGCACCGTGTTTCCCTCTGTAAACACTCCCGAACTCGCACTCGTGTTAGTTCTGTTTTGTGTGTGTGTGTGTGTGTGTGTGTGTGTGTGTGTTTTTTTTTTTTTTTAAGAAGTGTGTGACTTTGAAGTTGCCATTTGGGATTCTCTCCACTCTGTGCTTTTCCTGAAGTCTTTATTTTGTTCCCCTTTTACATTTTTTGGTAGGTAGTTGGTTTACTCTGGAAATATGAATTTATCGCGTAAAAATATTTCGGGAAGGGCAAGTGCACTTAGGCGTTGTTTTTATGCCTAGTGAGACAACATTTGGCTTACGATTAATAGATTTAGAATAACATCGCAATTCATCTCATAATTATGTCTCTTTTCTCTTGGAGGTAAGGGCCACAGGGAGATGGCAGCCGGATTTTACCTTGCTTTTAACGCGTCAGTTCCAACTCAGGAGAGGGAGGTTTTTTTTTAGGAGATACCAAATTAATTAAAAAATCTTGAAAAATCTTGAAGTTGCCTCCCCCTTTTCGAGTCACAGATTCATAACAGGAATGAAAGATTTGACCGCGGACTGTATTTCATAGTCACTTTTACTGCTGTATGCCGTTGTTGGGTAAGTCCACAAAACAATTTGGACCGTCAATGGGGCTTCTAAAATTTTCTCAATAAAGCCTTTAACTTTGGGGAAGGAGTATTGGTCATTTGAGCAGCTGGAGGACATCGGACCATGAAGGAGCGATGGAGGGAGGTTAGAGGGTCAGAGAGAAGCTGAGGTCGTCCTGCTCAGGTTTCCGTGCAGATGGACTCTAACTAGCTTTGACCCGATTTAAAGTGAGGGAGAGACACAGGTTTTTAAAAGCCAGCGCAGATGGAAGTGCGAGCTCCCTTGCGGAACCCCTTGAGCTTTAAAAGTGCAATGGGTGGCGAAAGGTCGGGGACCCCGCGAGGATCCATTTTCTTAAAAAAAAAAAACACACTTTTTGGTTAACAAATGGATCTCTAAGAGGTTTCTTTTTAGGTACTTCAAAAGACTTTCGACAGATTTACTACAGAGGGAAAACAATGCAGCAACTCGTTCCAGCTGTGCACCGGCGGTCGGGGGTGATTATCCCCGATTTTGTCAAGGAGTTTCTTCGGGACAGGATAAAATCTATTTGTAGGTGTTTGTTTGGAGAAACAAACATCTCCCAGCAACGCTGTCTCAGCTCTTTCCCTCTGTGGCCCTGGCACTCATCCACTTGATCCTGTGATCGTGATCTGATTTTCTCTGCGGATCCGGTGATCTGGGTCTTTCTCTTTGTGCTCCAAGAGTCATTTGTTAATAAATACCTTTTCCACTCTGACGCATCAGCCTTTGGTACAACATTTAATCCCAGCATTCCCACCCTTGATGGGTGGATGTGGTTGATGGGTATTTTGACATGCTTTTTACAAGCACACATTCAAACTTTCACACAGTCAATCCTTAAACCGTGAGGATGAGTAGCTTTGCATTTAGTCACCATGATATCGTCATATATTTTAGGTGTGCGTTTAGTGGTTGCAGGATCATAAATTACAGTGGTAATTATTATTATTATTATTTTTTAAAGACACTTTGGGAGGTTTTTTGCTTGTGTTATAATTAAAATACCACTAAATGGCTTTAATGTTTTTGTAACTACTTGCAGTTTTTACTAATCCTGCCTCCAAAAGCTTTTGAAGTGATGTTCACTAAAGTGCCAAAATTCGCAGCTGTGAATAATTCTTTGTGAACATATAAAATAAATCGGCATGAGAAATTCATGCTTGTACAAGCATAGAGGGGATTTGTGCTTGTAGAGCGTGGTCTCATACTTTTCAACCTCACTCTTTGCCTGTGAGGGGGGAAAAGGGGCTTGAAATCTTGTGGTGTGTCTGATGTCCATTTTAAAGTCTGGCTTTTATGAATGAGGGTCGCTTTTAGGTGGCTGGTTCCTGAGGTCACCGCGAGCTGTGTGGCGAAATGATTCCTGTAGAGTTGTTGTGCAGCGAACAAGTGGCTCTTGTAAAATGTGAGCCGGAGGGAAAATGGCTCTAATTTAATGTGAAACCATATGCTTCTTATTTGGCGAAAATGCTATTTTGTTTTAGATGTTGTTAAATGTAGTGTTGCCAGACTACTCAGTACTTGCCGTCAACAATGGCCCATTTTCAGCATTTTATGACGGTCTGAAACTGTATGACGAAGACCAGCTCCCCAAGAAGCTTAAACTCATTTAATGTGAGTCTCTCATTGAGTTTTCCAGTTTGTAAATGAATCCTTTGTGCCTTTTTCCCCCTGTTCTTAGTTCAGAGGATGACTCAGAAGATGTGCTGTACAAATGATGAATGAGTGAAGGCTGGGGAATTGTTTTTTTGTTTGTTTTTTTGATAATTGCTGATCATTTTCATGTGACCTGTTGGCCTGCAATAAATGGTCTTATCGAATCATTCCTTTATGCCCGCTAATAATTTTCTCCTCGTTTCAGACGAAAACAAGAGCATCCTTGACTGCTCACCACTTCTCAACATGGAATATCGCTAATAACGCCGTTTCCCATTAACTTTCTTAACACATTGCATTGAGCAGGTGGCTGCATGACTCTGAAATTTAGGTTGAGTGGAGGTATTTGATGAGGTACAGCTCAAACCATCTGTTTTTTTTGCCCGCATTCCACCGGAGCTATGCTAATCCAATGGAAATAACGACCAGTTTTGCAAAACAAACCAAAAAAATGCAGCTATCTTTTTTTTCAGATTTAGCCTATAGATTTTTGCCCCCTGGTTACATTTAATGCTTGTTTTATCTTGTAAGTTGTTAGTTGAGTGAAGCACTTACATTTTTGCACTCTATATGCTACGGGGATGAGGTGGGCCATGGTAAAATAATATAGCTGTGATTGCAGACAGAAGAATATTAAGTTACAGACCTCTGACATTTTTCTTTATGTACGCTTTAAGTGGCAGACTTGTCAAAAAGGTATTTTTCGAGGATTCATGGCAGTGTGGGGGAAGCTGGGCGTGCCTTCGGACCCTTAATAGTAAAATTCAGTTACTGCTATCAGTGGCTCTTTGTTACTGCAGGTTTGAAAATGAGCGTACTGACCCTCAGTCGTAAGCCACAGACGGTGTAGTTATAAGCCGGACCCGGGGTGTCGGAGCTTTATGATCAAAGGTCAGGACGTGTGTTTTAACCTCGGGTCCTGAAACACTGCGGCCTCTGTATAACATGACCTCTTACCTTTAAACAAGGCAAATCGGCCCCTTACAGGGTCATTATCCGATTATCCCTGCCATGTAATTTCACACAGGAAACGCCGTCTTAACCAACAGCAGCCATGTTGTGTATTTAACGAGGTTTTAAATCTTGACAAATTGTCACTTTTCCCTGAACGGTGCTGGCTGGCTGCTGTCCATTGTGCGTTCACCCGGACAAAAGCAGCACTGTTGCAGTGTTGATAACTCTCACGATGTAAATTCTTGCACTCCTTATTTGAGAGTGGACAAAAAAAACAGTTTATCCAAACCTCGGTAAACCGTCAGTGTGCTGACGCAGTGGCCGTCGTCGGCCGCTCGACCCTCTCTCTGTTTGTGTGAAACTCAAACAAAGCCCACGTCACATTGCATACCTTCACACGTTTTTTTTTCATCCCCCACCGTCAACGTTTCACATCATTCTCGGGGCAAGACGGACGTAGCGGTGGTAATTTAGGTGGCATCGGCTCATTGTGCAATCTCGCACAGCAGCGGTAAAGCTTCGACAGGCTCGATCCCTGACAATCCGTTAGTCTCCCCCTGTCAGCAGGCGACTTGGACGGGCAGCTTTTCAATGCAGAGGTGTGAGACGGGGAGCAGGCAGAAAAACAGGTTCCCGGTGATAAATGGCAGGCCCGGTTTGGAGAGTGTCTCCTTTCTGACAGAGGATCGGGCTTTGTCTAGAAATGTGAGCTGCCTCCACTGCCAGCTTCTCAGGGGCTGTGACTTTTAGCGGGGCAGAAAGAGAGGGGTGGAGAGAGATTTATGTTACAGGGGGATGCCTCGAGGTAACGTGGAGGGATAAAACAGATTTGAGTCGCTGTTGCTGTCTGTTAAAGGGAATTACCATTCAATTAGAGCTTTGGTCAAGGATATTCCAACGCGTTCATATCGGCACGAAGAGTTGCCTCCTGGCCCTTTGAGACACAACACGAACCCAGGACCATGCCTGCCGCTGGTTTGTGCACACACTGGGTGTTAGTCACACGCGTTCAACTAAGTTGAGCGCTGACTGCCGCGTACGAAATTACTCTGACGCAGTCACAGAACATCATGGTGCGGCACACTCCAAATGCTGTTTCAGAACGCAGCGGTGCCCTCGTCACTGTGTGTCTGAGACATCAGGATCCAATAGGTTTTGATAATATCAGCGGGCAATGAACCAGAAATATATATATATTTTTTTACAACTTATAAATAACATTTACAGAGCGACAGGATTTATATCTTAATTCAATTTGATTTAGGCTTTTATGGCACAATACATTGGTGGTGTGTCTCTTTATGTAAGTTATGGTCCAGTGATTTTATGTAGCCAGCTGTAATCTGACATTTTAATGTGGAAATTCTTCAATGCAGAGTTGATATACCTATTTGAAGCTCATGTTTAACCGGTTTAATTGATCACTGTCACAGATGAAACAACTGCTGAGCCTGAAATGAGCAGTTTTCGCTTGAATTTATTACCCTTTTTTTCCTAAGTTGTCTGTTAAAAAAAAAAAAAAAAAAGAAAAACTGCTGTCTCTCTGCGCTGTAAAAGTCCCCTTAAATAAGTTTGACTAATCGAGAGATGAGAAAGATTAAAGGGCTGGAGATTTTTTCTTTCAAACACTTACTGTCTGTCACGGGAAACTGGAATTTCCAAGAGCCTCATATTTCAACCTGGAGTTATACTTGTACCCCCTTTTGAAAAACCCAATGTTTGGATCCCAAGTGTTCGTTAGAAATGGTAGGAAGAGAAGATTTAAAGCTAAAATGTATCACCAGATCCCTTTGCAAAAGGCCCCTGAATTCCTCTTTTAATGGATTTTTGATCTTGCGTTCCCTTGGATCCAGGTTTACCCCAATCCCAATGAATTTGGTTATGTCTTTGCTTATGGGCGAGGCTTATTTTGTCGGGTGGTAAATTAAAGTGGAGATTTGTCCAAGCTTTGCCCACAGCTGAACTTGATATTAAAAGGTACTCCTTCCAAACATACATGCAGGGGAGTTCCAGGTCTTGTTTCCCCGAGAGGAAAAAGAGAAGAAGCCTGTGTGTGTGTGTGTGTGTGTGTGTGTGTGTGTGTGTGTTTGTGTGTGTGTGCACGTGCACGTGCCTGTGTGTAATGTCACGTGATGGATACAATCCATCTAATCTGCTCCACATGTGTCACTGACGTATGTGGCCGTCGGGTAAGTAGATGAGGTGTACGCTCATTACTGTCAGTCCATTGTCAAAGTGCCTGGACTCTCTCTGCCTTTAATTAACCCAGGAATAGCTCTTAGTTTAGTTTGGTTTGACTCTGGCGCTGGTTTAACTGAATGCACGCAGATAGGTGTTGTCAGTTGTCAGTTTACGCTTTGGAAATGCCTGAAAGCGAGGGCCAGTGTGACTCAAAATATTCAACGCATTGCATGTTATTGCGTTTTCCGGACACAACCTCGCCGGTGTTTATCACTTCAAATATTTACCCCCTGCACGTCATCTAAACACAGACAGAATGAAACACTTAAGCCGTGGCTGATACAGCAGGGAGAGGTGGGAGAATCAGACAATGTGTGTGTCAGCCATTACAGCTGGTGGGAGTGGGGTTTTCTGGACTGGTTCATATCCGAGCTCTGTGCCCTGGAAGGCTTTGATCAGCCAGTGAGACCAACGGCGAGTCAGCAGGAGTCCTCCCTCTCCGCTGTGGACCTTGACTCACCTGGGCCTTTGGTGGCGAAGTCTTATCAGCAGCTACACAATGCGACCGTGCACGGCTAAATTCATATGTGGTGAGGGACTACCAGGGCAGGATGACTGCACTGTAAAATGTCATGATTAAAAATGTTTCAAATAATAGTTACCTACTGGCTTTAGACGTGCATGCAAATTCATCATCTTCACTCTAGCCTTTTTTTTTCTCTGCCAGGAAAGAAGTAAGGAACACTTACTTAAAAATGTATATGTGCTGCAT